>WBMV01005841.1:1284193-1662345 GCA_013396655.1 Campylorhamphus procurvoides | reverse complement strand
GGAGAGGAGAGGAGAGGAGAGGAGAGGAGAGGAGAGGAGAGGAGCTTGTGTTGAATTAAAAAGAGAATAAAAAACTCTCCAAGCATCTTGATTAGATTTGAAATCGAAGCATAAGCTATTTGTCTCATTAGTTTAAAAAAATGTGCTTTGCATCTCAGTATCAACTTGTTTGTTGTCCTCACATAACTGCAGAGTTTCCCTAGCAGGACTTCGTGCTGGGACAAGGCATGTGCAGTCACAGCAGCTTTCCCAGGCAGGAGATCCAGGCTGCAGGATCAGGACAACACCGTGTGAGCCTACACAGACTCACATGTTCCTTCCCAGGCGGGTTCTGCTCAGAGGGCTGTAGCATCTCATTTACTTTTATTTTCCCCACAATCCTTTAATTCAAGGGTTGTGTTAGGACAGTAATTGTTCAAACAAGAGGCATATTACATCTCATATTCCTGCATTAATTAAAACCATCCAAAATCTCTCAAAGTTTGTCACTGATTCAGAGCGAACAGGACTTGCAGATAATTAATGACTCTCAATGACTGTTCTTAAAAATTAGTTTCTGGCAGTAATCAGCACATGCTGGATAGATCTCTATTTTATAAGCCCGCTCAATTCTTAAAGACACAAGAACTAGTGAAAGCATGCTGTTCTTTTCAATATTAATTAGATCATTATTTATTTGGAAAAGAGATTTTTTGTGTTAGTTACTTTCCTGTCAGCTGCCGAGAATGCCACCCTAAGTCACTAAATAGCCTATTAAGAAAGAGTTGTGATGACTAATTATTTATTACAAATTCAGAATCTGTTTACTAGATAGCTTTAGTTTCGTTAATTAATAAGATTATTTCTTAGATGCCAAACTCATGATGCTTACTCTGACTCTGTCTTGAAATATGACATATGTGAAATGGAATACCTTGTGTATTGTCCTGTTTGGGTGGTGTAAGTTCTGCCTAAGGAATATGACTGTTCTGTGCCTCACTGTGGACATATCATTAAGCCCCATTACAACTAACAGCTCCTAATAACAAACACTAATGAAGGGCTTGATTTTGCCTTTAGGAGCAATGGAGCTGCAGACACACTCTGCCTTTGCTACCAGGCAAAATAAACAGTGACAAGTCATGATACGGCCTGAGTTAGCCAGCTGATGACATGGAGGCAACCTAGACCTCAGCTCAGGTGCAAGTCCTGGAGCAGTGGAGTTCAAGTCCACTCAACTGACTTAAATTAAGCTTGAACCAGGAACTTGATGGTTCCCTTGATCCCATGATTAAAAGAAGAATATGGTTTTTCCTAGGAATCTATTCATAAGTTAAAATCGCAAGGGAAAATAGAGGGACGGCACTGACCTTTTCTCTCTGTGACCACTGACAGGACCCAGGGAATGGCTGGAGTGGGGTCAGGGGTGGTTTAAGTTGGATCTCAGGAAAAGGTTCTTCCCCCAGAGAGTGGTGGACACTGAACAGGCTCCACAGGGCAGTGGGCACAGCCCCAAGGCTGCCAGAGCTCCAGGAGTGTTTGGACAATGGGACAGGGGATTGTTGGGATGTCTGTGCAGGGCCAGGAATTGGACTCAATGATCCTCATGGGTCCCTTTCCACTCAGCATATTCTATGAAATTCCATTCTTCACCCTCCACACAGCCATTTCCCACACATTTAAAGGCTCTCCTACACTTCCACCCCTGGGCTGAGTATTGCCCTGCCCTGATGCCCCAGCCCCACTAGAGCAGCTTCTGCAGCACAGACACCACTGAGACCTCTGCCCACAGAACCCACAGTCAATCCAGCATTCATCCACTTCGATGGGCTGACCTTGAGGAGAGCACCTTGGACTCTGTGTGTGTTCGGCAGCACCACGTCTAATGAAAATCCATACTGCGAGGGTATGCAAAGATCAGACTCGATTAATTCTTTCCAGAGGTGCCTTCACAATGTCAACATTGATCTGCTTCCTAGACGCACGGTTTTCTCTTGGCTGACAACCATATGCCAGTCAGAGTTCTGCTGTACTGTAAATTTAAACAGATATGGAGATGGGATCATTAAAATACCCTGAGAATACACAGCAAGTCATTGTTTTGCTGCTTGTGCTGAGAAAAATCTCACAGTAGCACTGAAGAAATAAATGCTATGGGCCACTCTTATGGCAAGGAAGTTAATCCGACAATGAAATCGGATGAACTGCCTGAGGATAGGAATGAGTATGTGAGTGTCCTGTGCTGTCTATGCTAAAAAGTTGCTGCTTTATAAAGGACATTGCAGAAATACGTATGCATTTTATTTCCAGCCATACCTGTGGGAAACCAAACCCAGCCTGGTCTCTACAAGTGGTTCCTCACAGCGTGCCTGCATTTCAGGCTGCCCTCAGATGTTGTTTCATTAGAGATAGTTTAGGGATAAATCCCTTCATCTTACCAGAAGGCAGCAAGCTCAACCACCATCTGTCTTCCTACATATGCAACAGGACCTTTTATTTCCACAAGTCTGAAGGCATGTAGATATATAGTGGCTTTTGATTCATGCAACTGAGACATGCAGCAGCCATCCAGATTGACTTCTGATAGACTTCACTTGAATCTGGGGATGAGTTTAGCTCCAGATCCCATCAGCTATTAATTTCCTAATTGAGTTCAGGTGCAACCAATCTTTGCTAATGGACAGGGCATCCTTCATTATGAATACAGACTTGGGAAGACTGCACTTTGAAGAGGTCCAGCTGGCTTCTCCAGGTAATGATGAGCTGTTTTAGCAAGGACTACTATTATTAATAAAATACACAAGTCAGGACTATGTCATTTTGATGTCCCTTTTATGGCCAGCTTCACCATTACTCAGAGATCTGTCTTTTTCTTTTTGTTCATTTTCTACTCTGTTTGGTTTAAAATTAAGTCAAATTAAACAGCAAAATGTGAAAATTATAAACTTCTTAATGATAAAAGAAGTTAAGAGAAAGCAAAATAGAAAATAAATACATAAAATCTCTTTCTTGTGGCCCCAAATTCGAAATCAAAGCTGTTTCACCTTTGCAAATAATCACTACATGATGAGGACAACACATGCACTGAAGATATATCGATAAGTTTGCTGTCCTAAAGGTCATGAGCACACCTGAAAGATCTGCTTTCCAGGGTAAGTGATGCCCAAGAAAAATGAATGGAGAATTACTCACCTTTCAAAGAAGTCGCAGACAAATGAGTACGGCCTTTCGAAGGGGCAGCGTGATTGCAACCGGACCCTTCCCTAAAACGCCTCTAAAGGCAGCGGGAAAAGAGTCAAATTAAACCACCAGTTCAGCAGCATCTTTGCTACTTATCACGCTGGCATTTCTGGGGAAAGGAAGGTTGAAAACAATCCATAACGAGGTGTCTGTGTAGAACTCAGGGTCCTGCCCAAGTGCTAATCTATTCCGTTCACTTCTCATGCCTCACCTGTGCCTCTGTGCATCTCCCAGCGATGCATTAAACAACACGTGCACGTCGCTGAACCTTCTGCTCCGACGTTAACTGCTTTGACTTCCACAAACACACCAGCCAAGAAGACATCACAAAAGTACCTAACCTCATCTTGAGAGTGGGAGAAGGAGAATTATGAGAACAAGTTTAAAGGAAGAGAAAGAGAGAGAGAGAGACAGAGAGATTTTATTGCTCGAGGGGATAAAAAAAAGAGATTATAATTGAACTGCAGAAAATTCTCCACATCACGGGTAATGATGCCTGGGTTACCTCTCTTTATCTGTGCAATAGAGATTAGCAGACGGGGTCATAAAGGGAAATTAAAGTCAAATAAATTCTGGGCCAGCACTTGGTAAGTACTGATTTCCTACCATTTAGGGAAAGGAACATCGAATGAAGTGGCTCAGCAGAAGGCAGCAGCCAGAGGGGAGAGTCACAGTGCCATAAACATGGAGCTGAGCAGGGCCAGCTCACTCCCCTGCCCCAGGCTGCCTTGGTGGAGCACTGTGGGACGGACTGCTCTGTCAGCTGATGGGCTAAAGCCTCAAACACTTCAGAATCTGAGGTCTCTGGCAAGGCAGACATCAGAAGGAACTCTGGAGATGTAAGATATTTTTTGTATATGTGTTTTCTTGTTCTCTGTTCTACAGGTCCCCATTTTCCCCAGAAAGATGGATGAAGGTAAAGCATCCACATGCCATGACAATTTCCATGAGGGACTGGAGATTTGACCACAGTTCTTCTCCCTGCCCAGACCCCACACACCCATCCTTCCTCCAAGAGCTTGCCCTGAGTCCTCAGACCTCACACTGAGCCACCATTCCCACCTGGTTGTGGCAGTAACTGCAAAGACTTAGTGAGGGAAGGAAGCACTCCAGGTTTGCTTGGCAGAGACCCTCAGCCTTTGTTTGATCCCTTTGGGACCACAAATCCTGCTCCTGAATCCGTCCTTCACCTTTGAAGTTGGGTGTGTTGGATATCTGCAGCCAGCACTGTCAGAAAGGACAAGAAGTTTGGGGGACATTAAGGTTTTACGATCTGAGATGGCTTCAAGAGATTAGTTCTCTAATAGTGCTGGAAAAAAAATTCTGGAGATTAGGTTTATGAGGGTATCTCAGAAACAGAATAAATAAAACACTTGGGAGGAAAAAAAATCAACAAAACAAACATCCCAAAGTAAGCATTACTGCAAATTACTTTGGATCTGTTAAAAGCTCCAACTGCTCCTTTTAGAAGTGACTGTTGCTTGTCATGAATGTTTTTGTCTTGGCTTTCTTAAGTAATTTTCACTGACCTTCACAAAAATATTACAGCACTGCTGGCCAGTAAAATATTCAGGGAACTTTCTGAAGGAAAGGTGATGTCTGTATTGAAGTAACTTTATTCTTCTCTTGAAGTGTCAAATTAAATCAGCTTTCACCTTCCTCCCCCTTGCCTGGATGGGCAGTACATGATGAAGAGGAAGAGGGTTTGGCTGTCAGAAGCTGTCAACTGGTGAAAGAGCTGGACAGCCCACCCCAACCTGTCCACTGCCTGTTACTTTGATGGGGAACTGGACCTTACATCTCCCTGGCAGCGCTGTGGGCAGCTGAGCACAGAACTGGCTCAGCAGCTTTGCAGCCAGCAGCCTTATCCTTATTCCTCAGAGCTGGAGCAGGCGTATTCCATGGGGGTTTCAGACTCCCTTGGCAGTGCAAAGGGCCTAGTTAGGTTCAAGTGGGGCAAAGAAATCAGTCTTGCAAGAGAGTACTGGGACAACTGGAGGAATAAAACCAGGGGGTGGGTAGGAGAGATGGACACAGACTGGAGATAGAAATAAGCCCATCTGCACTTTTCTCCACTTCACCCCTTTCAAGGGAATGTGTTCCCAACCATTCACTCCTTCCCTCCCTCCCTCTCCCCCTCTACATATTCTTTCCTGCCTTATTTGATGCTGTTTGAAATCAAGCACTTGGTTTACCCTTCTCAAGCAGAGCTGATCTCTCCCAGCATGACTCTGACTGCAGCGGGAGGCACAGCAGGATGCTGGATATGGAAACCTGGCATTAGTATCACTTTCAGATGACAGCAGATCAGAGAGCTGGACCTGGGAGTGAATTAATATAGGGCTAGGATTCACTTGGAGGGTTTGTGCTGTCATACTCCTCTCAAGATGTGAAATAGAATTAATGTGAGGGGCTGGGATTCTCTCTGTGTGCTGTGGTGACTGCCTGCCATCCTCAGGGAGCTGAGGGACCCAGGCTGTGAGTGAGCACAAGGCATGGGTTTGCTCCAGAGCCAGCAGGTATCCCAGGGAGGAGAAGGAAAGGTCACTTAGGAAGGTCACAGGTCACTGATCCCAAATCTATTAATGCAGGTGACTGAGGGTTGGTTTAACCTAAAAAAAACAAATTGGCACAGGGTCTTCTGCTCCAGTGTTATCATGAGAAATTCAGACTCTTCACTATGCACTGGTGCAAATAGGAGTCTCGTGGAAACGTTAAGTAATGCCCCAAATCTACAATCAGCTTCAGCCAGGGGACAGGGGATCCTCAGAACCACTGGCTTTGTCTTTAGACAAAGAGAGTAGCTGAAACCCATGGGCCCCCTAATCCCTGACCCTCTGTATGGGCAGGGAGAGACCACATTTCTCCAGGGAGGGAGAACAGCAAACTAAACTTCCCACCTTTGAGTAGCAGCAATTGTCTCTGTGTGCAGGAGTTCCTTATCCAACAGCAGGGCCATCTCCATTGACCTTTGTCCCTAAAAAAGCCAGCATCAGATGCCCTTAAACAATTTCTCTCATGCTTTGGATCACAGTGGGCTAACTTATGGATCTGTGCCTACATGTGGACTGTCAGGAGAGGGTATAGACCTCAATTTTCACCCATTCTTATGCAGCTGACAAGACTTTTAACTGAGAAAAACCTGGAGATTTTCTGGTGGCCACAATCAGCCTGGTTTTGTTTTCTGTGGCCCACAAAGCGTCTCCTCTCTCTCATGAACTTGTTTGCCCAACAGCAAGTTGGGCTTTCTCAGAAGGACTCGTGTACTGGTGTGTTTGTAGCCAGCACAAACAACGTATGCAGAAAAGATGAGAGAAAGATCTGTCATTGCAATAGAAAGTGACCCACATTTTGGAGAGGTTAATGGTTATTTCGAACAACGCATCCCTGAGCCAGTGGCTCTGCAGGGCAGGAGGCAAATGGAGGATTTGCTCCCTCTTTTCAAAGGGATAGAGAGGTTTGGAGCCTGGAGCATAAACACAGCTGAGAATTCTGAAAATAGACAATATCCTTCAAATGCAGCCTAGGGATGAGATCGAATCACTGTATACACCGACTTCCCGAGAAGAGAAAACAAACCAAAACAAAACAGGGAGGAAGTGGGCCCTTGGAAGCCAAATAAAGACAGAAGAAAAAAAAATGGCAAACTAAGCACTGGAGGAAACGGCTTCAGATAATTACATTGTGCAAGCCCCACGCTGGGAAGCAGCATATGCTGGAGGAGCCCTCACTGGGGACACAGGATAAGCAGGCAGGAGGGCGGCCAGGCAAGCCGGCGGCTTCAAAGCCAGGCACACACCAGGCTGAGCTTAGAGCAGCTCCAGCCCCGGTGAGCTCAGCAGAATGATGCCAGGCATGGAAATATCCTTGTGCTTAAACCAAAATCCCTTCCTTCCCCTGCCAGTAGCACCTGGTAATAAGCAGCAGGCAAGGGACTAATATTATAACAGGTTATTGGGGTCACGGGCTGTCATTTAGGATGGGTGAGGTGGGTGCACCCTGAGAGAGCAGGGAGGGGGCTCAGCTCTGCAGAGACACTCGGGGAGCTGCAGAATGGCATTTAATTGTTTGACTGAGATCAGAGGGCTGGTCTCAGCTCTTACAGCACTGAGCACAAGGGCTCTGCTGCTCAGTTCCTAGGGATCAACATCACAGCATTTAAGTTGTGACTTCCCAAGGAAACAGATGAAAAGTTAGGAGCCAATGCTTTGTGAGAGAGGTGAACACAGGTAGTTGAGTCAGAAAGTGTGTATTTCTGTGCTGAGAGTTGGCTTGCTTTGTGAAGCAGGGCTGAGTCAGGCCAATGCTCCAGTTGTGGTCAGGTTTGTGCTGCTGTTTGGAACAGCCTGACAAATGCATTGTTTCTGACAGCTCTATGTATTTTATATTTACATTTTTAATTTAAACCAAGATTTTCAATGTTTTTGGTTTTTAATGGGAACATCTTGTTCTTGCTCTGTAAAGACAACCAAGTATGGGTTTTGAGAAAAAGAAATTCCAGCTTCTGTCCTGAAATGTTCCATTTACATTTCAGTTTCCTCTGTGGAGGGAGGTGGTGTATAGGAAGCAACTGTATGTTCTGTAGCTTTAGGGTCCAAATTCTGCTAAGCTGTGGGACCATCACTGGAAAGCCCTGCTGGACATGCCCATGAGAGGCAGGACTTGCCTGCTCAGGAGCTACCCTCAGCCCAAGAAATTCCCCTTTTCATCTCCCTGCAAAGACACTGACAGAAAAAAGGGATGTTCCTATAAATCTGTCGTCCAGGGTTTTTCCACCTGGAGTTTGTGAATCCTTGGAGGCCTTCCATTATTTTGCTAACAGATCCACAGTGGTAAGTACAGAGATCAAGTCTGTTGTGCCAGAGCTCACATCTGCCATGCAGGGTCTATGCCTCCCTTGGGGAAAAAATTAGGGAGTCAACAAACTGCAGGATGTGCAAACCATTGAGGCAGACAGGCTTGGTGTCTTCACCCTTTAGGAAATAAAAATACAATGAACCTAAACAAGCACAGATGCACCTTAAATACCTGTGTTTACTAACTCAACTCAAAATGCCCAACCTATTTACATACATTTACCTGCTCTGACTGGTTGTGACAGCTTTCAAAAAACAGAGAAAGCAGCGAGTCCCTGCAGAGAGCCTGAAAAATGCTCAGAGAAATACTCTGCTAATGCAGAGAAAAATGTCCCCCACAAGCACATTAGTGATACATGGGGCTGCATGTTAAGTCTGGATATTTTGGCAGGTTTTCTGATATGGCAAATATCTTCCCATACATCTCTTCCCAGCCTCCATTTCTCCCTGTCTCCCCCCATCCTGGCTCATCCTCCCTGTCCCCAAAATGAGGGAAATGTCATTTGTGCAGAGCACTTCAGTGATTCTGCTATTAATCCTCAGCAGTTTCATTTCAATATCGACCAGTTCTGTGATGATAATTGATGGGAGATGCAAGTGATGGAAGAATGAAGAGAGCAGTGCTGAGCAGATCTTCCAGCCCAGATGGCATGAAGCCCCTTGCTGTGCCTCGTCCCCATCCCATTTGGTGTTTCAGAAGGGAAAAAAAATTAAAAAAACTTTTCTTCCCTTATATTTTTTTCCTTGGTAAAGAATACTACAATTTTTAAGACTCCAGTTAGCAATCAGCATATTGGAATGTTTGAGTTGAAGAGTCTTTACCTGAGAGAGAATAAAGCACAACAATGTAGGGCAGGAGGGAACAAGGTGGGATGAACTATTGACCATACAAAACCTGGACAGCTGAGCTTAAAGCTTAGAGGGATTTTCTCCATTTTTATATATAGATCTCTTCCCTTGACATCCTACATGTGAGGGCAATCTGGAAAGCACAAGAGGCAAAAGGCTAAGAGTTAAATTACCCAGCTCAAAAAGCAACAGGGTGGATGTACCAAGGGAGATAACCAGGAGGAACAGGCTTCCCTGAAAAGCCACCTTCAAGCACTCCATCAAACAGGGACTTCAGCACACAACCACTGCTTATGCCCTTCCAAATTCCAGCACTGAGTGACCCTCCACCCTCCACTGTAATATCCCAGCCACAACAGACATGTTGGTTTACACTCCTAACACTGTTTCTCTCCAGTTATTCAGTGATAGTTTTAATATCACCATCCTAAGAGAGGGTAAGAGCTACAGCTCCCACCGTGCACAGGATTGAGCTGTGAGCTCCCACCCAGCAAAACAGAAGAAAACATCTGCCTACTAATGCAGACCATGACATGGAGGTCACTGGATGTATCAGGTTTCTCATGTCTGTCTCCCCCATGCAATTAAGCTTGTAAACAAGAGAGAACATCCACATATGAAAAACAAAAAAAAGAAATCAAAGAAAACCTAATTATCTTGTCAGGGACAGCGGTGAGATGTTTTATGCCTCCTGGTTGTACAAGTGGTCCATGGGTGGAACTGCCAGGCTCTGCTCCAGAAGTGGCTGCCTTTCCATGAGGTGATGGATCTGCTTGTCTTCCTTGGGACAGTTTTCACAGGGAAAGTTGAGCTGTGTGAAAAGCTCACTGATGTCAAAAGGGGTGGTTATAAACCCCTTCCTGTGCTGTCCTGGGCATTCTACCTCTGTCCTGGCTCTGGAGCTCACTGGACTGATCAGTGAGCCATCTTACCTTTCTAGCCCAGCAGAAGATTAAACCAAGAGGAGATTCATCCAGCCCCTCAAAAATGGCCTCATTTCACATGATAGCACTCTCAATTTTTCATGCAACAACCCCCTCCTCACTCCTCCTGCTCCCTGTAGCCCATGTGTCCCATTTCACCTTGACTTCTCTTTCACAGTGTCATCCACACTAAGGAAAACAACTAAATCACTTGGTAGCGTTTCACACTCGGTTGGCAGCAGTGAGAACGACATTTGGAGAAGCCCCCAGGTCGTGGTGTTGCAGGCAGTGTTATGAGCTCTTCCCTTTAACCCTTGGGCAAGGCTTAGTCCTACAGAGTGCTGCTCTCCTGCTCTGTTCTGGCGAGGCCAGGATGAGACGAACCTCGGAGGATCTCAGAACCCAAACTCTAATGTGGACTCCTCTCAAAGCTAAAAGTCACAGTATGAGTGGGTTAACAAGCAAATTGTGAGGCTTTATATAGTTATACACACATAGGGACACCTTGAGCTCCTGGTGGCTGCTCCCAGTAATTGCCCTGAAATGTCTCAGAAATAGGAGCAGAGTAATTGCAAGGTATATTCTAATAACTGCAGCTGTAATAACACCCCCTCCTCCCCACTTTCCTCTTTAGGGGTGATCTGCCAAAATGAGAAACAAAATTACTGTGTCTGTTCAGCAAATTCTTACTGACAAAATCTTTAAGAGTTGACAAGAGTAATACACTGAAAATTAGTTTAGAAGTGTTTCAAGTTTCAAAAAATCAATCAAAATCAAATTAAGTTCTGAAGACTCTGTCTGTAGAGTTTAAGGAAAATAGAGATCAGCAGCAGCAATGTGGGATCAGGGGCTAAACTTGTGAACAGGAGACTCAGATCTGGTCTGCCCCCTGTTTTGGCTTAAGGTAGGGAGTCACAACAGATCACAAGGGTTTGCTGATGCTCTGGATAATATAGTGAGCCTGGATATGAACAACAAGAAACCCAGTCTAAGTAACCCACAAAAGGGTCCTCAATGTGATACTTTTCCCATCCTAAGGCTATGCCTTAACCAGGGAGGTACAAATTGGGCTTTAGAGATACAGAGTTTTTCTCTCCTGTTTCCTGATAATTTCTTACAAGATTTGATCTTCTTAATGACAGATGGGTGAAAAAAATTAAATTACAGCTCATAAAGATCCTCATCAAGGAGGAAAATCAGTTTATAAACCAGATCTATCGCAAAAGCTGGCAGGACCAACCATGGGCTGACCCAAAGCAGGGGCAGGGGCAGAGTCCAAGTCCATTAAGGATTGTTCATGGACTTTGTTTCCTTCTTAACTGTGTGATCTCAAATAATTGAAACTTATACTGGCCCTGGTGTCAGTGGAGAGGCCTGGGACTGTCTTCTTAAGAATATGCAAACACTATTCTATGAGAATTTGTCCTGTTTCTGAGTGCTCAGAGCCTTTCTGGGAAAGCAGAGAGCATGGCTTGCTCCAATGTGTTGTCTTCTTTGCCCTTCATCCATATGGTACCCTGACCCCATCTTGGCCCAGCAGATCCAAGAGCTTGCGACCTACAAATCCTCAGCCATCTGCTTTGCAAATTCAGCCTCAACCCAGCTATCCTGGCTTGCTGTTTCAGCACTCACTCTGAGTGAATGGGCTTGCTTTAGGTTTCCAATTATGTCTTTCTTAATTATATTCCTCCTTGGGGTCCTAGAGGCTCTGGAAATTTTCCCCCACTCTGTCTTTTCCCATAACTGTGAGTCAACAGTTCAATTATAGTCTCTTTATACAGGCATGAGAATTTGTTTCTTGGGCAAAGTTCCTTGATAAGATGATATGCTACATAAATGTCTCTAGCAAAACACATTTCACAGTGAATTTATCTCTGCACAACTTCTCCGCCTTATAGCACCTTATCATTCCAAGACGTCTCAAGGCACTTTCCAAAAGGTGTGCAATAATAATACTTCACAGTTATACACAGCCTTTCATGGGAATATCTCAGTGCTCTATGGAGAAAAGCACTCAGCTCCATCAAACAGCTGGGAGTGCTGAGGCCAGGGTTGTGGAAGAGATTTGCCCACACAAATTAGGGAGAGACAGGGCTTGTGATGGAGTCTGGGACCACAGAGAGCCCCTGCTTTGCTCCTAATGATGTCACAGGTTCACTGCCCACCACACCAGTGTTGGGAACCAGCTACATTGTGGAGAGGAGATGCAGCTTTGTCCTATGTCAATCTCATTTACCCTACACCAAACTCAGGTGTATTATTCAATATATCCTTCCAGGGATGGCAGTTCCACCACTTCCCTGGGCAGTGTTCTTGTTCCGGTGCCTGACCTCCCTTTCAGTTAAGAAATCACAGACTCACAGAAAGGTTTGGCTTGGAAGGGACCTTAGAGACCATTCAGTTCCAATCCCCTGCCCTGGGCAGGGACACCTTCCACTGGAACAGGTGTCTCCAAGCCCCATCCAACCTGGCCTAGAACACTTCCAGACATGAGGCATCCACAACCCACACTTGATGGAACTTGATGATCATAGAGGTCTTCTCTAACCTCAATGATCCTGTGATTCTGTGACTAAAAGGAGCACTTACTGAGTCCCCATGGGGTATGGGCACTACTGGTGCTTTCCTCCATGGCTTTGAGCAATTTCACCCACACTTCTTGCTTTTGTTGCCCCTCTGTCTGGATGATAAGTAGCTGAAAAGAAGGAGATCCATGAATAACAATAAGGATTTGCCTCCTCAGAGGTGAACTTCCAGCCAAATAATCAGTCTTCATCCAATAGATGATGGAACAGGGGACAACAGCACTGCATTGGGGTCCTGGTTATTTTTAAGTGTGCCTGATGACTACTCAGAAAGCTCCAAAATAACTGACCTTTTGGAGGGACAGCAGATGGAATGCTTATCCCCTTTTTAATCGAGATCCAGTTCCTGGCATTGGGCATTCCCTTCCTAGACACATATTCCCTCGCTTTGTGTTGAGCTGACACATGTCCCATCAGTCTGGTGTCCTTGGCTCCAGCCCTGCCCATCACCTTCCTCCTCATTTTATCATGTTCAGCAACCTCTCCTCTCTCTCCTCCCTCCCAGCCCAGCTTATATCATCAAAAAAATCACTTTGGCACCTTCACTGTCAGCAAGCGGCTGTTTATCTGCTGTATCATTGAAAAGATCTCTAAAGCCTGGCTTGGAAAACAGCCCTTTTTTTTTATTTGATGCAGGATCATCTGAAAAGAGGATGAGAAGTGGCAAGAATATGTTTTCCTTGTACAGATCAATACAAGTTTAACCTTCCTCCACAGCAGGGCCTGCATATCTCCTTAGCTCATGTGTTTCTCCCTCCCTCTCTGCTTACCCTTCCTGCATTTTAGTGTTTCCAGCACCCCTGCCACATGGACTTCTTGGAATTTCTGCCTTTCCAAAGCAATTCCTTTTGGTATAGGGAAGGGTTTCCTGGTCAGTCAACTCACAGACTCAGTCGCCCCACAAATTTCAGATCCTTTTTGTCTCCTCCTCACTCCACTCTCTTACAGCTCCCATGTTGTGTACTACACAGAGCTCTTCCACCTATTGGGAGGCACTAAATGAATTTTCCATCTCTTCCTTTCTTCCCCCACTTTGGGGAAGAAAGCAATCATATCCTTCTCTTGTGCGCCTTTCACCTCTGCCAGTGGCAGATTTGCTCTTTCTTGGCTCTCTGGCAGCTGCTGCAGCTGCAGCCCTGAACAGGGGCTTCAGCATCTTTCGGTCCCATTCTCACTGTGCTGCATTTCCAGAGGGAACAGAAACAGAGAGGGCAGTTGTTTGGGTCCTGTGGTGCAGCTCTGAAGACCCAGGGTCTATTTCAGAACAGCAAGCTCACTGCTCAGCTACCTTGATCACAGATCAATATTATCATTTAATAGACAGGGAAACTGAGGAAGCCCTTGACAGGAGGACCTAGACATGGTGGCATGAGAAAAGAGCAGGAGGTCCCTTCCTCCTGGCTCACACCCCAGGGTTTACCCTGCCATAGGAACCAGTGCCAAACTCATTTTTGAAGAAAAAAAAGAAATGACTGGGTCTTTTTTCATCTCAAAATCCAGCAGCAAGCCCCACCTTTCTATTCACAGAGACAGAGAACCTAGAACACTTTCTCAGAAGGAGAAGGGAGGGGGGCAGACATGTTGTTACTATAATAGCAGGAAAGACGCCCACCACTGTGCTAAATGATATATTTATATGTACCACGTAGCAAGACACTGTTCCCAAAGCACTGACAGCCTGAGGGAGAAATGCCAGCACCTTCTCCAAGGTCACAGGGATGCAGAGACTGGCATCCTGCTTTCAGGCAGTGCAGGGAAAGGATTCACTCCCTGTCCCTCTCCACCCTCTCCTTTCAGACATAATGTGCTTAGCTGGTCTCCTGAGCCCCTTGGATAACTCATCCAGACTCAGGGGATGACACTTATTCAGGCAGAGAGACAGGGAGTGTGACCAACACACACAGCCCTCTTCCTGAGAGGAAGGAGCTGAGAAAGCATCCCTGCAAAGTTAAAAATGAGCAAGAGGGATCCCAAGAGCTGAAAGGCTGTTTAAAGTCTCACATGAAAAAAAGTTAAAAAATACAAAAAATAGAGCTGATAGGTCCTGTTCACATCCAGCAAAACACCAGGTGCTGTCAGAGATTAGATGCTTTTGCAGATAAAAGGTGGTAGGGCCCGACTAGATAAGGACAATAAGAGGAGAATAAAGGGAGGAGAGGGAAAAGCCAAAGGTGAAAGATCAGACAGAAGAAGGCATCAGACAGACAGATTCATCTCTGGGATGTGTGGAACCAGGGCTTCGGACCCAGAAGCTGAGTGGAGGCACTTGGTGCCCTGCAGGGACACATCCTGGGCTCCACAGCACTGGAGGCTTCTGTGCCTCCCACCTGTGCTGCTCCAGTGAGGGAAGCACATGGCATCCCCAGCAAAGTCAGTAATTAGTGTGAACAAGAATCACTGTTTCTGGTGACCCTTCCCAGATAGCCCAGCACGATGGTCACTGGAAAGCAATGGATGCCCAAAGCAGCCAGGGGGGCTGGCCTGGGCTGTAGCTGTGTGGCTGGGGGATATCCATCCCCTCACCACAGAGAAACAGCCATCAGTCAGGGCATTGCCCTGCAGTGACAACAGAGTTTCATCAAGGATACGTCTGGCCTTACAAGTCAAGTGTGATCTAAAGAGCTTCCTGCTCTCCTCCATCCCACCCCTGCTCCTGCATGTTCCCTTGTTCCTCATGGCCCCGACTCATTCTGCACAGAGCAAACACTGCTTGCCTGCACTGTAAAACAGCTTTGAGCCTCAGAAGCTGTGATTAGTGCCTGAGGGCAGCTGAAATGCCTGAGGGAATCCCTGTATAGCCGGAACACGGGCAGGGGGAAAGCTGCAGGGCCGCTGTCCCTTGGAGGGAGTTGCATCCATTTGCATGAGATTGTCTATGGAAAGCCATAACAGCATATTTGGTACATCACCCACTGCTCCCAGGGGTCTCAGGTGATACATCCCTCCTCCATGCCATCCTGCACCAAGGGATGCTCTACAGGAATTGTCTGAACTTTGCTTCCCTCTGCTGAGGGTATCTTGATGCTCTTCCTTTGTTAACTGTAACTACAGGCTTGGAAAAGGGGTGCCAGCCTATCACTGCTTTGCAAGACGTACCTCTCCACATGAGGAATGGACAGGGACACTCAAACACTTCCCAGGGATTGCCATACATCACTTTCTTACCACTTCGCAGAGTTTTGGATTTTGTGTTTCAAAAACTGCTGCTGTAACTGTGACTCTCATGCTGGAGGTTGTGTTTTCATACTGTATCTTGGTATCACTTTTTGAGAAGTACTGCTAAAGAGTATGCTTATATATATAAATTATATATATATGTGAAAACCTAGATGTTTGCAGCATCCAAGAACACTCATCCTAACTGCCTACCTGCCCAAGGACGAGGATCCCCATGTGAACTCCTCCAAATAAAAACAGGCAAGTGGGAAGGAAAGGATGAACAAACCTTCAGCATCATCTTCTTTCTGCTCCCTCCCACCTCTGAAGCTCCCCTGAGCTGGGAAGCAATCCAGGGCCTCTGTTCACCTTGCATTAGGGGTGGCTCAGATCAGGAACACATGGGCTCCCAACCCCTCACTGCATGTGATGTATCAGCACAGTGCCCCCTTTACTGCCATTAATTATTCTCGGTGAGGGAATGGGGCATGTTCAGATTGGCTGCTTTTCTCTCTCTGTCAAATCCCAGCCACCTCAATGGTATGCAGGAACTCGGCTGCATCCTGCAAGCTGGGCAATAAACCCCAGGCTTTCAGCGCAGCAAAGGGAATGGCCCCACGGGGGAGGAAAGTCCTTAATTATCCCTGATGCTGGCTCCTCTTCCTTGGCGACTATCACTTATTTCACCTCAAATTTTATTATACAACAGGTTTCCTTTAACTCCCCTGTGAAGGATTCAGCAGTGAGCCTAAACTGTTTGTGAATGGCTTGAAAAACTCACAGAGACACCATCTCTGCCTTGGATTTGGTGGGATCAGAAAGGGCCCAGCACCGCGTGCTGCTTCCCCTGCAGGATGCAGGATCAGGTTGTGAGCCCTGGCACTGCACTGCCCCCCATCATTCCCCCCATACACAACCAGGACTGCTGGGGAGTGTGGTCTGTCCCTAATAGAGAAATATCCATCTCTATGATTTACCTTTTGTTTGAGCAGCCTGATAATTCACAAATCTACTATTCTTCCTCATAAATGTGGAGTCCTCCTCACTTACCAGCCTTCTTGCTGACAACTTAATATTAGGGGCTCTGAAGAAGATATTGAAAACCTGGAAAGGTCCTGAGAACCTGGATTCTCACAGCAAGCTGTACACTGTGTTGACAGCCAAGGTGGAGAAAACTGCTTTCAGAGGAGGCTTAAAACACACTCCTGGTCATTCACAGCTAACAAATCTCCCTTTGTAGTTTTTGAGAAGCTGATCCTGATTAATACACCAGTAAAGTTTCTTTCTTTAGTACCTTCTATGTGGCAAGAAAGCAATTTGAATTTGCACAAATTGTTCTTTGCCTGATGTTTAACGCCCACTATGGCCTAGAAGTGATTACACTGGGGCTTCGCTGATACCACTCACATGTGCTAGTGCTTAATATGAAATGGAAAACCATTCCTGTACCTGTCCCAGGGGACTTATAGATTTTCACCTTACAGGGGCCAGAGGAGGGGAGGGAAAGGGGATGGTAGTGGTCACTAGCACAGTAAAGGAAAAAATCTATTGGTCAGAAATTGAGTAGAGGCTACAGCAAGAAAGGTGACAGAGTCATGGGCTCCTTGGCACAGGCACATGCTCCTGCAGCAAGGAGCATGAGGGGATACTGGTAGGTGAGTGTGACCCCAGACCACACACCAAGCAAACCTCTTTTGTCTCTCCTTTCAGCAGTCAAACCTGAGTCTGTGTTCAGACACAACTTTTCCTCTTTTCTTCCCTTCCCTGATCATGTCCAGGAGAAACCCACACCTCAGGGCAATCTGCATCCTTGCTCCATAGCTGGAGTCTTAGCAAAAGGGAGGAGGAGAGGAGAAAGACTTCAAGGGTAGTCATTAACCATCCCACATCTACCAAGGGGTCAACACCATTCCGACTCCACTGGGGCTCCATGCCCAACTGGAGCCAAGGACCAAGTTTTAACTGACTTTCCCCTTCCTGTGTTCACAGACAGACTTCAGTCTAACTGGGAAAGACAGAGACCATCAGCACGTGCAGCATTTAACAGGAGACCCAGGTTATTGATTCACAGCTCTACTTCCCTGAACTTTTCTGGAGGAAAATGGGGCTGCTTTGCATAAGGCAGGCATATGTTGCAGCTTTGGCATGAGGAGAGCTGGTTGGCATTTCCTTGCCAGACTTTTCTCACCCTCCTCTGATACCATCTGCCTCCGTGAAACACTGAAACTCCCATCTGTCAATTTTACTGTAAACACACAATTATCCAGGCTGCCTGGGAGAAGCAGCGCAGCCAAACCTCGGCCATTCATGGAGAGGGACAAGTTGGGATGAGTGTCCCTCTCACTGTCCCACGACGCAGCATTGGGAGGGAGCCATGCCTTTTCATTTTCAGCGCTGCATCTCCAGTGGTGACACTCTTCTCCCAGTGGTGGAGGAACTATGAGTGCCATCAACCCCTCCATCCATGCCCTGCACCTCTCAGAGATGGGGGGCAAACTCGGAGCTCAACCAGAGGCTGGTGGGGAGCCCCAGCCATTCACAGCACCCAGATCACGGCAGCCAAGGCATGTTGTTTCCATTTCCTTCTCCTTCTGCCATGCCATGCCAGACATGCCAGTCCGTGCACAGGCACAGACCCCTGCCCATTCTGTACTGCACAGAACATCCTCCATGCAATACCCCAGTGACAGCACCCACCCAGGAGCAAGGTCAGCACCAGCGAACAGCATTCCCTTGCCAGTTCATGTCAGCAGCATCTTTGTGCCCAGCTCTGCCTGTCCCTTGCCCCTGGGTTTCATCCCAGCAATGCCCAGATCTGGCAAGCATAGACAACAGAAGTTTTTTTCTTACATTTTCCCTGGAAATCTCCCTCTTTCTGGCTGGGGGCTGTGTCCTCTGACCACAGCAGACAGCAAAACACTGACAGCAGCCTGTGGCATGAGCTGAGCCCTGTCAGCCCAGCCATCAGCAGTCAGAAGATCTCAACAGTGCTCTGAGTTACCCTCAACCCTTCCAGGAGCAGTGAAGACAAAACTGTCCAAGCCAAGCTGGTCTGCAGAATGAATGAGGGGAAGAGAGAAGGCTGCAGATAACCATGGGCTGGGGGCTGCTTTGGGGTTGTGGGAGATGCCTATGATTTGTTTTATTAAATATTGGTCCCTCTGTGGTGCCTCCAGCCCAGAAACCAGCTCCACCACCTGTTTCCTTTAGCTGGGAAGAGGGAGGGAGCCGTGGGGTGGCAGAGGAGCTGGCAGATGGCATGTGTTCCCGGAGATAACACGGGGCTAGTTCAGAGGTTACTAATTGGGTTTCTGCTTGCCTTTCATACTCGATGCGAATCAAAATGAGAACATGTGGTTCAACACACACACGTTGTCCTCCTTCCCTGAGGATGCTGCCCCTCCGCCCTGTTCCCCCTCTGGCTCCCTGCACGTCCTCACCCAGAAACCCCGAATCCCGGAGGTGTTTACCATTCATTCATGAGCCAAAGCAAAAGGGAGAGGAGGGAAATAGCAAGGAAGTTAGAGAAGAAGCAATTAATAAATTCTTCACCCAGGGCAGCCTTCAGCTGGCCCTTCTGTGCACAGAAGGTCAATAGCAAGATGCTAATCCATGCAGCCAGTGTGGGAACACCACACCACGGGCAGGTGAGGTGGCAGCAAGACCACCTTAAAGCTAAAAAGTGTGTGCAGGAGGACAAGCTGGTGGGTCCTGGCTTCAGGCAGAGCCATAAGTGCTGCACACAGGGTGCCCAACATCTCCCTTTGGTGGCTGCCTCACTGTGGTCATCTTCTTGTTGCTTGGGACCCCTTCCCATTGTGCTGTGTCTTCAAGGGCAACATCTGGGGATGATGGCAGAGCTGCAAAGGGGAATCCAACCACAGCACATCTGGGCAAAGCACAGAGAATTAGAGAATCATACAATGGTTTGGGTTGGAAGGGACCTTAAAGATCATCTAGTCCAACCCCTCTGCCACGGGCAGGGACATCTTCCACTAGACCAGGTTGCTCAAATGTCACACAAAAAGACCCTGTCATTTCCAGTGTCAGTCTCCAACCTTCACCTCTGGCTACCCTTGAGGAAAACACACTCAAAGCCTTTAAATAAAGGCAGCAGCACACGAGTGTGCCAAAGACTTGTTTCAACCTTTGGCCAGGGAGGAAGGTTCACACCTAGTGAGGACAACTCTCACTCATGTAGAAGTTTGAGGCAGCACTTCATCTTTGGGGAGATCTTTCTCTGCAGCATCTCGCTCTGTGGGGTGTCTCATGCACATTTTGTGCTGACATGCAATCTCACAAGAAGGGAGAGAAAATCAGGAATAGAAAGCAGGAAATGCGCACACAGTCTTGGAAGGGGGAGGAGGATGGAAGTTAACTGAGAAAAACACAACACTCTTCGAAAAGGAAAAGTAAAAAAATAAAAACCAACTCTTTCTCAAAGCATTTTGCAAATATTGCTTTTCCTCCCCTCCCTCATTTTCTGACAAGCCGCAATCAGCATTCAATATTGTCGCTCAGTGCCCAATTTCACAGGGGATAGGTATCCACGGAGCTCTTTAAATGAAATAAATAAATACATCTGGCCACGTATCACAGGGGCTTAGCTGGGAGCTGAGCTCTTCTGAAAATCTGGTCAATCACAGTGACATTGATTCAGGACAATTACTCCTGATTTACACTGGTGTAAATGAATGGAAAGGCATTAAACTGCTGACTGGGGAGTCCATACGCAGGCAGAGCTCATCAGAAAGCCGAGTTCCCATTCTGTGAAAGATTGAGATCAGCTTCCCCATCCAAATCAGGACAAAAATGGTCTATTTTTCTTAAAATGGAACAGAAGGAGGGTGAAAAAAGCCTCACTTGGGTTCAATAAAAACTTTGGTTTTGAATGCCTGGCATTTATTTGACTCTTCAAAAAGTTATTCATATATAACAAAGTAGGGAAGCCAACTTCTCCTGGTGTCATAATGCAACTCCTGGGCTTGAGTTTTCCTTTTGCCCAGTTAAAAACTAATTGGGACCAGAGAGGACAGAAATCTGCAGGTTTCACCAAACAATCAAACCTGCCCCCCACTGGTTTTTCTCTCTTGCATTTTCCACTACCACACTGTGTTAGTGAGGTTTCCAAATTCATTCCCACACCAGACAGGCTGAATCCCTTTGCAATCCCACTCCTGCATCACCACCCTGGCACGAGCAGGCAGATTGGAAAGATGCACACTAGGTAAGGTGGAGGGATGGAGAGGCAGGCTGAAGAAAAGGAGAATGTCAGAAACCTTTAAAAGCCAATTTTTTAGGGATAAAGGGTCTTCTCAAGTGTGGAAACTCTGTGCTATAGCACTGGGGCAGTGATGACAGCTTTGAGGAGGAGAAAAGGATCCCTCACACCCTGGCACCCCTGCATATTTAAAACCGTGATTAGTTTGTGAGGAAGAAGAGAAGGGGAAGAGGCTAAACCTCTCTGAGAGACCCTCCCTTAGTTTTTAAAGTCCTTTTTACCTGGATATATGCTCTGGACATAAATCACTGTTGCTCAGGATAAATGGAAGCCCGTAAGTGCCACGAGCACTAATGACAACATTCATCAAACCCTGAACCGCTCCATATTGCACCAGTCTCCGGGATGCCTGCGGACATATGGACTGAGCTCGCTCCAGCAGCCCCCGCTCCCCCTGCACCCCTCCACTCCCTGGCAGCAGGCAACGAGCCTCAGCCTCTCCACAGCCAGCTCGGAGCAAAAGCAGGAGACACCAGCAGGGCAGACGTGCACTGTCTCCTCAGGAATGAAAAGTGCAGAGAACAGCTCTCAGCGCTTTCCCATCCCAGTGCTCCTGAGCCAGCTGCGCTCCAGATTCCCAAAAAACAGGTCTTGACCACACACACACAAGGAAATATCAACCCTTCATCAAAAGTCAGAAACGTGGGGCATATTCCCTGAAGCAATCAGGTTATGGAGCCTCCATGGATAGCCACTTGCTGGTAATCCTGCTCTCCTGCAGAGTGCAATGCATTAGCTTAACTGTCAAGGAAAGCTGGGCAAAGCCCTGAGAAGGTGGCTTGAATGAACAAGAGCTGCTCCACAGCAGCACCAGGCTGATACCAAGCTGGCTGATGGGAATTGAATCCCATATTTATCCTCTCAGTGCTAAAGTGCCTCTCATGGGACAGGGCAATTCAGCAAGATAAAGATTTTATAGGTCTGTACCAGCACTGGGGCTCTGAGGAGATACTGAGTGTTCTGCAGATCCAACTCAGGACAAGTCCAGAAGTAACGATTTGAAAAAAGAAAGGGGAAAAAGGGGCTGTCTGAAAAGGAGGTTCCTGCACATGAACCCCATTTGGTGGTCCTTGTGTTACAAGTCTGAAGGAAACACAAACTTTCTGGGTCCAACATTACACAGCACAGACACAATCATCAAATAGGTCAATCTGTAATTAATTCTATTTATTGAGAAATGTATTAAACTGAAATTTCTCTGCAGACATGTTTTGGGTTCAGGAGTAAATGTTCTCCAAGTGAAATTGCTGTTCAAATCTCAGAAAAACCAGAAACCTTTTAGAAGAAGGGAAGCCAGGTAATATCCATGGCAAGACTCACAGCAGGAACCTAAACTGGGTCTCTCTCACACCCCCGACTGAGCTTATTTCTTGCTAGACCAGTCTCTTCCCTCTGAAAAATCTGAAAGAACAAGTTCTTATTTCAGCCCTGGATTGAAAAAAAAAAAATAACAGTGCAACCTTCTCATTTCCTGGCTTTGAGCTTTAAGGACAAGGTGAGCAAGTGATTTCCTCCATTTCCTAATTTAGTTAAGTAAGTTGCACAAGTTGAGTTCAATTTAAACACCGAAGGAAAAGCTACATCCATAACTGACACAGTTTCCACTGGAAAAGAGGGAGAAAAGTACAACTCTGATAATGTCCTAACGAAGGAGTTAGGGAATTTGTTTGCTTGCTCACTTGTTTTCTTAAAACCTCTCAGAAAGTTAATATTGTATTTGAGCTAAAGCAATTATATCTGGAGATGTTTATTATATCATCTCTCTGCTTTCCCATGGGCATGGAGGGAGGAATATCAGTATAGACTGAGGGGGAATGTGGCTTTACCCTAGTGAAAATCAGCATTAGTCTTGGACAGTGCTCTGCATCCCTCAAAATATTCATGAACAGGAACATTCACTCAAATGGAAATAAAAAAAAGTTTATTGAAATATGAAACTGCAAATAGAAATGGCTGTTTTGGGCCCTTTGCAGCAATTATGGAGGAGACATTCATTTTCTAGCTTTTATGTGCAGCTAAAATGATGCTTTAATGTAATTTTATAATTTATTTACTCAGGGAAATCCCAGCTTAGATGTAGCATCTGTTTTCTTTTTTCACCCTCCATCCAAACCCCAGTGCAGAAGACCCTTCTGGTTTCTTATGCAGTTATGAGCCAGAAGAAAGGCCGTGATGCTCCTGAGGTCATGATGGGAGCTAAAATCACCAGTGAACTTTGAGACCCCCCATTGTCAAAGTGATTTTAATGTCATCTTTTCATATATATTGTCTTCAGGGTTGTCAGACCTTGGAAAGGATTAGGAGGGGGATGGTGTGTGGTGGCTAGGGCACAATCTGTACTTAAGGAAGGCACCCCACTGGGAGTTGGTGGGGTTGGGGTCATTTAAAGCTGCAGGAAAAGGGAAAAACTGTGGCCTGGTGTGACAAGATCAGGAATTAAAGGCCACCTTTTGCCACGTGTTGGCCAGAGGTCCCATCTGTCCAGGAGAGATTGCAGCTCACACAGGGAGGGAGGAGCAAGAGGAAACAAAGGCACGAGGACATCCTGGACAAGGCTGGTCCAGGATGATGCACGTCACTGGCAGATCCTGAAAAGTGGCTTGACAATCCTTTTGCAAAGCTTCCAAAGGATATTTCATGATGAGGGGCTGCAACACCCAGTATTGTCTGGTGTCCAGACACCAGAACTCAATCTTGACAGTGCAGCCAGTGGGAACTGCTGGATCCTCTCTCCTACACCAATGCTGGGGCCATGCTGCTTTTCCAAGGCAAAGATTTGGGTTTACATGTCCTGCTTCCTCAGAACTGCTGTGCAGGGAGATGTTAGAAGAGAGATGCAACATAAGGATTCTCCAAGTTTGAGCCCAGCTGCATGGCTTAGATAGTTTTAAAAAATATATATATAGGTGTATAGCGTGTACCTTCATCTTATTAGACTGAGCCAAGTCAAGCTGAGTTCTCAAGACAGTTAATTTCATAATTCTCTCATTTCATGGGTGAATTTCATGCGTAGAAATGCAAAGAATTAGTGGTATGAGTGTGGGTATAGGACCAAATGAAATTTGGATGGAAGACACCTTCTTCCCTGAAAAATGTCAAGTTATTTTTAGATTTCTAAGGAAGAAACTTCATCCTGGAAGGTCAAACATTTTATTAAAAAGTCAAGAAAATAAATTCTTAGAGAATGAAAGTTTTCATATTTCTGCTTCACGACAAATTTAATAACTTTTTAGACAGGTTCTTCTACTGTCCTTCTAAGTCACCTTTTCAGGGATTGGAGCTTGTCTGTCCCTGGGCCACTATCTGTGGGACAATCCCACCAAAGGGTCTGGACTCGCTTGGTGAGTCCATCCCACAGACATACCCAAGGTGACTTTGCAGATGTTTAGGGAAAGTAAACATTGCAAAGATTAAGGTATAGACAGCTGCAAGCTCTTTTCCTTGGTGTAGGAATTCTGCTCCCTTGCCACCCACCTCCACCTGCAGCCTTCCTAACTCTTTGTGGCCATTGTGGTGTGAAGTGGCTGCCAAGACACAAAAATATATCCAGCGGACTACACAGAGTGCAAATTCCAAACAAGCAGCCTTTCAAATCTGAGAATGTTTCCAGGGCCATTAATCACACCCAACTCACTGCTACAGCAGGTGACCACAGGTTAATAAAAAGGAGCTTGAAATCAAACCCAAAAGTGAAGCGTGATGAGAAGTAAACTCTCTTCCTCCTTCTGGGATAGTGGGGGCTGAACAGTTTTGTTGGAACAGTGTAGGGAGGTTTATTCCTTGGAATGTCTGCCCCTCTGACCACCAAAGCATCCTCTGTTCCCTCCTGCCAAGCTGGATGGGGCTGTCACTGTGCCCTGAGCACCCTGCACTCCTGCCTCTGCTCTCAAACTTTGCAGCCCCACAACTGAGGGTTCCTCTTCTGGTTTTGGAGGTGTTTCACATGACCAGGGACCTGGTTTATGTTTCCCTCCCTTTCCTTGGTCATATCTCTCCATCCAGAAATTCTCCTCCCAGTGCTCATAAGCCCCAAGCCCCACAGGCTGGATCCACCTGGGTGGGATGTCCTCTTCTCTTCTTTTACAAGGGCATGGAGTGACAGGATGAGGGGGAATGGCTTCAGAAAGACAGAAGAGAGGGTTAAATGGGATACTAGGAGAAAATTCTTCCCTGGGAGGGTGGGCAGGCCCTGGCACAGGTTGCCCAGAGAAGCTGTGGCTGCCCCATCCCTGGAAGTGTACAAGGCCAGGTTGGACGGGGCTTGGAGCAACCTGAGAGAGTGGAAGGCATCTATGCCCATGGCAGGAGGTTTGGATCATGATCGTCTTTAGGATCCCTTCCAACCCAATCCATTGTAGGATTCTATGATTCTCCCTCTCCTTCCAGACACAAACCTGCCCTCCTCCCAGCTCCCACACGTTTGCATGTTTATTCCATTTCAAGCAGCTCTTCCTCTCATTTCCCACTCACACAGAAAGGGTTCAGCAGGGGAAGGTCAGAGATTTTCCTAGGGGAGCATGACCCAAGTGGAGCCAGCCCTGTCCCCCTCCAGTGCTGTCTGGCTGGGCAGCCTGGAGAAGAACCAGGGGACACATGACAAACAGGGACAGGGGAGGTCACACTCTGTGTGTGTGTCAGCTCACATTTGTTTCATTGAGAACAGAGGGAGAGAGGAATTGAGAGGAAGGGAAAAAATTACATCAGTGGGAAAAAAACACCCAGATAATAAAAAAATAAGTGCAAGTGACTGAGAGAGCACATGCAGGAGAGACGGCACTTCTGAGCAGCATGGCCTCTAATCTCGTTACTGACTTCAGATCGGGAGGCTGATGTACCCCTGAGGACAGGTTGGCATTTTGATGCTCCCAGTTAGGGAAAACATGAACTGGGAGAAGCTGCATTAGCAAGCAGATAAATCTATGGTCGGCTGGCAGCAGAATGAAGCTGGCTGTTTGTCACTGGTGTTTTCCTGGTGATGTATGGACAGGGGGAGCTGCTGGCAAAGCATCCCTCACTTCTCCCCCTTGGAGCCAGTGCTTGGTGGCAAGGGAGAGGGAAGGTCATGGGATTTCTGTGAATCTCACACCATGCCAGAGAATGGGGCTGAAAAAAGTATCCTAAGGTGAAAACTCAAGCCTGAAACAGGTTATTTTTTGAAGTGCACCGCTGCTGACCCAGCACCACAACGAGCTCGAGGCAAGTGGGACCTGCCCAGAAGGGAAGTGTCATCATCACTGAAAGGAGATGTCTCTGATTTATAGCAGAAGTTAAAGTGCCCATTATTTCAGACCAGCAGGGGAGTAAATTAAAATTCTCCAAGTATCTGCACATGGCTGATGCTTGGAGGAGCATCCCAGGAGTCTGGTGGGATGGGTTCCTGGCAAACCTTGCGAGAGTCACTTCGGCCTATCCTGCTGTCATTTTTCAGGCTCACACACCTCACAGTGACTGAGAGGGGTTTGGGAGCTTTGGGATGTCTCAGGAGAGAAGCCTTGCTGGGGTAGGAGCATCTTTCTGTGAGGGGAGTCAGTGGTCAGGAGGGAGACCAGCAGTGATTTGTAAATCATTGTTTTTCTGTGAGATGTGCTGCTGTCTCCGGAAAAATAAAACTTCAGAAGGTCTCACATCTTTACACAGAGGAGAGGGGGAAAAAACCCAAAAAGCTGTGAAACCTGGACTTTCTCTGCACTCCCTCCAGCAAAGGAAACCTCTGGCTCTGAAAGCTTCCTCCAAGGCACCTTGTGCAGAACAAGGGTGTCAATCACAGGGTTTTGTCTTGCTCTTTCAGCATCCAGATCAAAACTCACTGAAGACAAAATTCTTTTCACAGACATCCGGGGCAGGTTTTTTCATTGCACTGTTATTTTCCATTTAGGAATCTGATTGAATTAAACCTTCCATTCCCTTCACAAGGGAGAAAGAGAGGAACAGTGAGTACTGAACTGTCTCCTGCAAGCTTCAGGGAGAGACTCACAGCAATTTAGCACTAACCATTAGTACAGAGGGGAGCCACTGAGGGGTCTGATTCTCTTCCCACCTGCACTGATGCTAATCGGGTGTAACTCCACAGACAAGACTGCAGCCCCGTGGGCTTAGGGCAGAGTCAGGCCCCTCTATCCTTTTTACCTTCTTAGGCATCACTAAATACCTTGTTTTCCAACCAAGCTCAAGTGGGAATTTATAGGAATAATAATGACGATTAATCATGATTTGCACTTTCCAAGCATTTTTCTTCTTGTGGACTCGTAGCTCTTCCGAAACTAAAATTGATTATGCTTTATAACCCCTCTCTCGAGTAGGTCAAGGACAGTTAGGGGCTGTTTCCACCTCCCACGGAAGCAAAGGGATTGTGTGAGCAGCTCAGAGCTGCCCATCCCTCCAGCACAGGCCCAGATGAAGGACCTGGCACTGAGCAGAAGCCACAATGGGCTCTGGGGAGCAGCAAAGCACGATGAGCTGGGGCTGGGATGACCCTGGAATTCCACTCCAGCAAAATGAGTCTTGGATTATAGTTGGAAGTGAATTGTTTCTCTTGTGAGAGATGCATGAAGTAATAATATTAATAATGATATTATTTATTTGCTTCCAGTGTGGAATATAATGAGACTTTTTAATTTTCTTGCAACACTTAAGGGAGAGTTGCCTGTGCTGCTGATCCAGTGTGTTGAAGATAAAGAAGGATAACTGAGTTGTGAAAGATTCAGATTGATTCACCTCTTCTTCTAATTAAGAGCAAGGATTTGAAGCAGGTTCTCTGATGAACCAGGTGAACATCTCCCTCCAGAGCTTCTCAGCTGTTCTGCTCCTACTTTCCCTCTTATCCTTTCATGGAAATTTGACCCAAAGTATGAGAAACCTTTTCCAATAAAAAGTGATTGAAACAGGCAGAGCCCCTTTGAGCTTTGGACCCCAGAGTCTGAGTTTCACACCAGCACAGAAACACTGAACCTTTTTCAGCTGTTCCTCCTATTCAGGCACCACGTTCCTTATTGTGGAGGAGCTGAAAATACATTAAAAAACAGTAGTTTATTTCCTGAGTGCTCAATTAATTCACAGGAAGCCTAAAACCAGCAAAACCCTCAAATTTCACGGGTCCTGGTGGCTGTGAAGGAACTTAGGAAAAGTACAGCAGTATGAAAACAAGGCATGCAAGCTAAAAAGTTACCAGCAGTCTGAGTCACTGCAGAAAGGCTTCTTTGTGCCACAGAAGCTCAGCAAACCCCAATCTCTCTTCTCAGCCCAGGTTTCATCTCCTCCCTCCTCATCCTGCCTCCTCATTTGCAGCTCACCACAAATGAATCCTTGGCAGTTTTATTCAGTTTGAGTTTGGTTTCCCCACTCCCTGGGAACTCAAGGAATGGGTGAGGTGCTCGATTCCAGGTTTCTCAGTATCAAAGCCCTGGTGAGTTCAGCTGGGTCACAGTCTTTTTGAGCAGGAGAAGTACAGGAGAGAGCAGAGAAGAGAGAGGAGGGAGTTGCAGTCCCAGGGAAGTTCCCCTGATGTCGATGGGGTTGTTTCAGGTGATGGCACTGAGGTCTCCACCAGTCCTCCCCAGGGAACCACCCAACAGCAACAGCCTTCCTATGAATTAATGGCACTGTAAGGTGAAAAAAAATCATTTAGTGAGAAAGGAAGCCCTTCTGCTCACTCATCTTGAGGCATTTGTAGAGATACCCCCAGGAATCACAAACACATGATAAAACTCCCATGGGCATCTCACCGACAGCTCATCACACCTGGCCAAGAACTGGGGTTTAAAACAGGGGAATCAAGAAATAAGCACAAACTCAGTATGACTGAAGATACACCAAACCTACAGCACAGGGAAGGGTGTCCTCCCATCCAGGTGACATGGATGTGCCCAACCAAACTCCAAAAGAGCTGCACAAGCAGCAGAATGCTGGCACACAGGGGCAATGAAGCCAAATTCTCCTTTGCACACACACTTGCACCCACAGCCTCCATGGATCTCACTCCATAAGCACATGATGGTGAGAGCTGAGGTACTCTGTGTACCTCTCTGCTTTTGGGGTGTCATGGGAAGGGGAGAGTGAGATGAGTGACAGAGTTGGAAGCAAGAGAGGAGCCCACTGCAGGCAGCTGCCATCCCCTGGGCATTCCCACCCTGCAGGGAGCAGGTATTGCTGTCCTCAGGCACAAAAAACTGCCTTGATAATATTAAGCTTACAGGTATTAGGGGACAGGCTTTCTTTTGGTTAATTTTCAAGGTCCTTCCTATCTCCTGCCAGCAGCACCAGAGTCTCAAAGCTCCTTCAAAGCACTGCTCCTTGGGAAGGCTCAGGCAGCCCCTTTCCAGCCTTATCTGCCTGTCTTAAACCAATTTATTTGCTTCACAGCATCGCTGCATCTGTCGGGAGAACCCCCTGCACCTGAAGGAAGCAGCCAGGGCTGAACTCCCTGAACTCCCAGCAAACACTCAGAGCACCCCTGCAACACCTTTCTGTCTCCCACTTCTCCCCTCCATCCAGTCTTGCTGTCTTCAAGGGAAAGGCTGCAGGCAATGAACCCATAGAATAAGTGACCGGGAGGACACCCCACAGACATTACATCTGTTCAATCATAGTTCAGCAGCTGAAAAAAATAAGCTAGAAATTGATCTATAAATACATACATGTTTGTATGCAAGTATTTATAAATAAATACACCTTTGTTTACAAACAAAAATATAAACTACAAATCATCCAGACCTGAAAATTACATCTGCCCACTGCTCTTGTCATTGTAATGAAAGTCTGAGCACAACTGGATCTAAAGCCAGTCCACTAAAGGTTTTTAAGGCCATGGATGTTATTCAATGAATGGAAAGGAGCTTAAAGAAGTAGGACAGTTTCACTTATATTTTATTGCTTTGATACAGTTCTACTTTGCCATTTATTTTGGCTTTCTTTTTGAACTCTAACCACATTACCACTAGTAAAAGACTCTAAAAGTCAAAATGGAAGTGTCAGAGTGAACTATCAGCTACCAATGCCAAAACAGTTCAACACTGCTGATAATTATTCTCAGTGAAAATATTTCTCCCCAGATTATTCTGTTCTCACAGAGAGAAAAAAAAGAAGAAAAGTTTTATTCTACTTAGAAATTAAATAAGCCTGGGAATTCACAGAACATAAAATCTGATTTCAGCTCTATTCCACTTGCTAGCTCCTCACACGCTGATGCAAACTTTCCCTACACATTTCCAAACACCAGCCCCATGTGCCATCCACATCTATTCCTGGGAATATTCTACTCCACACAGAGCCAGTGCTGTGAGGAAAACACTGAGGTTCCTGCCAAAATGTACCCAAGCCTGTATTTCATCCAAAATTTCATTTCTATATTTAGTTTTAGTGCAATTCCTACTGCAGTGGTTCTGGCAACAATCCCCACAGCTTTTCTGAAGTTGAAAATTGAACAGTGTTTAAAAGCAGCAGAAAAAATTGAAAAAAAAAGATGAAAGCACAGCATGGCTTGGATGCTCCAGGCCCTCTGCCTGCAAATCCTGCACAGTTGGGACAGAAACATAGACAGTCGAGGTTGGAGGGGGGGTGTGTGAAATGGGTGACACTGTCAGGGCCAAAAATGTAATGCTCATTTCAGGAGGTTTTTATGTTTAACTCAAAGGAGTAGTGATGATTTCCCCGAATACAGACATTTATAAGGGCACGTAGGGATAGGACAAGGGGAATGGTTTTAAAACGGTCAGAGAACAGGGTTAGATTTGATAATGAGGAAAAATTCTTTATGATGAGGGTGGGCAGGCCCTGGCACAGGTTGCCCAGAGAAGCTGTGGCTGCCCTGTCACTGAAAGTGTCCAAGGCCGGGTTGGATGGGGCTTGGAGCAACCTGGGATAGCGTCCATGGCAGGGAGGTTGGAACTGAACCATCTTCAAGGTCCCTTCCAACCCAGCCCGTTCTGTGAATCGGTGATTTACCTACAATAACCCTAAACAGCTTTGGGATCAACCAAGGAACCACGCGGCTCCTCCCCCGAGGGTCAAAAAGGGAAGAGTCCAACAAATCCCAGTGCTGTTGGGGACGCAGAGCACAAAGAAACCCTCTGCTCTGGCAGAAACAAGAGCCCCTTCCCCCTCTGCCCTCCTCGGCAAGTGGCTCTGCACATCCCCATGCCGTGTCCCTGCATCCCCGCTCCACATCCCAGCCCCGCATCCCAGCTCTGCATCCCAGCTCCTCATCCCCGCACCGCCCACCCGCGGCCGCCCGTCTCCCGTGGAGCTCCGACGCCACCTGCCGCGCACGGGGCTCGCTGAAACCCTGGCCCCAGGGCCACCGAAGTCCGACCAGAAGCCCCCCAAGCCCCGAATCCGCTTTCAAACAGTGCAGGATGGGCACTGTGAAGCTGCGGGAGTGAGGATGCAGCCAGCCTGCTGCCGGGACAACCAGAAAGCACCACGGACATTGATTGTATATATGTGTGTATATATGCATAGCTATATATGTATATTAATTTTTTTGTGTGTGGATTTGAAGGATTTTCTCGAAATCCTAGAGGAAATCCACAACAGAAAGAGCAGACAGAGATAGGAGGGAGGGCTGATCCCAACACAGTGTGTCCGAGACTTCACTAAGGAGTGGGAAAACTTACATTGTGTAGGGCTCTCTCTCATTCTCAGCAACTCCTCTGCTCCTGTGCAAGGCTTGATGCTCTTTTTTGGGTTACCCCTCCACTGTTTGTGGTGCTGGGGAGTCCTGCAGGGAGACTGGAGGAGTGGTGTCCATGCAGATGTTTCACTTTGCACTGGAAGACTAGGATTTCTTCATGGAGGGGTGGCTTGTGTGTATTTGCTAAGCCAGGGTGGCTCACACACTTCTCTAAACTTTATTGCAAAGCCCTCAGCTCAGCCCATCCCAGCCCTCTTCTGTGCTCTGCTCATGGCTACACTGAAAAATGAAACACCAGGAGCCTGGCAAGGGAACACCAGAGACACAGGATACGTCTTGCCCACTTTATCTGTTCTATTGGTTAACAGTACTACAGGTTCCCACCTGAGAAATGCTGGGCAGCCTGAGACCCCTTTATCCCCCACACACCAGATATGGGCTGCAGGATGGCAAAGGGAAGAGACGTTTAGGCAAAGCCCCAGGGAGAGCCAGGGCTGGAAGCAGGAGCCAGGCAGGCAGGCAGGCTCAGGGAGCTGCTCAGCCTGGGGAGTGTCACATGTGGGGTAACAATTGCAGCAGCCGCAGTTAAAAATACAGAGAGGGCAAGTTTTAAACAAGCTTTCTGAGCTTTAACTGCTACAAGGACCAAGGGGCCCCTTGAAAGGCACTGATTGAAATGGTTTGAGGTCAGAGTGTTTGAGTAGCACTGCTGCTCTGGGAAGACTTGCTGCTCCACAGCACCTCTCACTCCAGCCAGGGCTTGGCAGGGAGCAGCAAAACACAGAGAGTTTGCATTGAGCCAGGGCTCAGGCTGGGCAGCTACAGCATGGTCCTAGTCATAGGTATCGAGAAATTACATGTAGATGGCTGAAGAAGGAGGGATCTTCACCACCATCAGTGGGACACACTTCACAGGATCAGGCCCTCATGCACACACAGAAATCCTGGGCACCCTGGAAATGAAGGAGAAGAACAAGCCTAGGATGTGGGGATGTCTGGGGGACAGGGAAACCACTGGTTCACTGCGTGGTGTGTGGAAGTCATTAGTTCTATTTGATGCAGCATTGAGAGCTCTGAAAGGCTGGTCAGGAAACTCTACACAGAGGACTTCTGCTCTGGGGGTGCTGCTGCTTTCAAGGGAGTTAGAAGAGCTGACTTAGTTTGCACAAAAAAAATTATTTCAATCCCAAAGTTTGCTTCCAATTTCTTTGGGAAACTAGAGGGAAAAAAATCCCACCCTATTCAGAACAACTTGCTGGAAATATTTCTTTTGAAGGGATTCTTTGCCTCCTGATTGGTTTTGAAGGGGAAAACAACCTTAACCCAACCCACACAGCAACCTGCCCAGCTTTCCACACAACCTCTGCAAAACAGGGGATAATAAACACTCCTTTATCCAGCAGGCATGTTAGTGAGGCTTCATTAACTCCGAGGCTCAATTAAAGTCTCTAAACGGCTTTGAGCTGCTTGACCAAAAGGCTCTATGAAAATTAATTTAGTGCTTTTGTATCTACTCAGCACCGGGGCTGCAAAGAGATGCTCTGTCCCCCCAGAATGGGTACAAGGAGGTGATGGTTGGGAAGGGGATGCAATGGCTTGTCTGAGGGCACCTGGTGGCCAGTGGGCACAGACTGGGCACAGTGAGGAGGGAAATGCCCTGATGTTAAACACTGGATTTCCTCGGATAGCTGGTTTGCAGCTGCAGGCTGAAAAAAGCACGCTCGTCTCTTCCCAGCTGTAACGTTTGCCTAGCTTGGGAGCCTGATGAGACAGTTTGAAGTGGGAAGGGGGGGTTAAGTGCACATTTTATGGCTGCTAAGAGTCCCCCTGAGCCAAAGAGGCTGCCTGCTGCACGGGCAGAGAGGCACAGGCAGAGAGGCACGGGCAGAGAGGCACATCCAGGCTGAGCGGCGCACGGAGAATCCCCAGCCTCGCAAAGGGACACTCAGATAAATGCTACCCCTGTGCCTCAGTGGCAGATTTACCAGGCTGTTTGCATCTCCGGTGTAAATCCAGGGACTTAGAGATAAACTCAGTCCCTAGCAAGAAATTGTTTCAACAAAGCAGGGCCTGTCAGGAGAAGGGTTATGTTGACAGAGTGGCAGTGCCTGCCATGCCAGCTCTTGGCATCCCCCAGCTAGAGCCTTTATTTACACAGCCCTCTGCAAGGAGCACCACTCATCCGAGCATGCGTCACTCTTTCCCAGAGGCAAGGAGCTGGTAGGAGATATGGGAGAGCAGCAGCATCCACTTGGACTTTCCCAGATAGCCAAGAGGAGCAGAGGTGTGCCTGGAGCCTGGGAAACCAAAGTCCTCAGAGCATGGTCATTTCCTCAGTTCCCCATTTACAGCTCAGCTTCAGAGTCTGTCCAGAAGGTGGAGGGCCTGGCACCTCTGTGGGAAAGCAGAGAGTTTAATAAGCAACAGGAAAAGTGGAGGGGAACAAGGGAAAGCACTAAGAGAAATTAAATGGAAGAAGATGGGAAGATGATACACTCTGAATTCAAGTAAACCTCTGATTCTTTTTTGTCCTGATTCCTGACAGTTCTGTCTGCAGTTTGCATTCAGCATAGGCTCCTCAGTAACAAATATGAGTTTTATGCAACAGAATAATTGTTTGGTGTTGAATAATTCTCCCCATTTGTACACTTCAAGCCTCAGACACTGAGCAGGGCAGACTCTCAGCTCAGTCAGAAAAGGAAAAAGACATTCAGATATGAGGCGAGCTGAGCTAAAGCCCCATGGAGGAACTCACAGCCGAGTCCCAGCTTTTGCTTTCTCACCAGACCTCTGCACCATCACCTCATCCAGCTGATGCTGGAGCAGGGCCAGCTGGAGCAGACTGATACAGGCCATCACTTAGATGGGTCTCACCAGAGCTGGGGGGAGCTGTAGGATTCCCTCCCTTTGCTCACTGACCACACTTCCCCATGTCCCCAGGTGCCACAGCGGCACACTAGTGACTTATGGTCACCCTAGTGCCCAGCAGGACCTTCATGTCATTCTCTGCATGTGCTGGTGCCTGGGGTCATTGCTGCCCAGGTAAAGGGTTATCCCTCTCTTATTTAACTTTATGGGATTCCTGCTGGTCTTCTTCTCCAACCCGTCAAGGTCCCTCTGAATGGTGTCACAACCAGCTGTTCTATCAACTGCTCCTTGCAGTTTTGCATCCTCATTGAGGTGTTCTCTGTGCCATTGCCTGGGGCTTTAATGAAGATGTGAAATGATTGACCTCTGGGATTCCCCACCAGTCACTGCTATCCTCTCCATCACCCCCAGAGCCCAACCCTGGGCACCTCACAGTGATTCTCATGGTTCCACCTGGCCAGTTTGCTGGAATCCCTCTAGAGGCAGATTGGTTTTGTCCTCCCTGTTATAAAGATGGGAGAAACTGGAACCAAAACTTTCCAAAGAATTCGCTCATAACAAATAAGCAGGGAAGTTCCCGCTGGGTTTGGAGTGACTGTCGCAGAGAAGCAGGAGTGGGCAATGCTTGACACTAAATATCCCTCCAGGAAGAACTTTCTGCTGCACTTTCCCAAAGGCCAACAGCATATTAGTTTCAGAGCCAAGAAGTTTCTGCTTGTAGCTCACAGCTTAAAGTAGGAGGCAGAGACAGCAGCTCTCGAGACTTTAGCACTGTCTTAATAGAAGACACCGCAGTAAGGGAAATATTATATTAAATCTCTATATTTATACGTGTAACAAAAGCGGTATCAGCAAAATCCTACAGCATCAAAGCAAATCACTTACCTATTTTTAGCTGTGTGATTTAGTCACACACTCTGAGGAAATAAGGTCAGGTTCTTTGCAATGTATCCCTTTCTCCCTGTCTCTCGCTATTTTTTCCTGTCCTTATTAAAATTCTGCAGCAGAGCTTTGCGAGAGGGAGCCTTCGCTCCATCCTCACCATCTGCAGGGTCAAGCTGTAGCCCTGTCCCAGTAGGAGCCTGTCCTGGTGTCAACCTGTCTGGATTGGAGGTAACAGAGGCAGGCAAGGCAGTGCCAGGATTTGCATCCAAGCATCCCCAACGCTGCTGGGGGGATCTCTGAGCCAGTGCCGTGGTGGTGAAAGGGAAATGCCACCCCTGATGCCATGAGGGAGCTGGTCTGGGCATGTCCAGCTGTGGCACTGCTGCCTCCCTCTGCAGGCAGAAACTATTCCCTGCCTCAGTTCCCCCAATTCCAGTGTCAGGCTTTGGCATCTCGCTCAATAATGTGCAGTTACAAGCTGTAACAAGAGAAAATTAACTCCGGGCTCCTTTTAAATGTCATTGGAAGAACAATTCCAGCAAATAATGGGGAAATAATTCTATTTCTTTGAATATTTAGTTGACCAAGACCTTTCTCTGCAAATTGTTCTGGCAGCCATTTTTTCCATTTAAAAAAAAAAAAGTAATCATTTTTATATTTAAAAGAGAAACTACTGGCAAAAGTCTCATAAAGGAAACACTACTTTCAACCCACCTGTACAGCACCTCAACACTTTTAGCAGCAACAAACAAGTAATGGAATATTATTTAAGAAATTAAAATCTATTTATTTATTTATTTTCAGCGAGATTTTATTAGTTCTGTTTTCATTTTAGCTGCTACCAAGAGGTCTGGTCTGGGAAGCAATAACACATTCATCTCATGATGTAGCTGAACTTTGAACTGCTTGGTCCAGCAAATAATAACCTTATTGCTGCTTGTTTTTTTCCGTATTATTTAAAACTGCAGCATTACCCGCTGTCTAATACATTTTGGTATTTAACCTGTTGAGCAAGGCCATGATTTATAGCCTTACTGACCTATGAGTACAGCTCCTGACCCCTGAGAATTTCATTTTGCTTTGCAAGTTGCAGTAATGCACATAAAAACATTAAAATTGGCTCAAAGTTGATTTCTGGACCATGTGAAATCAAACTTGTTAATAAGAAGATATAAAAATGTTCACAAAAGTAGTTTTTCAGTCAGTCTGAAATCAACTGAAAATTCCTTTATTTTAATGATCTACAGTTAAGAATAACCTAAACATAATTTTGATTTAGAAATGTTTTCAATTTTTTTACAATTCTGAGACTGTAAAATAGAGGAGCCTGACCCTACAAAATACATTATTTCAGCTTCTTTAATCCAAATGATGTCAAAATTGCAAAGATAAAAGTGTCCATTAAATAAATAATAATAAATAAAAGATTTTTATTTGGAAAGACTAATATCACCACCCTCATAGAAAAAGAAATATCTCAATACAGTTTCCAATTTTAGATGAAGAATATACTCTCTAGCCCTAAGACTGTATTATTTTACAGCCCTGTATTGATATTGGTTCAAAACTAGCTGCTGCTTTCTGTGTTCATTATTTACCACTGAGAGAATGTATTTTGCTGGTGTAAATGATGTTGGTTTTGGTATTGGGGCAGAGTTAAGGTTATTGTTGAAACTTTAATCAATACCTTTGATGCTTTTTGGCCTCTGTGTTTTTTGACCCACTGATTCTATATTTGTTTTAAATCTTGCCATTGAATAACAACAAAAGAAATCCTACTCTTTCCATGAATAACTGCAAGGTACTAATTATGTTCCTGTAAATTAATGGTCTATTTACTGCCTTAACCTATCTTAACAAAGATTTTGTTTGGGGATATATTACTAATGAAAAAGCCTTGACATCTTAATACTCTCCTGGGCAAATCGTTAGAATAGATTCCAAATGCAATTAAAGAAAGCCTTTTTTTAAAACCACTGTATTAGAAAATAAATAGGCACATTCTCCCCTCTGAATGCTTGTTTGTAAATCCACAGAATTCCCATTGGCTCCACATTTCTTCCCTCAAAACTGGGCTGCTGCAGGTGGGCCTGGAGAAATGGTTGGGACAGGAGGAGGGGTTTGGTTTGCTTTTATTATTTTTTGCATGTGAAGTGAAAAACTGAAACGAGGGAAATCCCCAGAGGTGGCAGCAGAGGAGGAAACACTGGAAGCAGAAATAGTGACCTGGGGTGGGAATCTCCTCAAGAGGAGCAAGCATGACTCTCTCCCCAGCCATCAGCAGGGCTTTCTCCAAGGTGTGGAAGAGCTCCCCACTGAAATATCCAACACATCTTTTCAAAGACCATTGTCAACTCTGATCTTTTTCATTGTCCTGTGATTAGGAGAGAAAAGGGAGATTTTCCTGCAGCTTCCAACTACCCACACCATGTCATTTCTGTATGGGTCTTATGAATTAGGATTTTTTTTACCTCTGGAGTCCCCATGAGACATTTTAGAAAGCCAACCCTTAAGCTACAATCATTTGAGAGAAGCCAGAGTTTATTATTTAATCCAACTTAAATATTTTCTGACAGAGCCATAGCTTAGGGAGGACATGACCCTTGAATTTGCAATAAAGGGAAATCGCTGGGTTTTGCTTTTGAGGTTCCTGACAGTTTTCAAACCTGCAGCTCTCAAAAATTTAACTTTTCTTTCTTTTTTCTTTTTTTCCCCCTCCCAGTGCATTTATGGAGACAGGAACTGTTTTGAGGGAGAAGGGGGAAAAAGGGGTGGGAATGGATGGACATAGCCCATAACCCTGCTAAGAAGCAGGAGAGCTGTAGATGAACTCACAGAAATGGGAGAAAACAAAAGACAAACAAGCTCCTGCACATCCCCACAATCTGAACCCCCAAGGAGAGGCTTCTGAGCACACGTGGGAAAGCCCTGGAAATGAAGCCATTTCTTCCCTTGGTCTTTGTCCCCTTTTGGCAGCAGGAGCCCTTTCCAGAGCAAGGCCAAATAAAGAGCCTCTGGCCCCTTCCAGGGCAGGGGAGGGAGAAAGGGAGGAGGTGGTTGCTGCTTTTCTGCCACACATTGGCATTCAAGCAGCTGAATTAATCCATAGTTTCATGCCTGCTGGTCCCTCTGATTGGGCTTTTATAATTAGAACAATCTTGTTCCCCGGTGTTCATGAAAGGGCTCTGGTTCCCAGGTTTTGATTACAGCTGAATTTAAGGGAATTTGTTTAGCTTATTGCTACCACTCCCCCATCCTTATTTGCTAACAAGGGCTTTGTTCCGTGCTGGGGATTTAAGAGGGACATAGGATTAGGGCAGCCCCGCCACCCCTCCTCTCTGCGTCCCAGATCTGTCTCACCGGCTCCGCTGGATTACAGCATTGTGCCATCCCGCATCGCTCTTCTCCTGAAGTGGATTGATTTCCCCCTCTCAGCCCGCTCGCCTTCCTCCCCACCTCCCTCGCAGAGAACAAACAGCATCGGCTCTGCCAGAGCTCCTCATGTCACCACTCAGAGCGACTGTGCTTTGCCAAACAAAAGCCTGCGAGTCCGGCCGGCAAGCGGGAGTGACAGGCGGGAGCGACAAACTCCGCCCGAGGAAGAAAGAGGGGAAAACGATTTACGAGAGAAGCTTTTGTGCCAGGGCTTCGAAACTAGCACAGCAACACCCCGCTCTCACACAGGGCACTTTCTCCCGCAGGTGTTTCAAGGGTAGATGCCCATTCCCCATCCCGTCTTTCCTCTCTTCAGGCTCCTCAGACCGCGGGGTTGCAGCTCTCCTTGTCCATGGTCCTTAAACCACCCAAGGCTGCGACAGCCCCGATCCTGCACCAGACACACGCTGCCTCCCCACGATTTTGTGCTAATGTCTGCAGTTTCAACCCTCTGTGGGTTAGGGCAGGAGAGAAAGCTGTGTTTTGTTTTAAAGGGCAGTTTCAGCCTTGAAGAAGGCATTAGAAATCTCCGTGTTTAGCCACTCACTTTCTTCTTCTCTGGTTTTGTTTCTGTAGATTTATTGTCCCCACGGTGATTTTCCTGGGATTTAAATATGTGCCAGCAGTTTACAAGCCTTTCCCGAGGCTGCCGGAGGCAGTATTGTATGTTTTCACCTTCCCTGCCTTCAAGATTTAGCTCGAGGGTCCAACCCCCGTGGTAAAATACCTGGCCCTTAAAATTCCAGCCTGCTGCCATCGATCGCAGCAAACCGTCTGGGGCTTATGAGTCAAACTGAACAAAAACGAGTCTTTAGGACACCGAATGCCAAGCCCATAAACATGGGGGTTCAGAGGGCCAGGGGAGGGGGTTAAGAGGGAAGGAGGAGATGGAGGGCAGAGCCCTGGGCACGTGCAGGGCCCCATAACAGGGCCATGTGCATTCACTGGGCAGGTGGCCACTGATTCCCCCCAGCCTCACATGCTGTGTTCACCCCACACCAGAGAGGCAATGAGCTATTTCCAGCAGGTAGGTCATAAATCTCTTATTTATTGCCTTTTATTATGTTGTTTCAACAGCTCTTAAAGCTGGAACAGCGACCAATTGATAGCTGCTTTAAATCTCTTTCATTTTCTGCCCATATTTCATTATCTTTCGGGGAGGGGGCATCCATCTTTTTTGCACCTATCCACCATCTCTTTTCCTTCACGAGTCAAATCCCATCTCTTTCCCTTTATGAGTCATGTTTTATAGATCCCCCTTCATGGTGGAAGATGGTGGTGGCACAGAAACACCAGTGGTGGTTGGGAAAGAGCAGCCAAGGAACATCCATGAAAGGGGACAAGGTGTTTATGTTTTGCTCAGAAATTTATAGGACTGGATTTGTACCAAGAGGGACAAAGTGGAGAGAGAAGCGGTGACCGACTCAACAGGGAATGATTGACTGCCATGGAATGAGGAGGAGAGACACACAATTAAAATCCTATACTTTATAGCAGATGATTATAGCCTGGATCAATTTTCAGGCATTCATTTGCAATTGCATTCCCTCCTCCTGAATGACTATTTTATCCTACAGGGTAGAGGACAGCAAGTGCAACTTTGAGGATGGTGTCTAAGGGTGCCAGAAGGTCTTTATGGAGATGTCAGAGGAAAGTTATTGATTAAATCCCAATATCTCTACTCCACTTTGGGGAGTCCTCTGGACTACTGCTTCCTCTTCTGAGGTCTTCAGCATAGGAAGGACATGGACCTGTTGGAGAAGATCCAGAGGAGGCCACAGAAATGATCAGAGGTATGGAACACCTTTGCTATGAGGAAAGGTTGAGGGATTGTTCAGAAGAGAACAATGTTCTCTTCTCTGCCTGGAGAAGAGAAGGCTCCTTGTACCTTCCAATACTTGAAAAGGGCTTATAAGGAAGTTGGGCACATTTTTAACAGGGTCTGTTGCGACTGGACAAGGGGTGATGATTTTGAACTAAAAGAGCCAATTTGGATCAGATAGAAGAAAGAAAACTTTTTACAGTGAGAGTGGTGAGGCCTTGGCACAGGTTGCCCAGAGAAACTGTGGCTGCCCCAGCCCTGAAAGTGTTCAAGGCCAGGTTGGACGGGGCTTGGAGTAACCCAGTCTAGTGGAAAGTGCCCCTGCCCAAGGGACGGAGTGGAATGAGATGATCTTTAAGGCCCCTTCCAACCCAAACCATTCCATGGTTCTATGATCTCAAGAAGTCACTGTACAGCCCCAAGTTTAAGGGTCACCAGGGACCTCTGAGTGACCGAGGTCACAGCAGCAACACCAGCAGTGCCAGACCTTCCTCCAGCAGTGACCCTGGAGACAGTGATGTGATTGATGGCAGCACTAGAGAATCTCAGCATCGTCCTTCCAAAGCCTGTATTTTTCCAAGAGTTGATCAAAATCATTATTTTGATCAGGGAAGCTATCTACTAGCAAAATAGAGTTTTCCCATGAAAACATTTCATAAGGATATGTCCACAGCACTGAAATTTATAGCAGGGGGGGAAAAACGAGTGAATTATTTCAACAGTGTTTGCTCCAGTTCTCATTTTGATTACCTTCACTTTGACAGGTATTTTAATATATTCATATTTTCATGCTTTGACCTTATCAGAATGAAACGCTTCATTCCATCTAAATGAAGGGATTACAAATGGGCTGGATGAAACTCCTGGCTGTTCTGAATCCGAAAATGTGACAACTTCTGTTCCGTAGAAAAGTTCCAAATTTCTGCATCTCTTACACTTTCAAAGCAAACTCCCCAAAGAGTGAAAAGGTCTTGAATGAACACCAATTAAAAGTTCAGGACCACTCACCACACAGTAGCCCTTTTAGGCAGGTTTTCAGCCTTCATTAAGACTTCTAAACTCGCAGCTAATTTTCATGCTGGATTCAGACTGGTCATGTCTGAGAACTTTCTTGAATGATTTTTTTTCAGCACCTGAAAATCCAGTCCCAGGTTCTCAAGGTACATCTGATCCCACAGCCCTCAGCACATCTTTCTAAACTCCTTTTCTGGCTGTAGGTGAGAACTTTCAGCATCCCATTATCTGTAAGCAGCCCCTTTGCAGAGATTTAAGGAAAATACTGAATAAGGAAAGAACCCAGTACTTAAGAATAAAAAAATAAACACTCACAGCAATCAGCATCCTTCCCAGTCTAAGTCCCAGGGCTGTGGCTGTGCGCTGTGCAAGAAGCCAGCAGCCAGCAGGGTCCCTCCTGCACCATCTGGGAGGCCAGGAAAAACACATCTTCAGGCATCAAGGGTTATGTGTTTCCACCCAGTGCAAAGGGATTTCTACCAATAATTCCCAAAGTCCAAGTGTGAAATTATCAGACCATGTGCACGTCCCAAAAAGGGTGGTGGAGGGATCCAGTCATTTTATCCACAGAAGAGACTTATTCTCACCCAAAATGGGAATTAACTGCCTTATTTTCTTTTTCAATTAACAGGAGGGAGCAAAGCTCAGTATTTCTCCATGTACAACTACTAATTTTACCATAAATACAGCCGAATCCCATGTCTTGGCTGGCCCCAACTTTTTTCGATTAAGATGACACTTTGTTCTCCTGGGAATTGTGACAAAACCTCGACATCACAGATGAATGAGATGTCACCAGTGAGCAAATTCTCACCCGGGAGCTCTTAAAGCCGAGGGCACAACTATGGTCCAACATCTTCATTTCAACACTCCATTATTGCATTTTTAGAGCTCTCCCATATAAAGGCCAAGTGTGCACGTAAATGTTTGGCCAGTGTGAGCTGTATCAGTTAAAAGGCTGAATAGCTTTTTTAATTATTTTATTTTTTTACGACTTAGATGTGCCAATAAAACTCTTGGCCAGTTTTCCCCAGTTTTCTTGATGAACTGAGAGCAAATTAAACTGACAAAGCAATTTTTTTTTCCCAGGGTAGAAGACCTGCTTTCTAGGATGGCTGTCCAGGCAAAGTTTTGAACTTTATCCAGAGGTAGAGCTGGGATTTGTAAAACTGTCTTTATTGCCTTCAGAGATACATCAAATAAGATTCTGTCTTTCACACAGTATGCAAAAAGACATCCTTTTCTGAAAAGACTCATTCCAAGGAATTTAACAGATGATCCAAACAAATAAGCACAGAAATACATTCAAGAAAACATAGGATCTAATCTAAGATAAATCTGCACCTAAGAAGGAATAAAGATGCCAAAGAACAACCAGGAGGCTCAGGGCTTAAACTATCCAGCTGCTTCTTATGTGTAAACTTCTGAACATGGGTAAAAATTCAGAATAAAAGGCAGATTCCACCCTGCCTTCCCATCAGACCTAGTAATTACCAAATTATGGCCCTTAGCCGGGAAAAGCTCGCTGGGCTCTGCTTGTGCTGAGCTGTACAAGGATGCTTCTAATCATGGCTGGCTCAGCATGGCTTTTTCAAGGCACAGGGAATCCAGCCCTGTCCTCACTCCTGCCGCAGCCTCATTTATGCTTTAGAACAAGAGCTGTGCTGACAGTGCAGAGCAGGAAAGCCCACAGGGCCAGCTGTGGGCTCCTGCATCCCAAACTGACCCCAAACCCTCTCCCACTGCAACATGCCCTAGCCAAGGCACTAACAAATGGTCCCAAAGGTTGGGGGCTTTGGGGATCTCTTCCACACCATTAGCAGCAGGAAAAAAACCACTATGGAAAACCTTGTATGAGAAAAAAAACACATGTCAGGTTAAAAGGCATCTCAGTCAGGGGATGAACCCTCTGGCACATCTGCAGGTCCACCTGCCAGAAGGCACCAAAACCTGGCACCAAAAGGTTTGAAACCGTGTGCCTCAGTTTCCTCACTTGGGGGTGTAAGGCAGCAATAGTCCCCTTTCAGAAGCCTCTCTGCATTTGGGAGTTGGCACAGAGGCCACTGGTGCTGGAAACTTTGCAAAATTCAAGTCTTCTGAATTCAGGACACCGCTGTTTCACGTTAGCAAACTATTTATTAATAACCACTGTCACAGCAATAAAATATTGTCCACAGCAGCTTCTGTGGTTCTCCACAAACAAGAACAAGCCCTTAAAAAACTTCTCTCTAAATCCAAGTGCCAGACTGCCTGCACTGGTGACTCAGTTTCTTACTATTTCTGCCTTTAAGAGCCTCAGCACTGATAAGATTGCTTGGAGTAGCCCATGTTCAGCAGTTTAATGGGTACCAGCCCAGACAGACTAATGGATCTGGAGACCAGGAAAGAGCAGGAAGGTGAGCTGAGTGGAGAATATTGAGGCTTTTAAGGCAGGAAAAGTAGCAGCTAGACACGGGGTATCTGACTCACAGAGCCTTGGTGGAGACAGATATCCTCGCTGGTCGTCCTCAGTCATCCATCACACTGCGACATGCCCATGAAAACCGGTCATTTCTAGAAGTACTTTGCAAAATGCAAAGCAGAGCTGGGAAGGGTTCCTGGGGCACAGGGCCAGACATACAGCCGGGTGAATTATTGTCAAGTCTGAGCTCACAGGCTTTTCCCTCTCCTACAGAAGTGCATTTCCATTCCTGATGCCTCATACCACCACCTAGGAGATGTCAGCACCTCAGAGAAACCAAATGTCCTTGTTCCAGCCAGAACCATCCATTTCTCTGGCTCTGAGAGGTCCAGGCAAGAAAAATCTGCTCCTCCTCATAACCCTCAGACCCTAATAAACATCATGTGCAGGGAGAGGGAGGTGTTGGATTCAGCCTGTGCAGGGACTTACCCAAAAGGTGTTTTACCTGCATGTTGTCACTGGGAGGTGACTTTCCATTGTATGAGCCACAGAGGACGAACTTCAGTCTACTTCAAGATGCATTTCCAGACAGTGTTATTTGGGAACTAGGAGAAAAAAGCAAAAAACATTTGAGGCACCTGCCACATCACAGGGCAAACAGGGGAGGATTTGCTAAAAATGGCTCTCATGCTCATTCAGTGAAACTCTTAGTGTCTTTGTTTTGCTTTTTAGCAAAAGAAAATCCTGATTACATAGGAGGGGAAGAAGACAGAAATCAGGGCCACTATGTGTCCTTTTGCAAAAATATTTGTAGAGTGATATTTATTGTTCCCAAACTACCTGTGCTGTGGATGACATTTTGCCCTCTTCTCCTGGGTATTAAGTACTCAGAACAATGAAGGAGAGTTTGCACCAGCAGGGAGATGAACTGAGAACATCTAGAAACTGTTTGAGTAAACCATGAGTTGCCAGCAGAGAATGAAATACCTCCTGGACTCCTCACTGATATGATGCAAGAGGAGGCCAGGAGGGGCAAGAGACAGGAGAGAACAGGAGTGATCTCATAATTAAACAAAAGGCTTTAGAGAAAGCCCCCCATGATGGATATCCTCCTCCAGATGGGAACCAACTTGGGTTGTTTGGTTTTGTTCCACCAGCCATAAATAACAGCTCTCCTGGGACTTGTGAGGAAGGTAAAACTGGCATTTAGCAGAAAACTTGCGACAAGGACAAGGATGCAATGGAGACCTCGAGTGAGGGATGCAGAAACTAAGGCGGAGACAAATTGCTGATTTATCCTGACCTTTCCTTGAGGCATCCCTCCCCCTTTCCAAATCCACAAAGTGAGCAAGGCAGAAATCAATAGCTCAGCAAAGATGGTGAGGAAAGCAGCAGATGCACACGGTGGTAGATCAGGAAACAAAACCCTGTCAGGAAACAAGATTCCAAGGGAGGGAAGAGAGAGACATCTGATTTCACAAGGGATGCCATCCTTGTGACAAAACCTGGACAACTTTAAACCAGAAGATTTCTATGCACATTGCAGGGGATGGTAAGTCATCCTCTGGTTGCTGGAATCCAACACATGGGAAGGAAAGACTTGTCCAAGTCCGAAAGAAAAGCCCTAGGAGAACTTATCTGTCCTGGTAATGCTTAACCTCCCATCTCATGTTGCTGGGTGTGCTCATTTTAAGAGCCCTGCATCAGTCTTGCCCTAGGGACGCAGTGAACAAGTCATTTGGTCACACTGTCAGTACCAGAGACCCCTAGACAGTCCTCATCCCTTACCCACCACCCTCCTCATCTAGGCCTATGTGTTTACCTGTGGGGCTGTGCAATGAAGCAGGAATTGGTTTAGATTATAACCTGAACTTGAAATATTGATCTTAACCCAGATGGCAAACCTTCATGATCACTCTTCCCCTACAACACACCCATGAGCAGGGCTGAGGAGATGAGCAGCAATATTGCAGATGCCTGGAGTTCCATCAAACTTTGCTGTCACTTTGCTGTCCAGTGCAGAGCTGGGCTTCCCAGAGAACCTGCCTTTTGGGATTTAAGTCTTCAGATCATACCTGCAAACGTGAACTCAGTCTTGCTGTTTGCATTCGTCTGAATTTCTCAGCAATGTCTTTTTGGACAGAGAAGTGCCCTTTTTCCGACAGACCTAAACCTCTCAGCTAATGCCCTACAACAATGTTGTGCACCTTTCTACTTTAGTTACTTAAACTAAATTGCATCTCATGTCTGGCAAATTTAGAAGGCAGTCGGCGAACCCTCCAAAGAAGAACCATGATGGAATTCAATTTGTGTCGACTCCAGCCTGGCAGGGATTTACAGCTGTGCTCGATCCAACACAATGCACTTTATTCTTTTTATAGTGCAGCCTGAATGCAATGGTGTAACAGGTACGGTGGAGGGAGTCAAGCAGAAGCTAAAGAACAGGAAAGGATTTTATAGGTACAATAAGATTTATGAAGAGAGACATTTCTCTGGAGCAGGAAGCAAAGGAATTTCCAAAAGCAGAAGAATACCTCTGCTCTTCTCCAGGTGCCTTTAATAGTGAGACGAGTCAATGGTGTCCTTGAGGTTTTTTATCATAAAACAGAAAGGAACACAAAGTGGCATTGTGCTCCAGTGACTCGGTGGCACAGGGGTCCAGCCACCTTCACACACCCTAATTCTCCACACCACACACTGACTGCTTTCTTGGGATACAGCTGCTTCCTAACTTCAGGGTTGGTGAGGAGAAAGACTTTCGGTCTAGGAGGATATTGGTTGAAAAGCATGACCCTGGCTGAATTTAGGAGAACACACAATGCTGCTCCCATTAATGGTCCCATCAGAAGAGTAGTGCCTTGGGATTGTGGGAAGTTATTAACTATCAGTGACCCACCACAGAGCCTAATTGTCATCTTAGCTGTGAACACAAATTAGCAGAAGAGGGAAATGTAAGCTGAGAGTGTCCTCTCTTGCAAGGCATTTCCACACAGCCAGGACTGACTTTGTATCCAGCTAATAAACCGCTATTTGAACTGCAGTGAAATCTTCACTGGGCTGCAGACAAAGCCTGAGCAAAGTCTGGGATGTCAGAACACTTCTCACATGTCACTCAGTTTCCTGTAAAGTCAAGGTGCTGATATTTACCTAAGAAATCCGTAAAGCACTTGGAGAGTCTCCGATGTAAAGATATGTGGGGTAATGGAGCTCTGCCAACAGCTGTATGTGAGAGCTCTCCCCTCCAACAGGCAGAGACCCATTGTAAGACCCTCATTGCCACAGGTCAGCAGAATACCTGCAACACCACAGCAGGTTTAAAGCACGTTTCAGAAATCATAGGGAACCTCCAGGCAGGAAGAGAAGGTGCGTCTTCTGAGGTCCCTTAAATACTTTTGAGATCCCCTGACCCATCAGGTGACCTTGAGGTCTCTCAGTAGCAGAAGAAGACATGTCACTGCTGTTCTTTCCTTACTTCTGTCCTCCTTCCCCAGCCGCCAGCGCTGCAGCTCCTCTGGCTCCAGCCGCAATTAATTGGAAGATCTCCCACTGACTCCTGATTAGCTGCTTTTGATTAGGGTTTAATGACTTCACTGGGCCCTAATTCACAGGGATGAGCTTAAAAATGCCTGAGAATAGCTCAAACACAATTACATTTTCTCCTGCCTTGGAGCCACCACTTAAGCTCTGTACACACCAGCCCTGCTCCTCTGACCCTGCATGACCTGCTGCCCCCAGCCCTCCTCCTCTTCCTCCTTGTGGCATCAGGAAACCACAGCCAGGGATGCCAAACTGTAGCTCCTGATGGTGAGGGATGGAGCCAGAGCAAAATGCAAACACAGATGGATATTTGAAAGCCACCTTGGAACTCAGGAAATCGAGAATTTTCAGTGCTTTGAGTGTGGCTCAGCCACAGACCTGAAGCGTAGCTGGAAAAGCCAGGCCAGAGTCAGAATCCTGGACCCATGGGTGACTATTCTAATGTGTAATGGGAAGTTCAGGAATGGCCAAGACAGAACTGTATTGGATTTCAAACTTTCAAGGAGTGCAGAAACTGGTGTGATCTCTCTCTGTGGAGAACAGCAGTGCTCTGCACTCTGGAGCTGGACATCTCTAACGGGTGTGTCCTGATCCTCAATTTAGGGCTGAGTAAAAGTCTCAGTATCTATATAGTCTTGAATCCTGGATGGGATTGGCTTGCTCCCTCTCCCTGACTCCATCTTCCCTCTCTCTTTCCTTCTGAAGCCCCAGACTCTCACTCAGTACTTGGAGAAGGAGAGTAGACAGAGGGGAGGGAGTTTGCCCTGGCAGGAATAGAGGTAAATGCAAACACTGCATGGCTGACTGGTTCAGTCACGCTACTGGGAGCACTGGTACCCCCTGTGCACCTGGGGACCAGAATCTGCATCTCACTTTGACCTTGGAGGCTCAGCTGAAGGTCATGTCACACTGCCTGCCTTGTCACCAGCCAAAGAGGTTGTAAACACTGGTTTCAGAGGCTGCCTTGGCTTTTGAAGATCTGAAAGTGCATTTATCTTCCTGAGACATGCATTAATCTACAACCACCGGTGAAGATAAGGGGATGAAAACAGGCTTGGTGGGGAGAAAAAATAATAAAATCAGCCCAAATACAGTAAAGTAATAAATAAAATAAAACAAAATAAAATAAGGCAAGATAAAATACATAAAGTGGAACAAAATAAAGGAGTCATTTTCATCAGTAGAGCTTCATGGACTCTTTCACAGTGCCTTAGGCACAATGTCCCATCACGCAGCTGCCTTATCACAGCTCTCCACTGCACCAGACTCACCCTGACAGTGTGAGGTGACAGCTTACAAAGTGTCTGGGTCCCCTCACTGTGCCCCAAGGCCCACAGCTGATCTCTTTAATCACCACATCTCAGTGACAAGGCAAAGAAGCAACTCAACTCCCAGCAAGACAAATCCAAAGCAGGTTGTTTATTTTCTCTGCAGGCAACTCTGACTCTGTGTCTGGGAAGAGTCACACAGGGCCAGAGTTTGGAACTTTGCAGGAATAAGCCCTCAGTGCTCTGTAGCTGGACCTCAGCTCCTGCTGGGGGAGGCAGAGGTATTTAAAAGAAAATAAGCCTGGGTTAGAACTGAAGTTACACTGAGCAGATCACCTCCTTGTTCCAAGCCTCAGTTGCTCTAGCTGGAAGAGAAGAAAATCAACATCATCCTTCCACATAAAGATCAAGGACCTTCAGGGCTTTGTTTTGAATCATTCCCTGCAGTCAGCTCCTCTGCTGACCTCCCCAGAATTGCCTGCTCTTCATGGAAGAAGCCTTGTGGGTTTGGCCACTGAGGAGTGGCTGGCAAAGAGGGGAAAAAAAGAGCACAAAAATGACTAATTTTGGAGGCTGACAGGAGAGGAAGAGGGACCCAGCTGCCCCCAAAACCTGTGGGACACAGACCCCAAACCATGTGAAGGGTGAGGAAAGGCAGACTCCTCCACCATGCAGTGTAGGGTGATTTCAGCAGCAGCACAACCTGGGGAGAGCTGTTTTGGGGCTGCCTTCCCCCCCCCACTGCATCCCAACAAATTTGGGGTGATGCCACCAAATTTGCAGCTGAGATTTCTCTGGTGGCACATTCAGCATCTCCAGCCAAGCCTGGCCCTGAGCCCTGGGCTGCTCATCTGCACAGCAGCTGAAGAGAAAGGTGAAATTAGGGAAAGGGAGCGTGGGGGGAAAGTGCTGCAGAAGTAATAAAGAGCTTTGAAGGGGATGGGGAATTGAGTCAGGTTCACATTAAAGGCCAAGGAAATGAATGCTGAGATGAAGGCGCCTGCAATTTCAAATGTATCAAGCTGATAAATAAATAAAGTTAAAAGAATTACTTTCAATTACATTTGAAAGAGAAAAATAGGGAGAGCTGGGGAGAATGGCAGAAAAAAATTCCTCCAAACCCAGACACTCTGGAGCTCTGGCCTTGCCTTGGGGATGGTTTTCTTGCCTCCCAGTGAGCCCAGGGCAGCCACCAGCAGTGGAAGGGCTGTGGGGACAGGAAGATCAAGTGAATGTGGCTTTAATGTCTCAATTTAGGTTCATTCTGACCAGCTTTAAAAAGCAATTTAAACCCACTAAGCTGCACCAGGTCAGAAGCAGGGACAGATGGCAAGTCTCATTTGAAAGCCAAACACACACATTCCCATCATTAACAGTCCCGTCCCATTAATGACAATAATATTGTTGGCTTACACTCTTATCCTCATTGAACAACTGGAGAAGAATGAAATGCTTTCCTTTAATTTTGGTCTAGTGCCAGGAGCTGCCTGTGAAATCCAGATAAGAGTTCTCAGCACAAACTTCTGATAAGGGAATTAGCAGGTAAACTTTAAACTTTGGGGAAGATGAAGGCGAGGAGGGAAAGTGTTTGCAATCTCTTCCCTGGTGTCATCTTGCCAAGCTGAATCTCACCAGACGCAGCTGGATCCTGGACCCTGGATCCTCATCCTTATTTTTTGTCTATACTGAGAAATTACCTGTTTCCATAACTGAGGCTGAGGCCTCATTCTCTTAAGGACCCACCTTTTTCCTCTCCCTTCTATTTTGTTATCCCCCAGAGACTGTCCTCCATACTATTCCTAGCACAGCTCTTTTCTGAAGTGGAAAACTAATTCCTTGTCAAATCTTTAGGGGTTCTTTCAGCCCATTTTTTATATCTACAAATTCAACTAGAGCTAAATTCAAATGTATTGGCTCTGGGTAGATTTCGCCCTTGTAGATGCCTCGTACAAGAACATCTTTCATGATCATGATGAAACACCTCAAGGAAATGCCCTCTGGGGAAAGAGTCTTTCATCCTACTTGTCCATTTTGCCACAACTCAAGCTCATGAAAAGCTCAGGGTGATCCACCAGAAATCCTGGGACATCTGAAAATGGAGGAAGAGGAAAATACAGACATGAGTCCATTTCTACTATCAGTTCAAGGTGTACATCCAGCAGACACTTGGTTTAGGAGTGATACATTTCATGTATCTTTGGGCCTTATTTGGCTGGACAGATTAACTCCAGGGATATTTCTTCAAGTTCTCTTCTACAAATAAATACTCATTCCAGTCCTGGAGAACCTATGCCCAAGGGGGTTACATGAACAGCTCATGATCATGGAGGAAATTACAATCAGAAGAGCAAAGATTAGAGCATCAAGTCATCTCTCTGTTCTAGCGCTGAACCCTTGGAGTGGCTCCTAGAAAATCTGTTCTGTGCTTTACTTTAAAAACAAAGCAGTGATAAAATCAGCTGGTAGGTGAGAAAATTTCTATGATCCTCCTAAAACTGGGCATAAGATTTTGCTTTTCCATCCCTATTACCCTCTGCTGTTGGAAAGCTGAGTAAGGCACAGGAGGAGGATGACTCCTCACCAAAGCACTAACATTCAGCAAAGTGCTCCTTCCTTCTTTCCAACACTGGCACTTCCCTTCAGGAGTTGCTGCCTGAGCCAAACAAACCAGCTTTGTGGAGACAAGGGCAAAATCCAGCCAGCTCGAATAGAAATAGCAGTTATTCAGAAGCTAAACCGAATTGGATTATTTTGCCCAATATTGCTCTTTCTGGGCTTTGACATCCTGAGAGGGAACACGAAAATAACATGTCAAAGGCCATTCATAACAAATTTCCTGCTGGCACCAGAGCAGGCAAGCTGGAAATCCCACAGCTTTTGATGATCAACAGCATTAACACACCCATCCCTTAGTTTTAGGATTAAGACCTCCAAGTCCTCAAAGTCTGGGGAAGGCTGGAGTCCTTGTCACCATTGGATACGGCTTCTTAAGACTTAGAATCTCCTTTGGGAACCCTATTTGTCCTCTGCACTGCCATAATCATGCATGACTCTCCCAAAGAACTCACTATTCCTGGAACAGCAGGAGCTGAGCAGGAATAATGTATTAAGACATCTCTCAAGGTTTGAAAAAGGCAGATTCATCTCAGTTGAAATGCTTGGAAGAAAGAGATTCAGTTTGATGAATTTATTCTGTTGGGGGAAAAAAAACAACTCGGAGACTAAGACGACTTGTTTTAACTTTTTATTCAAAGTCATTTTGTTTTGAAACTTAAGCTGATTACACTAAAAACATATTTTAAAAAGAAAAACAGGTCATGCATGAAACACTTTCATATCACCAAAATGAAGTATTGCAGACTATTTTTTAATCTTTTTTTGTTGCAGGTCACAAAAGTCTCAGTGATTTTGACTTTTCATCCAGGACAAGGAATTTTGAGCCTTTCTATTTTTTTTCTGGGATGAGAAATCATTTATAGTAATACAGTTTTTCTCATAGAGAAACAGAACCAGCCTTTCAGTTTCTAGTTCTGCTTTGAACTGAGACTGAGAGTTAACTAGAGTGATCCAAAGTTGTTAAAAACCAAGAGAAAAGCTTTCATATTTCAGACTTCAATCTTGCTCTGCTCCCAGCGGCCAAAGAAAATGCCATTAGCCCTGGAGGTACTTTTGGTAAATAAAGGGGAAAAAGAAAAAATGAAGAAAAAAAAGAAAGAGCCAGGCAGACAAGAGAACAGTCTTTATCTTTTATTTTTCTCTCATATATATATATTATAAATCATTTTCTCAAAGGCGTGAAAGTGTCTCGCTCCAACCAGACAGAGCCAAGGGAGTCTGAGTTTTCAAAGGCGCATTTTGAAAAGGACGGGTGGCTTTAAAGCGCCTCTCAAATGCAGTTTATTAATCCGGGGCAGTTCAGTGGGGTTGGTGCAAACGCGGCGCTCCCGCAGAGATCCCGCAGAGATCCCGCAGCTCCTCTGCTGAGGATTAGGTGAGAGGCTGAGGGGGAACAGCTCAGCTCCTCTGCCTGGAAACCTCAGCCACTATTCGCACATCAATCCCCAGAAGGAGGAGACAAAGCCTCGCTTATCACATCTCCCAGGCTTTAGGTCTTGCTGTTCTGCTATTTATTTGGAAGTATTTCCGAGGGATGGCTGTTCCAGGGAGGTGGGGACATCCCAGGGTTATCACTGCTGTCCCTCACCGAAGAGATCAGGGATTTGAGGGACTCACTGGTGGCTTTTGCTTTTGTAAAGCCAGAGCTGCTGCTGAGGTTATTAATTAGAGCTTTGCTGTCCACACCACGTTGACAGAACTGGGAACTCTACAGAAACTCTGTTGTATGGAAGCTGATTTGGAAAAAGGCTATTTGGAGAAGTTTGGTTTGTGAGGAGGCCCCAGTTGGGTCTCAGTTTCTTGTGGGTAGGTGAATCCGTGCACACAGACAAGGCTGCTTCTTCCCTTTGTACTTCAAGGTTTCCCTGCTCCAGGAATGGGCCAGTTAAGCCTTTTCCACAGATGTTTCCTTACCATGTTGCATTAGGAGTCCCTTTCCTTCCAAACTGCTATTTGCTATGTCCCAGAGGAAATAATAATGAATAAAAAATAAACAAACAGACCTGTAAAACTGCAGTACAGAAATACAGATGGAGTGGAGTAAGAGGGGGGGAAGGGAAGGGAAGAGAGAAGAGGAAAAGAGGAGAAGATAAAAGAAGAACAGTGAAGTCTTCTCTCCACTGGCAAAATCCTCTGAGTAATTATGAAGTGTGGCAAGTTTTGCATTATAATACATTTGTTTCCCAGGTTGCAAAAAAATATAAATAATGTGAGAACTCTGGTTGTGAGTAGTTTCCTCTACTCACTGTTATTAAAAAGTCCCCTCTTAATAAAGAAGATCCTGTAACAAGTGCCTTGGTGTCTTCTCCGTAAGAGTCATGTCTTGGAGGGATGGACACAGGCATTTAAAGTGACTTGAGACAGCAGTAGCTTGAAGTGTTAGCTGAAAGGATGCTGTAATCCCAGCTCAGGAGAATACCTCATCTGCAGGTCAAGAGAAGGTCACAGTCACCCCACTTTGTGCTGTGATGCAGCAAAGAGAGGGAGGAGTGTTGGAGGAGCCCTGTGGAACAGCACCCCGAGTGAAACATAACTAGGTGGTTTGAATGCTTCCCAAGGAAGGGCTCCCAGAGTGAGGCATCTGCTGCTGCTCTCCTTGCTGAGTTCCTTAAAACACTGGCAACACAGTTATTTGGATTCGAAATCACAGGAAGTTTTGCAACTAAGTTGAGTAGAGCCTGGGATTTAACCCTTTCTAAGGAACAATTTGCAACAGGCACGGGGAGAAGTGAAACCACAGCATTCCCTTGCTCAGGGCCACAGAAACCAGGTTCACTTTCAGCAAGCTGCCCCTCTCTGGAAATCGAATGCTGGCAGTGCCACCAGAATTCATGTTGGGTGTAAGAAGAAACACAACTGTGCTTCCCATATGAAGGGAAATACGCAGATGAAGCACCTCAGGAAGGGTACAATGTTGCTACTTTTACTGGCAGAAAAAAAGACACTGTTAAACTTGTTATTCCCATTATGGTTAAGGTTCCACTAAAAATTAGGTTGGTCTCAGTGTTGGAGGCTGTTCACATTACAGAAGATAAATTCCAAGGACTCCCAGGCATGTAACCCCAAAACAATTCAGTAAGGTGACTGTGGCCACTTGAGACAGCAGTGGCAGAGACAGGATGGCACCATCCCACTTCAGCCATGCCCTAATTGCACCCACTCAGTTGTTTCTCTTGCTATTTATAAGATCACTCACAAGAGTGACAGTACAAGGGGGAATGGCTTCAAACTGACAGAGAGTAGGTTTAGATTAGATACCAGGAAAAAATCCCTCCCTGTGAGGGTGGGCAGGCCCTGGCACAGGTTGCACAGAGAAGCTGTGGCTGCCCCATCCCTGGAAGTGTCCAAGGCCAGGTTGGATGAGGCTTGGAGCAACCTGGGTTAGTGGAAGGTGTCCCTGCCCATGGCAGGGGGTTGGAACAAAATAATGCTTAAGGTGCCTTCCAACCCTAACCATTCTATGTGTCTGTGGAATGCAAGCTTTGATAAGAGAGCTGCTGCAAAGGGCTGCTGACTTGGAGCCCTCAGGGAGCCACAGCCCCTCTCAGGGCTGCAGAGCTGAGCAGAGCCAGGCAGAGCTGGTGACAGCTCTAATGCTCCCGCACTGCAGCGCTCGGGTGCATTCCTGCACATATTTACAGTTGCACTCCTAGGAAGTCTAATAGTCCCATCTGGAAGCATTAGAGCTCAGAGCGGGCTAGAAATGGTTGTAGCAATTCCAAGCAGCAGGAGATGGATGTATGGGGTTCTATAAAAGCCACTGCAAGGATTTGACACAGACAGTTCTCATCTCTCCTATCTTCAGGAACAGGGAGAGGACGCAGCAGGGCTCCTGGAAGAACATGAAAGCATGGAGTATCTGCACTGTGTGTGGGGACAGTTAGTGTGTGCTGCCCCTGCACAAGGTGTATGTGCAGGACACATCCCTGGAAGTGTTCAAGGCCAGCTTGGATGGAGAGTTTAGCAACTTGGTTTAGTCGAAGGTGTCCCTGCCCATGGCAGGGGGTTGGAACTACAAGATCTTTAACGTCCCTTTCAACACAAACCATTCTGTGATTCTCTAACATGCCAGGCAGCACATCTGCATCTGATCTTCCCGGTCCCCTCCAAGGCTCCTAGACTGGAAATGCCCTGAAGGTCTTCCTTTTGCCAGCTTTTTTCAGCTTTAGGGAATGGGCTCAGAACTTCCCAGTGATGCAGGGCACTAGAAGCACCACTGGGCTTGCCTGCCTGCTGCTGGTGCCAGGGGAAAGTGAAGGGTGGACTCTCTGAGGACTTTGGACTGTGCACAGGAGAGGAATGGCAATACCACAGCTACTCCTCATCTCCTTTCTAAGGTCACATTGCCCCCAGCTACTGTTTAGGCTCAGGGTGACACTTGCTGCATTGATTGAGTATTTCACATCCCTGACAAGCAAAAATTCCCTGTCAGCAGCCTCCCCCACAATCTCCTGGAGCACTTGCATAAACATGCAGCTTTCCATCCTTGTTCTGCACAAGTGGATGCCTCTGGGCACATTGAAGGGACAGTCTCTGTTTAACCCCACTCACCTAGTTCCACAAGAGCCACAGCCTGATCCTTTACTCACCCCATCACGCCATACCTGGAGCACATCACAGTCACTGGGAACCACTTGTGCACAGCACAGCACAAAACCAGTTTGTTTTTACTGAACCAGCCAGATCTCACCTTGCTTGTGATGTGCCAGACCAGGTCTGACTTCCAGCCATCCTCTGAGGACTCGGGATGATTATCATGCTCCATTCCCAAGGTTTTGCTGGGGTAGGTGGGAAAAGGGAAAGCAAACTCATTGCAAAATGACAGATATCTCAAGATGCAGGTTTTACCATCTCTGCTATTTGTGATTGTGGTGGTTCTGTCAGTGCTCTCTTGCATCAGAGAACACAGAAACTTGAGGGACTGTTCCACAGGGCTGGTCATGGTCACTCACAGCTCCCAGTTCTGAGGAACGGGCTTAGGCTTCCAAAGTTTTAGGAGTGCCATAAAACAGGTTTGAGCTGAAACTTTCTACCACCCTCTTATGGCTTTAGTTTGTTTTGCAATCAGTTCAATCCAGAGGAAAATTACGATTAATAAAAGGAGAGGAGATGAAGGTGGCCTTTTCTTTTCAGCAAAGTATGTGATAGGGAGCACCCTGGGGTGCCTGCCCAGGAGGAAGAAGCTTTGCTTCCCAGTGTTTGTTTCAGATAAGGGAGCCAGCCAAAGCACTGCCTAAAGACATTCCAAGTGGTCACAGACCCCCCTGCTCCCCCCAAAAGCCGGTTCTTCTTGCTGCCCTTGCCCTGTGCTTCCAAACAGCACAGGGGCTGGGACTGCTGCAGGGCTGCAGACCAGGACTCTTCTTTCCATCCTCTTGTCATGGAATGAATATAATCTAAATTAAAAAAAAACTTTTAAAATATGAAAACCACAGAAACAGTATTGTCAGGGGCAAAGTGACAGAGGCTGTGCTATTCCTGGCAGGAATATGGAGCTGGGAAGGAGCTGGCACAGCATGTCAGTGTTTGGGATGCAGTTGCAGGGGTGGGAACCCAGCAGCATCCTTTCCTGGTAGGAGCAGGTGGATCAGGGCTCACATAGGTGGACAGTCACAGGGGTATAGGACTGACAGCCAAGGGAAACAGGTTGTGTGGACAGAAGTACCAGACCGAGAGCTCATCTGCATTGCTAAGGGATGTCAGGACAGCAGGGCTGATAAACTTGTCTAGTAGGGACACAGAAGTTGGTAAATTAGATCTTCTTTGGGTGAAACGTTCAATGCATCACCTCTCCTCTCTGACTGGCACTGGGGCAAGCAATAAAAGAGTCTTTCTGTCCTACCAGCTGTCAGTGCTGGTCCTTGCCTTCCCCCATCCCCACAGTCCAGCACCTCCAGTCCATTCCTGAGCTGTCAGGACACCCATTCCTGGACCCTCCTGCAAAGCCCCTACCTGCCAGCCCTGAGCATCCTCAGTAGGAGGAGGTGGATTCATCCAAGATCAGTTGTGCCACACAGCAGCTCAGCTTCTGTGCTTGGACAGTGAACTTGAGACATTGGGAAATGTTACTGCTCTTTCTGTTCCCTGAAGCACTCAGGTGGAAAGGGAGCAGATTTTGTCATGGCAAAGAACAGGGTGTGGGGAGTCAGGTCTTGTTAGCAGAGCCAAATTCCTGTTACCAGGTGATCATAGAATGGTTTGGGTTGGAAGGGACCTTAGGAATAATTTAATTTCACCCCCCTGCCATGGGCAGAGACACCTTTCACTGGAGCAGGTTGTTCCAAGTCCTGTCCAGCCTGCCTTGAACACTTCCAGGGATGAGGCAGGAATGGTTTGATCCCTTCCAACACCAGCTTTGTTCACCAGGCTGGGCCAGACACAGACAGAGGCAACCATAGAGGAACCCCAGAGCCCCACACTGCCCTCAGTCAGCCTCAAAAGCTCCTGGAACTTGGGGGGTTTTGCTGTTTCTTGATGCAAAATGAAATGGAAAAAAAAATTGTCAGCAAATTGGAGGGGCTCCAGGAAAAGGAGATAAAGATGATTAAGGGTTTAGAAGGATTGACCTATGAAGAAAGATTAAAGGAACTAATTATGTACAGCTCAGATAAAGGATGAGTAAAGAGGTGATTTAATAACGGCCTACAAATACTCAGGAAGGTGTCAACAGTAAGGCAGGGGGAGGAATTATTTAGAGTCCTTCACCAAGGAACAACACAAGTGATGGAATGAAAGGGGAAGGTGACATGGGACATTGCCAAAACACAGACAAAACCAGAGATTTCCTTTGGGAGCAGCAAGAGAGTTATGGGCACAAATCCTCTGGAAATACTGTGCCCTTCTATCCCTAAGTGATCAAAGAATGCATTTTCAAAGATGTTTAGGTGCTTAAAAGTGCAGGGAAGTGCTTTAATAGGATTTTCAGGTGCATCTAAGCAGGTTTCAATGGGAATTAGGCACTTAAATAACTTCATGAGTTCCACCAGTTGCTTACTTTCATCAGTGCAGAAAACAGCCTGAAGGTCTGGCTCTAGGACTTATCAGAAATCCCCCAGCAGGAGAAAATTAGACCTGAATCCCAAGCTGCTGGAGCAGTTTAAGAGAGGACTGGCTGGTGCACCGGACATTCTGTAAGAAACCATCTTGCCTTGTCAGGGCATTGTGCATTGATCTGCACAGTCAATTTGAAAGTCAATGAGATTTAGACTCTGAGGCCCATTAAAATAAAAATTTAAAAATGCCTTTGGCACTTAAGGACCTTGGTCAGTTCATCAGGCCCTTGCTGCAGAGAGACTGGGGGTTATCAGTGCTCAAGGTGAACACAGCCATGGTGAAGAAGTTGACCCAAAGCAGCGAGTTCACCCTTGTGCTCCCCTGGAATGTGTCACCAGGACTCCAGGGAAACGTGTCCCATATTTCTCCATGGTGCAATTAAGCTATCTATTGTTTTCTTGGGGACAGGGGACGTCCTTCCCCTGTCAGAGCAATCAACAGGATGGAGGAGGGGTGGGGAGGCATTAACAGAGAAGCAGGATTGACAGTCTAAACTGAAAATCAAGAGGTTTCCAGGATGAAGACCCCACAAGAGTTTGCAGTTAAAACCACTATGAAACTGTACAGAGGAAGCAACAAGTGTGGACTTAGAAGAGGATTACTGAAAACTTTTTTCCCAGTGCCTCAAGCAGACATTTGACCCAAGACTTCAAGAATAATCTGCTGTCCAAGGAGCTCAACCAACTATGCCTTCTTGAGGGGACTCTCACTCCAGTGTCATGCCAGGAGATGCCCACGGTGCCCAAGGCTGCACAGCAAAGTCCCAGGAGAGGTTACTACATTCCCACCAAAAACCCTCCAGAACATTGGTGGGAACTCTATCCATACTCTGTGGATGGTCATGGTGAACTCACAAGTCTGCCCCAAGCCCAGAGGCACAAAATCTGTGAAGCTCTCCTGCTTTCTGACCATTCCCAACTACCTGAAAAAGGAAAGAAAAAAAAAAAGCCTGGATCGCCAAAGCCTGAGCTCACCCAATACCCAGCCTGTGGCTGCCACAGCCATCGCAGCTGCAGGTTTAGATTCCATACGAGAATTTTGAACACAATCATAACAGAAGACAAGGTGAGAGGAGAGAGGCTGTGACTGGTTCTTGTCATCACCCTGGAGGGTTTTGCAGGGCAAATATTCCAGTGACAGTTTTCATTAAACCACAAACTTGTCAATTTAGCCTAATATATACATATATATATATATATATATGTATTTTCAAGTAATTGCTTAAAAGCAGGGAGATATTTGAAAGACTGGTTTAACCCTTTTGCAGCACTTGAGTCCACTTGAAATGGTATGAGAGAAGAAAGTTAAATACAAAGATAAATGCATAAATGGCCAGAGTTGCTATGGAAATGTAAGAGGATGGAAATTGAAAGTCAATAGAGGACTAACTTACTGTTCAATTTTAAAAATAGTCTTTCTATACAGAAATGGAACATTTTTCAAATCCCTGTTGGCCTGTATAATAGAAAATGGGAAGAGGTTTTGTGGCTGGGTACAACTATTTAATGCTGTATGCTCCACCTGCAGGCTGTGTGGTCTGTGGTACATTCTAAGTGGGATCTCAGGTTAGTGCCAATCTCCATCACAGCTCCAGAGCCCTAGTGATAAATGTCACATGAAAAGCACAGGTATGTGGGTCAAACTCTGTGGGATGTAATGACAAGTAATTTGTAGGGATTTCAGGTCAGTTCTGTTTATTTTTTGGCATAATTTTCCATGGAAACGAGACTTACCAGACTGGGCTTCCTGCCCCACAGACATTGCACAATAGCATTCTAAACCTGCTGGCCTGCAATCACATTTGATGGAAGAAGAGACATCTCAGAGGAATTAAGTCCTAACAAGCTTTATAAGGGAGGATATATTCAAATGAGCACTTCTTCCCATTGCCCTTTCACTTTCCATCCCATTCCCAGGGTGTGATATGAGCTCAGCCATTCTATCAGACACCAGAGAACCACATGGGAGATGACCGTAGAAAACCAGGCTTCCTCTGTTCCACTGCTGGCAAAGCCACTTGTTTTATTAAGATAAATGTAATACACTTCTCTGGTTCCATTCAGAGAGGGAGAGCAAATTATATTTGAACAGTGTCAAACCCCATCCATGAGCAGCATACCAAGAGGAAAGTGGGGCTTTGCTTCGACCAGCCCACACTCACCTCCATCCCCAGACACTTCTGGGGCTTCTTGGTACATTTATTCACCTACAAAATGTAGGAGAATAAACCATTTTGGCATTGGCAGCCCAGAATTCATTGCTCAATGTGTCCCACACCCCAAGGACAGGACCAAGACTCTTTCAGCCCCTTGGTCTCTTCTGCCTGATTGCTTTCTCCAGCTCTTACTCTGGGGTGTCCAGAAGCTGCAGATAACTCCCTGACACACAGCCCTGGGTGGGAGGGGAGCAGAGCAGTGCTGGGACACATTCCTGCCCAGCTTGCCACGACATGGAGCCCTGTGCCCCTCTCTTCAAAGCACAGGAGTCTCTCACAGCTTCTCACAGCTGGAGGCACCTCACTGACTTAGGTACAGCAAACCTCAAAAAACCCAAAAATTGAAAGAGCAAGCCTTAAAAAAATTAAAAAAAAACAACATAGAAGATGCTGAAATTCAGCTTTCCAAGGCAAAGAGCTGGCGTAGGTTTCAGACTTGGCAAAATAATTCTGCCACTTCCTGTCTTTCTGAGACACGCTCCCCAAGTCTAGCTCCATCTTCCTCTGCAAGGGCGTTTGAATGAATTCCACGGCACCATCAGGATTCTCACCAGCCCCATCTCCCAGCCCGTTAGAAAGAGGCCTTTAAAAATAGTTCCATGTTGCTGGGTGGGATTTTCTCCTGCAGGTGCTGTGCAAGAGAGAGCGAGATGAGATTCTAATCATAGCTCCTTGGCAGAGGGAAGGGTTCAGAGTTGAGCCGTGCGGCGGCAGCCTCATTTTCACAGCAATATCTCTGTATTCTCTGGGTGTCAGGGGGACACATATTGCTGTCATTTCCCTGTGCCGTGTTTGGATATCGGATGCAAAGAGCAGGCACGAAGTACAGAGCTATCACCACTCCACCTCACCAAGCCAGGGGAGAGCAGCCTGTTTGGTGCCTGGTGCATCTTCTCTAGGCTTCCAGCCCTTGTCCCATGGGGAAAAGGGTCCCTGACATGGTGGGTGGTCTCCCCTTCAGTGAGAGGGGTGAGGGGAGAGGGTTTCCCATCCAAAAAGGGGCTGGGCAGAGAAATAGGAGCTCAGGGTTTCATTTCACACAACCCCCTGCATGCTGTGCAGTCTCTGATGTGGCTCTGTGCTCGCCACTGAGCTCTGGCTCTTCCCCACCTCAGCCCCATCCTGGCTTATTAAAAATTCCCCATGCCATAACACAAATGGTTTTCCCCCAAATTATTCAAACTCACCAAATTTCTCTTACAGCAAGTTGCCACCACCCTGCTGAAGGTGTATGACCTGCTTGGCACATGGTGCTTATTTTCTCTAGCTGGGTCTCTCACCAGACCCTCTTCCTGAAGGGACCCTTCTGCCAGGTCCCTTCACAGTGAGCTGTCAGTCCCCACGAGGAGAAGGTCCCTGCCAGAGCCTCAGCACCTGTATCTCTCCAATGGAGCAGACTGGAGAGCTCCACACAACAGGGGGATTTCTGACAGGGTCTCCCAACACAGTCCAGCAAACAGGACTACCATCTGCTAAATGCATGTGGGAATTGCATCACCACCACACAGGACAGACAATAGCACCTTCTCCTTTTACTATCCTCTCTATCTGGCACCATCTCTACAGAACTGTGCCCACTGCCTTCTGCCAGCTCACCTGATTAGGGCTGCAGTAACTACCCATTTCTCCACTGATGTTTAAATCCAGACATTTATAAGGTCTGGAGGGACACAAGGCACCACCAGCTTATTCACAGCTAAAGAGTGTTTTATAAATGGAGGTCCAAGAGAAAACACCACTCCAAGGACACTCAGTGCCATGAACAAATCCTGGGACAGCTCAAGAAGGGATGTGCTTTGGCCCAGCATTCATCTCCTCTGGTTGTTTGGGCTGCTGTTCCTGCCTCTCCAATATATAGTTCCTTGCTAAGCCCTGAATTTGATAAGGATGTTTAAATTTTAGCATTTTGCTGCAGAAAAAAGGCACCTAGTCTCTATATTTTGCTTTAAGGACATGGAACCATCTAGAACTGGCTTGTGTGCACTCAATCCAACAGCCTGGCACGACTCAGGAGCCTTTTGGGATGCCTGGACTCATTTCAGGCCAGCCCTGAGCTGAAGAGCTGAATACCCAACCTAGAGCATCAATCCAGCCTGTACTTGCCTGGGGTCCTGTCAAATCCACCCAGTCTCATACCTGGTCACTGCAGGATCTATAGAGAAGTCTGATAAAATCATGGTGAGACAAGTGATTTCCATCAACTGGACTGCAGCAGCCACCTCACCCTCGAGGGGGAGTTTTCCAAAACAGAGATCACTGCTACTTGAGGATACCTTCATGTCACCCAAACCATCCCCACAGCCAGAAAACCACTGATGACAAAGTCACTCCAGCGTGACCACACTGCTGTGCCACACCCTCTGAGCCCTGTCTCAGAGCTGTGCTGTGGTGACCAGCAGTAAAACCATTAGGGCCCCTTTGGAGCCCCATATGCATTCCCTTCATGCCTTTAATCCTGACAGCCCAAGTAAATTCCTCCTGAAAAGAAAACCCCTTGTTCCCCCTCCCCGAGCTGCTGCTTCTTGTTAAATGTCATTAAAAGCAGAATCCACAGTCACATCAGTCCTTGCTGAAGGTTGAAACTACCTTGACTGTAATCCTGGTGTGGCACTGGATGGGGAAAAAGCGCAAAAAAACAGATACTTCTTTCACTTCTCTGCCAGCTCCACTTTGCATCAAAATCTCCTTTGTATGTCACACAGCTATTAAGGTTGTGGATTGTGGCTCAGAGTGTGTGTGTGTCTGTGTTTGTGCCTGTGTCTCAGAAACTGGGTCACCCCGAGAGCGCTCCGTGAAAACTCTGCCCTGACAAATCCAGGCTGGCAAGACTCAGAGATACCCCTTATAACGTTTCTCTAGCTCCCATCATGCTTTGAAAGGAGCAAATAATACTACTTTCTGCTGTATTTGTGTATCTTTTATTCAGCAGCTTCCTGAGGTAAATAACCTCCGGCAAGCAAATCCGAGGGGATGCTCCTATCTCAGTGCTGTCTGCTCACACTGAAATCATGATATACTTTGCACTCATGATGCTCTTTACAAAACATTCCCTTTTTTTTCCAAGAGAAATGGCTATCAGTGAGGGCAAGAAATTCCCCACATTTTGTTCAGGCTCCAGTCCCAACATTTTGTCATCCTTGTCTCCCTGTTGCAGCCCTGTGGATGCTGGGAGGGCACCTCTAGAGCCCACGGCACCTCCCCATCACACAGGGCAGCCCTGTGAGCATCTCCCCAACCAGAACAGAGGGCTGTTTCCCAGCCAGGGCACTTTTCAGCAGGCAAACATCCTTTTATTTCCATCAAGGCTGTGAAAAATAAAAACAGGCTAGACAGCTCATGTCTAAAACTGAGGGGTGAATCCTGTGACTCACCTGCCCTCAGTGGGGCACAGGTGGGGGAACCAGCAGAGCATGGAGTGGGGCTTCCCAACTCAGCACTGGGCAAGATCTGGGCTGCTGGAGTGGGCATGAGATGAGGAACCAAAACTTGCTGACTCTGTGCAGGACTGAAATATGTGGGCCAGAGTCTCGTGAGGAACTGAGAGCGAGAAGCCTGTGGGTTTTCTTATTAGAAGCTTATTTTAATACTTACAGCATCAGAGAAGGGATGACAGAAAGAAATACCTGGGCAGGCAGGGCTTTACTGCAAAGGAGAATTGCAAAGAGGGTCCTGGAGGGCAAACATTGCTTGCTACTGTAACTGCACTTCCTTTAAAGAAAACAAAACTTACGTGACCACAAGCAGGACTAGTGACAGGAAAAGGGTTGGGAGAATCTGACTTCAGATAGATGTTTACTGGCCTGGGGGAGAGCTGTAGAGGAGGATTTCAAAATTCCCGAGATGGGGGAAATGGAGTTGAGGAACAGAAAGTGCCATTTTCACATAATTTTCTGATCTAGATTTCATCTGTCTCAGTGTTTCACTCCAGTAAATCACAGTGTGCAGGTTGTGAACCCCATTTCACGAACAGAGAAGACGAGGCAGGGCAGAGATAACAGGCAGCATTTATCATCCAAGGGGGCTCTGGCAGCATCCAAAACCAGGCAGAGGTGGTAGCATGCCCTTCCCAGCAGACTACACTGCTTGGAAAAGAAAACAGAAGGATTGCAGTTCGGGAGCAGGAGGGGGGGCACAGGCTCCCACCAGATCCACTGATGGCACCAGAAAAGGAGAGCAACTTCCAGGCATTGCCTTGTGAATCCGACAATGCGAGAACTCACCTGTCCCGAGCATCCCAGCACGGCCAAATCCAGCAAGTTTGGGTTTGTTTTGGATTACTGAGCAGGACCAGAGCTGATGCAGGGGGTTGTGGTGGATGGGTGAATGTGTTAAACTGGATCACCAGGCTGCAGGGAGGGGGGACACGGGGTATCAGTCTCCTGGAGCCCGCTCCGTGTCCTCTGGCTAATGTATTCAGCAGTGAGTTTAGGGGATCTCCGGAGAATGAATTGTCAGAGCGTTGGAAGTAAGAGATGGCAGGGGAATTACTGCTAATCCTTTTTTGTGGGACACAACACACCGAAGGATTTAAAAGCTATTCAAAAATCGGAGGGGGGGGGGGGGGGGGAGGNNNGGGAAGTAACAAGGACATCCCACCCTTCCTTCATACATTTTGGGTTGGTCACTTGCTGCTGACTGAGAGCTGAAAGAGGGAAAAGAGAAACTTGGAGGAGAGGGAAAGGCTGAGAGGGGGGAAGAAAAGGTAAAGACTGGAGATTAGATCAGGAGAAAAGCCGATCTTACTCTCTCGGGGAGTGTAGGCTGCAATTAAATCTCTTTTGCCTAATAATACCCCATTGTTGTTCGCACAGTACTCGAGATGCGGCGATAAAGGAGGAAGGAGCTGCGGGCAGGGAAGGCTGCAGTGGTTCTCCTTGGAAATCCTCTGCCTGGAGGGCTGCGGATCCCAGCCCTATGGGGTGATCCTTTGCCTCACCTGATGATCTCCTCACCACTGTGAACAGCTCTGGTGGGAGGATTTTGAAAGAGCGGGAACTGAACCTATCTGTTACACATCTGATTTGTGGAGGTGGTCAAGACTTTGGTCACCCTTCCAACCTTCAGTGCCTCCCGTTGTGCAGCACCTCAGCTGCAGTTTGGCAAAGGATGCCATAGAAAGGGTATGCCAGGGTGCTGTGGGGTGCCTAAAGCCTTTTGGATAGTAAATCCTATGCATTGCCCATCAGTTCATAGCACAGAGACCCTGTGTGAGAGGCCAGGAGGGAGGAGGCTGTGCTGTGAATGGGAGGGCTCACATAAATAGGGTAGATATGGCAGGCAGCCTTGGCACCGTGTCTTCTCCTGTAACTTGTGTCCTGTAGTTGGGAATGATTATAAGCAGAGTGAAGAATAGCAATTTGTGATCTGGGGGACTTTTTGTAAGTACCAGTTCACTCCCTCTGTATACTGGGTAGCCTGGCAGACACAAAGGCTGAGCTGGTTTTACCCTCCAGAGCTGTGGCTCTGCAGAGATGCTGAAGTGCTTTCATCCCAGCCAGCTGTCCCAGCTGGACTCCCAAGGGCTGCCAGGCTCCATCCTGTCACCTGCACAACATGACTGTTTTGAGAGGGCAAACCAGGCTTTCCCAGCAAGAGATAGGTGAGAAGCTCACAAGTCCCAAATCTGGGTTTTCCCCATCAAGACTTGCTGAACAGAGCAGAATTACAACCCACTTCTGAGGAGTGACAGAAAACACACCACCACTGCCTTAGCTGCTCTTTGAATAGGCACTGGTATGCAAAAACCTGGTTTAAAAGGTGCTTCTCAGAGGTCCTGATTTCAAGACATCTTCTTATCACCATTATGCAAAAAGATATCACCTAAAGAGACCCCACAAACCTTCTGCCTGGTAGGTGCTTTGGGTAGTACTGGAGACCCGGGGAGCAAGCCACGTCCAGCTGGGATTCACCCAGCTAAACCTCAGCCACTCTCCCTCCCTGAGATCCTGCACTAATCTCTTTCCTATTCTTCTCATTCTTTTTTCTTGCTTTTCAAGGCTTTTAACAGAGCTGTCCGCAATTATGCAATGCTTCTGTCCGTGCTCAGAGCAGCACAGAGAGGTTCAGGCTGGCGGATTATTGACTTTGGCCTCTATGTGACCTTGAGGCTGAGGAAGGTGAGTGCTAACAGCAGATGGGCTCCTCTCTGCAAATCATGCTTCGCTGTCATTTGTCCCAATTCTCAGCCTGAGCTGAGATGGCAAAGAGCAACTTATTAAGGAATTGCTTCTTTCCTCCCATGTTCAGCTGCTCTCAGGCTCAGGCACTTCGTATCGATCGACTGCACCTACTCAAGATGTTTTGCAAAAGGCACTTAGTGAAATTCATTCCAGGGATTCGTCACTGTTTTTTACTGCTCATGGGACACAGGCAGGTGAAGGTTTGACACTGAGGGGCTCAGGGTAAGAGCTGTCATGGAAGAGGAATTTCTATTTTCCCCTGGATTACCAAACAGTGTTATAATTCTTTAAATCTTGTGTGGAGTTGATTTTAGTATGACATTCACTGAATCAGAGAATATTCTGAGTTGGAAGGGACCCACAAGGATCACTAAGTCCAGCTCTTAAGTGAATGGCCCACACAGGGATCAAACCCACTACCTTAGTGTTATTAGCATGATACTCTGACCAAATGAGCTAAATTTGTCAAAAGTTCTGCTTTTCAGCATGGCAGAAAAATTAAAAATTTTGCATTTCCCCACATAATAGAACTTCTGGATTTCAGTTTGGGTGTGTGGAAAACATTTTTACATTTTATTGTTGCTTTGGGAGGCTTGTCAGATTATGTAAATAGAAACAAATTTGAAAATGAAAACTTACTCTGAAAAAACAACAGCATAAGCCTAAAATGATGCTTTTTTAACTGACATTGTGGAGCAATTTAACTTTTATTTGAAATCCTTTCTTCCAACCCCTCCAAAACATTTTTAAAAATTACTGCTTCCATGCACATTATCTGTTCCAAGATTACAGCCCCATGCAACACTAAACCAGAAAGTCTGCTATGACAATTCCCATTCCATAGATTCACTATGCTACCTCATTAAATTCCATAAACCACCTACAAAATAGCATTTCCCAAAGGACAAATGCTCTTCCAGAGAAATTTCAACCTCTTCCTGTCGAGTATCATTTGGTCCAGAGAAACCAGCTGCTTTTTCTCATTTTGTTGATTTTTTAAGTGACACTGGAAGTCTGTGCTAATACTCGGGGCGGCCAAGGGAGCATTCCTGCAGTGCTGCTCCTGTAGCCAGCCAGAGCCAGGCTGGGAAGTAATGCATGTGGCTCTGCTTTTCAGCTTTTACATAATGTCTCTGCTACAGTGTGGAGACCACAAATGCAATCACACTAATGAGGGCTTGCTCTGTGCAGAGCCCTCGCTGCAAACCATGGCTTGGTGACAGTGCCAGCACATCAAAATGTCCTGCCCCAGAGACATCACCCTCTGCAGGGCAGGGAAGGCCAGAGCTTCATCTGTACTGGCACATTGCATGGGTCAAATGAAGCAAATAGTGAAATCAGGGCATATCCCCATTACAAATGAAATAACTTGGATGCAACAGCCCTTCGGAGCTTTCCCTCCATCTGTTTTTATGACCTGAGTAAAATAGATGCTTTAATAACTGGAATATGTTCAGCTATTTACATGAGAGATGAATGCAGACCTGCATGGATGTTTGGCTGGCTGTTCATTTATTCACCCAAATGAATAAACCTTATCAAAGGCACCTGCTGCCGTGTGAACACTTTCAAACAACAGTGCACACCAGCAGGTTTGGAGACATGAGAACATTGTGTTTTCCTTTGGAAATTTGCTTCCTACAATAAAGGTCACAGAGTCACAGATTAGCTCTGTCAGTTAGAGGATGGTGCTCATAACATCAAGGTCATGGGTTTGTACCCCTGGATGGGCCATTCACTTAAGAGTTGGACTCAATGATCCTTGTGGGTCCCTTCCAACTCGGAATATTCTGTGATCTTTGTCTGTGAACACTGAGTCTTCCTTTGGAAATTTGATTCCTACAATGAAGCTAAATTGGTATGTGTGTTTCTATGTGAACCACAGTATTTCCCTCATTTATTGTACTGGAAAAAGTTGGTTTGAGTCTTCCAAAAACAAATCTACTGTTTCCCTACTGGGTAATTGTTGAAAACATAATTGTTCACACAGTCTTTTCCATCCTAGACTCATAAACCTCAATGTACAGCAGACAGGGGAGGGCTGGAGCCCTCACCCAGCAGAGCCCAGGACTGTGTGGAGGGACACTTGGTGCACAGGCTGTCCTGACACCCATGTCCCACCAAGGGCTTGCCTGCCACCAGCCAGCCCCTCCTCCTGAGCCTCCTTCTGCCATGCAGCAAAAGGGAAATAATCCTGGTTCTGTTGTGGAGGGTTTCGGCAATAGAAGGTGTCACCTTGTGTGCTCAAAGTGCCAGGTCCTGCACTTGGGGCACAACAACCCCCTGCAGCACTCCAGGCTGGGGGAGAAATGGCTGGAAAACTTGCCCAGAGGGAAAGGACCTGGGGGTGCTGGTTGACAGCGGTTGAACACGAGCCTGTGTGTACCCAGGTGGGCAACAAGACTGATGGCACCTGGCTTGTATCAAAAACAGTGTGGCCAGAAGGACCAGAGCAGTGATTGTCACTCTGTACTGGGCACTGCTGAGGCCACACCTCAAGTCCTGTGTCCAGTTCTGGGCCCCTCACTGCAAGGAAGACATTGAGGGGCTGGAGCATGTCCAGAGAAGGGAATGGAAGTGGGGAAGGGTCTAGACTGTCAGTCATAAATGGAATATGAGGAGTGAGTCATGTGCATCTCTACATGCATGGAGGGAAGCAGAAGGGACACTGACAGTGGGGCTTGCAGAGCATGAACCTCTCGCAATCCCCACTGTGTTCTGAACAGCCCAGACTCCAGTCTCTGTCTCACTGCTTGTCTGACTCGCACTTCCAGAAGTTATGATGATTTTGTGCTTTTTCTTGGGCAATAAGGAAGCCTGGGGGAACTCACACATCCAGTTCTGCTGTAGACACTCTGAATAAGAAGAGAAAGACAAGTGACTGGTTCATTTTTAAAGTGTACATGTGGGAGCCTCATCTCAGCATCACTCCAGCTCTCCCAAAGTTGCTTTGATATTCAGACACTGACTTTTAAACAATACTGTCCTAAATCCTTATTATAATGCCCAGAACCACTTGCAGGCTTTCTGAAACTCATTATTATAATTACAATCAAGAATCACAGGATTCTATGCTCTGTGCCAGAAATACACATACACTGAGCTGTTTGCAGCCACAGAGAGAAAGAGTGAAGGAGAAATGCAGTTTCAATGCTGCTCAATTCAGGAGCAGGAACTCCCATCCTATTTAGTTTCCTCTCTTTTTTTCCCAATTTAACTTGTAGCTGCTAAAATCTGAACTAATATTTGCATTGTCCTCTGTGCTCTCCTTTGGACTCAGTCCAGGGAACCTCGTGCTGTGCCCTGGTTTACTCTTCTCCACCAGCTCCAGCAGCCTCTTTCCCTGAAGGAGGTGGAAGATGGAGGTGGAAGGGTGAGAAGGAAGGTCTGCAGGACCCGTGAGTCACAGGAACGGAGCACCACACTTTGGGAATTGCTGGAACAGTACTTTGCAGATGCAAACCAAACTCTCTGGGCAAGGGCACACAGCATTGAGCATAGTTTTATTAAAGCCTCATTTCATAAAAAATTTTAGAGAAGGCTGTGGGGTTTTTCAGTAGTGTTATCTGACACAGCACACAGACTGTGTGATTCTGCTTTTGCCAGCACAAGGCCTGGAACCAGCTCTCCCCCTCTTTCAGGCAGTGTCTGATGCTGATCCCTGATCACTGACTTCCATGGAGATGTCGCTGTCTCGTGCTCGGAAAAGTGAGCTGGATCAGGCCTTCCTTCTGAATAAATATCAGATCTAATTCACCACTCAATTGCTTCTGTTTTACCTCTGCAGAACAGCATTGATTATAGAAGGATTTGCAAGTTTAAAACTAGAGTAATTCAGTGATTAATCCCAACCAAAGCCTTCGGTAAATAGAGAGCAAAACTCCCGCACTATCCAATATCCGACACATCGATGGAGTGCTCTGTAATATGATTCGATGGCATTTAGACTTTCCTTCCCTTTATTTAGGGCAGTGCTGGGATACATTTAGTTTAACTAACCCAGACTTTTCTCCTCTCTCTCTTCTCCCTGCAAAATGTCAGGCATGTTCTCAGTGAAACAAAAGCACAACTCCTCCACCCGGTGACTGTCCTGTTCCAGGCAGCACCCCTGGGAAAGGCTGAGCACACATGCTGATCTGAAGTCCATTTCAAACCATGGAAGCTCCTACAGCATCTTCCAACAGTGAATTAAGGCTGGTCCAAAGAGTGGGAAAGCTTATTCTAGAACTGGCTGTCTCTCTTTGCTCAGGCCCAGTCTTGTTTCCTTAGGGCAGTCCCACACAGTCTATCCAGAAACACTGGAGGAGGACAAGCAGTTAGAGCAAAGAAATACTTGACTTTAAAGCTGTTAAACATTTCTTTGGCTTCTTCTGGTCCCACTGGGATTTTTGGAACCCACAAGAAGACCTCAAACCACTCTCAAATGTTATATAATCTGGATATAACTAAGAGTTTCAGGTGGTGGTTTCAATGTCTGTTCTCGCTCTAAAGAAAACCGAAAAACCTGTTGGGGAAATTTCCCACAATGGAAACCTCCCTCCCTCCTGATGACATAACTGCCCAGTTTCACTGAGTAGCTGCCAGGTGGTCTGTGCTGAGGGACACCCCACTGCTCTCTGGAGGGTTTTTCCCCTCACTCATGGTGCATAAGGAGGCAGATGCAAAACTTTCTGAATTCAAACCTTTTCCTTGTTTCCCACCATTTCTAGAGCCAAGAATCCTGTATTTTTACTGTCCTCTGGAGATGCTGGGGTCCACTCAAAGCAGCAGAACCTGAAGCTCTACTGTGTAAATGGTCTCAGGACTCAAATGCAGTGTCAGAGGCAGACAAAGGACAGTAGGAGCAGTTGGTCTGTTCACCAAGCCACCAGACCTGAGTGTTTTGCCAGACCAGCTTTGGTGGACAGCCATGGACAAACATGGACCTCTTCTGGCTCTTATCACTCCTTAGCTTGCAAGTTCCCTCAAGAAAGGGTGACCAGCAAGGTAGGTATTTCTGTAGTCCTTTTGCAGTGCCTCCATCCCCTCCCTCTGACTCTGAACACGAGAACCAATTTCTCATCACCATCCATCAGCCAAGGGCAGGACAGGAGACAGGAGAGAAGGGATCTCTCTTTCTCCTCATGAGTTTTACCTCCTCATTATTCCATTGTTTGCCTTCTAGCAGGACTCCTGCCAGCTGCCTCCAGAAGATGTGCTTGCTTATTTCCGTGTTTTTCCACTCCAGGTAAGTGTTCCTCCTCAGGTACCGGGACAGCCCCAGCCTCTGCCTCAGCAAGGCCTTATCCACTTCTTCAAGTACAATCATGATGATTCCAGCCTTTCCCTCAACAAGCTGCCAGGACTGGGCAATGTCAAACTCAAAGCTACACCACTTACTTTCCAGAAAGTCAGTAGAGATTACTGCAATGACATTTCTGCTGCTGAGAAAACCTTCTTCGATGATATTGGTGACAATGGGTACTCCTGGTAGGAAATCCCTGTAGTACAGACACAGGTGGAAGGGAGGTGTTCCTCCTTCTAAGGGTTCCACCAACTCTTTTATCACCCATTCTTGGTCTTTGCTGGAGTGGATAACAAACGCATCATAGGTGTCACCCCTTTCTGCAGAGTGCTTGCACCCACTGAGCAGCACCAATAAGTAGTAGAACTGGAAGTAGTACCTGTAAATCAGGCAGAGGAGCACTACTACACCAAGCAGCATGGTCACTGAGAGGACCACTCTGGTTGTACTGAGGTGGCAGGAGGACAGGTCGAAGCTTGACAGGCTCACGTTCTTCACATACACAGGCGTGTGGCATATCATCAACTCCTTGTTCTGCAGCAGCTCCTCCTTCTCCTTGATCCATTTCAAAAAATTCAGGTGTGCACACGAGCAGTCAAAGAGGTTTTGAGAAATGTCTAACAGAACCAGGCTGTCAGGCAGGATTTCCAGGGCTGAGTCCAGCAAAACAGTCAGCTGGTTGTTGCTGAAATCCAGCACTCTGAGGGCTTGGAGCGGCTGGTAGACTCCAGGATCAAAGGTCAGGAGCTTATTGTTGCTGATGTTTACCACTTTTAGTTCAGAGAGACCATCAAATGTACTTTGATCCACCTGTACTAACTTGCAACTTGAAATATCCAAGGTGTGGAGGTGACTTAGGTTTTTGAAGTTGTTGGCCAGTCTGTTGTTCTCAAAGGAGTTGCCTGACATCTTGAGCACTTGCAAAGAGTTCAAACCACAAAATGTGCACTGAGACTTAACATGAGTTTTGGTATGGGAAATATCGAGGTAAATGAGTTTCTGAAGGAAGAGGAAAACAGGATAGGAGCCAGGACCAAATAATTTTGTGTGCTGAAGGTCCAAATATAACAAATTCTTCACGTTAGTGAAATCTCCAGTCAACCTGATGTCAGCATTGAAGCTCAGGTTCAAATGTTTCAAATTTGGACAATTTTGAAACAGAAGGGAACAGCAGCCACTGAAGGTGAGGCGATTCTCACTCAAATCTACGACCTCCAGGTTTCTTAGATTCCTAAATTTCTGCTCAAAGCTTTTGAGGTATCTGTTCTTGGTAATACGAAGCACTCTCAGCTCCTTGAAATGCGACAGCTTCATGGCAGGCACTTCGTCAAAAGAGCATTTCTTGAACTCCAGCTGCTTCACTTGAGAGGACATAGGAACCTCTGATATCTGTTCAAGTTCGAGATTCACCAAGCGAATAGTGGAGACATTGCTTATGCAGTTAAAAAGAGTGTCTGTGTTACTCTCAAAGTCACCAAAACAGATTAAGACAAACTCTTGCATCTGGACCTGGCACAGTCCACTCAGGAGTCCACTCTGAAAGTCTTCCAGTTTCTGTTTGTTTCTGAATTCTCCAACTATTAGTCTTTTGACCTGTAAACCAGTCAGACCTTGAAGAGAAGTGTGCATCACATTGAAGTCCTCAAAAGTGGACCTTAGAACCAGCTCGTTGAGGTGAATCTTTGCAAAGGACCCCGGCTCTATGGATTTTATATTATTCAAGGAAAGCACCAGCGTGAGGTTGAGCTGATTCCCCTCCCTCAAGGCATCAAGGTCCCCTTTGGAGATATATGTGATCTTGTTAAAGAAAAAGCTCAGGTGCCTGAGAGAGGTCAGATTGGTGAAATACTTGGGAAGTTGCAATGAAGTAATGCTGTTGTGGCCCAAATTCAGCTCCTGCAGGGTATGCAAGTGTCCAATGGGCAGGTCAGTCAGAGAGGTTATGTTGGTTTCCACGAGCACTAGTTTTTTCAGAGCTGTTAAGCCATAGAAGGCTGCTGTCCCCAGGTACTGGAGGGAATTGCCAGTTAAAATTAAGGTGGAAAGTTCATGAAGATCCTTAAAGGAGTTATCTTCTATTGTATGGAGGTGGCACCTGTCAGGCAGGAAAAGAGAAGTGCATGAAACACTGTCCCTTTCATTTCACTAACACTGCAGCACTAAGTGCTGGTGTAACATTCTCATCCTCATGCTGGGGATTGGTTTGGCTTTGCTGTGCTGAGCAGAGCCAGCACTCCTGCAAGTGCAAATAAAACCCTTCCATGGCAGGAGACCTCCTCTCACCTTCTCCTCCCTCTCTAATCTGAAGTTCAGCTGCAAAGCAAGAGACCTTGAGCTATGGCAGCAGTAAAGAATTCTAACTTCCTCTTGCAGCCTCTCAGCCTCCAGACTGTCAACTCAGCCACATCTGGGCAGTCCCACTGGCACCAGAATAATGCAGCTGTGACAAAGCTCACAAAGCTCTGTCAGCAGCTCTGCTAAGGGAAGAGAGGGAAAAGAAGCTGGCCACTTAAAGATGGTTTCATTGGGGAAGATCCAGAATTTGAGACCCAAAGCCATTCTGCAATGAATTCAGCAAAATTAGCTTATAATCCAGCCAGTGCGTTACAGCAAACGTGCTCTGCCACTCAGCCACTTTGGAGCTGGAGCTGTGATGGAACTGAGTGACATTTTTCAGGGAAACAATTTACCCAGAGAAACTGTTGTCTCAAGTCGATGGAAATTATACATCAATTCAAATTTGCTAATAAGCCTCCCCCATCTCCTCCCCCAGATATGTGAAGAGAAGGGAAAAGAGAAAACGTTGATATTTTAAAACAGCTTTTTGGAGAATGAATGTACCTTCATCTTATTTTTTTAAAAAAACCTGTGATTAGAAAAACAGCTCAACCAAGATGTTCCACTTCAGAGTTTTTGTAACCGTGAGAAGTCTGACATTTTACTTGTTCAGAGACAAGTAAAACATCTTCCTCCTCCTTCTCACATCCCAACCTACAAGACCAGACTGACAGACCCAGCTCTGCGTGGAGGGTGTGCACTCAGTAACTGGACTAAAAGCTGCACATCACTTCACTATGGGGATGTGCAAAGTGACAGACACAGGGATAAAGTAACAAGCAAAAAGAAGAAAAAAAAAAAGAACAGCCAAGAGCAATAGACCCCAAAATAAGCCACGACAGCAGCCCAGCTGGTGGAGCAAGATCAACCAGGATCCACATAAAAGAGCTCTTTACCTTGACAGATCCAGAAGATGCAGTTCAGGGACTGATGAAAAATAGTTTGACCTCAGTGAATTCAGATTGCTGAAACTGAGATCCAAGTTCTGGGTGGTATTTGGGACTCCAGTAGGAACTCCAGAGATGTTCAGCCCAGTGCATCTGAAAGTTGTGTTAGGAATGACCTGTAACAGTGGTAGATCCAAGCAGGGTCAACATGTGCTCTCCATGAAGTGCTAGAAAATTGCACTGTCAGGAAAGCAGGAGCAAAATGACCAACCTCGCAGTTAATTTCTGAACGAGGTGCCCTGAGTTTTAGCAAATAATCTTATATATACTAAGCATCTTTTCTATTTTTTTAATAGAACCAGTCCTATTCCCTAGGAAGAGCTGCATTTCTTGCAGATTGAAGCACGTGCAGAACTACAGGACACTGTTCTTGAGACTACAGATGAACCTGTAGCAACATTTGAGAGAGCCAGCAAAACAAACATGCACAGATCCCTTGGATGTCCAGGCTCAACTCTCAGGTCTGTTATCCTGCAGATAATCAGGCAGCTCAACCCAAAGTTATTCTATTAGTAATAATTGTCAGGAAAACTTTGCAAAAAGCAGTCGCTCAGTGTCGGGTACACTTGGGGTACTGATGAAATCACTCTACTGCACAAATCAGGCAAAAATATTGTGTTTTGCAGAAATTATAGACAAAGTTTGGATGTCTTCCAAGAGAAACATAATCTATTCCATTAACTGCACTACAGCACCCTCAGAGGTACAGCAAGCCAACAAGAAGAAAAGGTTCATGCTGTTGGCTCTGGTTCTCAGGTGTTTTTAAGACCAGCATTTACTTCAAATACTTCAATTGCCTTGGTAACAACCTTGGGGAAAAAAAAAAAAAAAGAGAAGGGCTTTCATAAGACAACCACCAGACAACAGGCTTGGTGCACAAATCTCCAAAGCAAAGGGAAAAGTTACACCAGAGAAACAGAAGGATTTTGTGCCTACTTCGAGCTCACATACCTCCAAACAGGGGTTGAGGAGGCAGCCTGCCAGCGGTGATGGGCCAAGTGCCAGCTGCAGCAGCACCAGGAATGTCCCCAGGGGAAGGGCTCTTCTCCTGGGCATCTTCAGGAGGCCAGGAGTGCAGGAGAAAGAAGCTTGGATATCGCTCACAGAGCTGGAGTGAGAAACCTCCTGCAGTGCCAACCGTTGTGTTTCACCACTCCTGCTTCTCACTGCACATCACTGAGAGCAGCAGAGAACAAGAACTTGGGGAAAACTGGTTGTTGCCAGTCTAGAAACTGGTTTCTAGACACACTCTGAGTTACTAGTTCCTCTTGAAATTGTTTTTTAAAATGTTTAAAAAAAAAAAAAAGAAAAAGGAAAGTAATGACACGTATAGTTTGCGCTAGAAATGAAAAAGGGTGGCATCAGTGTCACTTGACTTGACTGCCTCTGATTAGCTCGGGTCAAATAGGCAAAAATAGGAATAGTTCATGAAATTCTGAGCAAAGTTTTGTGAAGGCCATGCTCCACATCCCATAATTCAAAAGGCCTGGATAGAGAGAATGACTCCCTGCCTTTGTACCCCTGCCATGCTCCCAGATTCACCACACTGGCAAGCAGTGAAGTGCAGAACTGTGGCAGATGTCTCCCTAAGCCAGGTGAGCACGGGTTTATCTCTGGCTAAGCTCTTCTGAACATGCATCCAGGTTTTATCCATCTGGTTAGACCTTTGTTGCAATTACTGCAGGAGCATTGCCAGGCACAAGGAATAAAAACTGGAGGTTCATGGAGTGGTCAGACTTGTGGTCACACACCTTACACTCCTCCTCATCCTTCCCAAGGTGGGGTGGTTGCTGGGGGCAGCAGAAAGGAGAGGTACAAACTCCCCAGCTGGGCTTAGAACTGTTCTCTGCCCTGGTCATGCCTGAATCTGTGTTTGATGCCTGGCTACAAAAACAAGTACATCTCAGCACCGTCCTGAATTTCCAGAAAAGACACAGCTATTGTTTCTGGGAAAAAAAAAGCTTTGTAAAACCTCTCAGTTGGCAATATCAAGTCAGCTGTAAGACTTCTAATGAAGCTCCCTGCCTTCATTTACTCTGATAAATGGTGGTGCGTTCATGTATCTCCTCCTGTGTTCCTGTAGATAACTAAGAAGTGTTACTGGGCATCCAGCCATGGGGTTGCTGGGTATTATTAACACCACAGAGAGAAGTGGCAAAAATGTGAGACAAGGGTGGGATATTAATCTAGAAGTAGATGGAATAAAGAGTGACTACTCATGAAAGTCTGTGAAAATTAATATTAAATATAAGCTGTGATATCAGTCCAGTGAGCAATCCACTTATAAAGAAAAGGTTTAAATATTTCAAAGAGGGGTTGGACTTCTTTGTCAGGTTTGTAGTGGGCCAGGGAGAGATGGGGAAATCCTAAAATAACTGATGATCTCTTCGATGAAAAACACATGGCAGCACAATGGGAGCTAAAACTGACACCCTGATGTGCAGCCAGATAGTGCCCATTAAGCCAGCAGACAAAAAGTTTGTTGAAATTGGACAAGTTCTACGAAATCCCTGTTCTGAAAAGCCTCTGGTGATTGCAGGTATTTCCTTTTACAGATGGAATCAAAAGTGAATGGAAACAATTGCTGACTGCCTCTGTGTCTGGATTAAGGAAATTGGCAGAGCATCATGTGTCTGCAGAGAGAACAAATGAGCGCATCCTTTAGTATTCAATATGCAGAATGAAGCAATCCACATTTAATTTTTATCTAAAGCTGAGATGAGCCTGAAGTGTGCTCTAGAAATTACCATTTCAATGGAGACTTACTGAAGATGCTGAAGAGTTTGGGAGCATCACAAAATCCATCCCACAGCCATGAGCAGAGGTTAAGTGAAAAGTACAGTTTGAAGGATGTTCAAAGAATGGGTTGCTTCTATCACAAGGGACAGTTTCACAATACAAGGCATAATTTGTTCAAGGACAAATCCTATAGGTACTGCAAGGCATGGGGCACAAGCAGAAAACTTGCAAGTGAGCAAATCAAATCCATCCACCAGTTTGGAGAGTCAATGCTGGTGAACTCCATATTCCTCAGCTTGCACACAGCAATGTGCAAGGACTGCAGGAAGCCACAATGTCTGTGCATCTGCCTCTTAAGGGTCACAAGAAACAAAAGTCTTACTCGGAATCCTTTAAAGTGACAAGAATAACATCTAAAATGAAACATGATTCCCTGTACTGGCAATTTGCTGGTGGGATCATTTTAGCAAGGAGGTGTTACAGAGAATGTGTGCTTCCAAAAACATATGCTTGAGTAATCTTTGTTCTCCTGAACATTATTATAAGTAACACAACAGCAGATGGTGGATATGCAGCCTCTGTGATCTCAAGCAAGGTGTTACATAGTGTAAGACAGCCACAACGTAACTGGACTGACGAAACACCTTGTACTTGCTTATATTAAAAGAAAATAATTTGTGAGCTCCAGCCAAAAAGAAAAGTTAGCTAAGCTCTTGAACAAGAAAAGTAGTGACAGACATAAAACTAGAGAGGATTGTCTGTATCTAAGGTGGTTTTAAGGTCCCAGTTAACCCAGTATCACAGGTAGATCAACAGCTACTACCCATCAGAGAGGCTCTGTTTGTCTCAGGAGTCACCCCAATCAGTTCCCCCAGTTCATCTGCAAATGGAGGGTGAGGAACATGGCACAAACTATTTCAAGATTAAACAAACCACATCTTATTTTAAGTGAAAGTACCATCTGTAACAACTATTTGGTAGTGAGTCATGGATCAGATGGGAGAGAGCATTCCTGAGATGCTGGCACTTACACAGTGCAGTACTTGTGGAGCTAAAGATGGGGAGCACCACAAGAGCTTCTAAAAGTACTGCAGAATTTCAGGCAACACCAGCTGACCCAGCATTGCTCTCAGATGAGTTGCAGCACGGACCACATGTCCCTTCCTAACCAGCATGGGATCAGCTAACACAACTTGACCTTGCACCTGTGGTGAATTGGGCTAAAATCACATCATGTTGCAGCAGGGGCCCAGGCTCAGGGTGTGCAGACAGACACCAATCCTTGAGGTTCAGCTGACACATCACCAGTCCTTACACTCACAGAGTCAGTCACCTGTCCAGGTCTGAAAGGTTGTCTGAGTGGAGAGGAAAAGCAAAAGGAAATGTCTCACAAATTTAACAGTATTAACTCCATTCTGCTGGGAAAAATAATTTATACAAATTACAATGAAATTTGCAGGGAAAAAAATCTGAAAATGGCTTTTAGACCCTCTTGCTGCACATTCCACAAATACATTGGTTCCTGGAACTGGTGAGTCACAGCTGTGAACAGTAACCCCTGTCTGTCCTGGCAGGACTGGGACAGAGACAGTGCTGGATCACACAAACCTGGTACCATGGCTGAGGAGGGAGCTGAGACACTGATTTCATCAGAACAGGTCCTAGAGCACCTTGATGCCTGTAACTCTCACTTGGGATGCTTCCTTATGTGAAGGGGGTCTAATGACAGAATCATAGAATCAAAATTGTTTGGGCTGGAAGGGACCTTAAAGATCTTCTTGTTGAACCCCCTGTCATGGACAGAAACACCTTCCACTAGACCAGGTTCTTCAACCCCCACTCAGCCTAGCCTTGAACACTGCCAAGGGTGGGGCAGCCACAAGGATGGAAAATCAGCCTTGAAGACCTCTTGCCTTTGCTTCTGGATCTCTTAGGTCTGAAGAAGAGAACGATGTTCAGATTGAGAAACTCCACGTTTAGTCTGGGGCGTCAGACAGTGTGAATGCTCTGTCTGAACAGTGACTGACTCCAGATACAGATTATTTAACTGCTAGTTCCAGACCAAGGAGCACCAGTAATGCAGATTGTTTGCCATGCCTGTGACTGTAAGTGTCAAGGAAGGATGTGGAGGTGAAATCACAGTCCCTACATGTTACACAGCACAAACCAAGCCCATTGCAAATGGTGGCACCCAAAACAAACAGAACCCAGCAGTGCCAAAGTGTTCCCCATTGCAGAAAAAGACTGAGACTGGTATATGCAGGGGAAACAAAAAACTCCCCAAAGGCAGTTGTCCAAAGTAGTTTGATGAAAATCAGCCAAGCCTACATTGAACTAGGTAATGTATGTCATCAAGTGGGCAATTCCCCAAAGCCAAGGTCATATGAATACCCCAGAACTATTCAAAAGCTATTAGGGAAGAACTGTGTCAAGTAACCAGGGACAAATACACTACTAGAAGAAGTGATTAATCAGTGTCAAGATAGTCACTATCTGTGGCAGCTACTCCATATGGACTATGTCAGGTCATTAGGAGCCCTACATTTTACTGAAGGCAATGTTTAATCTAAATGGCTGGAAGGATTTCACACAGATGGTGGAGGCATCCAGCCTAGCCTGCCAAGCATTCGTGGACAGGCAGTGAGTGACAGTGGAGCTCCCTGGACCCCTGGAGAGAGGCAGGCTGGCACCAAACAGCCCAGCAGGGCCCTGTCCATCTGCCTAGGATGAACCGTGGTCACCCCTGGGCTGGCCAGAGCAGGGATTCACTGTCACCATCGATGTGAGGATCTCTGAAGTGCCTTGGCATGGAACACACCATGCTTAGATGGAGCATAATTGCCTTCCACAGCCCTGAGAAAGGTGGATTGACCACCTCAGACCCATGCTGGCTTTTCTACTGAAGCAACAATAGGACTTATTTTCATCTTCTTTCCCTCTCCATTACATCCTTGTTATGGTGTCTCATAGCCTGATTTACATATACTTGGTATTACTGTGGCTTTGCCTTATCCTGCTTATTCTACCTTCCTTCCCCAGTACTCTTGAGAGTAATGAGTCTGCTGTGGGGCAAGGATTTATTTAGACTATCCCACATGAAATATGGGTAGGACATGGAGGACTGCAGAGCTCAGGTTTTTTAAGCAGGACACAAGAAAGGTTTATCTGGGGATTCCGTGCCACCACCATGCTTAAATAATGGGCCCTTATAGGACTGCTCAGACACTCTGGGAAAGTTTGGAACAAGAGGAAGCTCCAATGAATCAAGGTGACCTGGAGAGATTAGAGACCTCTTTTGTGGGAAAACCAGCCAGCTTTTAAACATAGGAGCAAAAAGCTGCGTTGCAGACGTGCTTGCTGCAAGAAGTGAGAGCACTGCCACAGGCAGGGACCAATCTTGAGCCTCGTGTTTATGGTTTCACTACCATGACTTGACATTACATGACAGGAAAATGTTGCAACTGCTGCAGCAGAAAATGCAGACACAGCTCCTGTAAGCTGTGGCAAAGTTCTTGTGTGCACACTACCTAGAGAGAAAAGGCAAACCCTCTCCTGGGGTTAGTTCATAGCAAGCTTTATACATCAGCTTTCAGGCATTAAGAATTTTATGCCATTTTACTGTACCAGGAGAAGGACACAAAATATTAATTGTCATGCAGTTGAGAGCCTGCTTCTATTCCCTGCAAACAACAAATGCCAAAAGAGTGGTTGAATCAGGTCCAAATGCAGGTTTGCATGCATTTGGAACACTGTATTTTGGAATATGCAAAACGTGTGTGGATATTATGAGTTATCTAAAGAGCAAAGGCTTATCTGTGTACAGAGTAAAACCTGAAGCCAGTGTTTAGTTCATATGGAAGAATTTATTAAAAGACCCCTTTTCTCCCATACTCATTTCAGTTCTCTGTTCATGTTTTGGAGGATTTTTGTCAGCTTTTCTTTGGCCATGATCTGCATGCACCAACCAAGTCAAAACCACTTCAGTTCCAGTGGAGGACAAACCAGGCCAGCCACAATGGAATAGCACTGGGAGCAACACGAGGGACATTAACCCTTTGCAGATCACAGGACAGGGCATCCTTGAAAGCTTTGAGGAAGCAGGGCTGAAGTACTAGAAGAGAAGTTGCCCAGGAAAAGGAGTGACTCAAATGGCACAAGAAGTGCCCTGACAGCAGAAGGGAGGGAGGAAGGAAATGAGAGGAAAAGCAGAAGTTTCACACCCTATGGAAATATCAGTTATAGGGGTGTTGTACTAATGTCCCCACATCCCAAATACTGCTGTTGTATGTCAAACTGACCCAACTTTTAGAGTTTGCCCTTTAACAACTGTGTAGGAGGAGACTTTTCGCCAGTGAACACCTGCCTAGGAGGCTGCAGAAAGGTGGTTGTACCAGCACAGCCATCAGCTTGTAAATTCATCACTGCAGGTTTTTTCTGCTGGTAGAGGCAGCAACTGAGGTGAACCCATAAAGACAACAGGCCAGGAAGAAAGCAACAATGAGGGAAGTAAAGAAAGAGAAATATGACACAGCTGCATCCTAGAAGGAAGCAGTAAAGGACGAGATGTGGCCTCAGAGGTGGAATGAGAATATGGGATTAAGCTGACTTAAATGTGGAAGATCTTCCATACACAAAGTAGACTTGGCAGGGTGGATCTGTGCTTAACACAAGCTGGAAGGGATATGGAGAGCTCTGGCACCATGTTAAGGAAAACAATTTTTTTAAAAAAAGGTATTATATAAGGTCATAAAGCCATGAGAAAACCTCAGAGGAGATGCAAAGGTAATTCTCACCTGTCCTGACCCAAAATCCCCCTCCCACAAGGCAGTGTCAACTCCTTGAAACCAGAAGTGCATTTATTCATTTATTCTCAAACAGACATTAATGTTTCCCAACAATTAACAAATCACTGAAATCTCTTGAGTATTCAACCTGGCCCTTTTCCAAAGTGATGAGTATGACTCTCTCTCTCTCTCTCTCTCTCTCCAATGTGTTTAGGAAGAAGTTTGAAGTCCTGTGGCAGGTATGACACCCTCACCCTTTCCCTTTCTCAGGGTCTGAGGATGAGCTTTGCATCTTAGTTTGGTGCTTTTCACAAATAACTAATGAGCACAGGGTGGCTGTTTACAAAACACAAGGGGATGACCCAAGGCAGGAGGGTTGTGCAACATCCCACCTTCCACTGTAGCAGTTGGAGTGGAAACCAGGGGCAAACACAGGAAAGGGCAAGTGCTCTGGATCTCAGGGCTTCACCTCCCACCCCACATGTGACAGGACAAACTGTGACCTGCTCAAAACAACCCGGAACAAGGGCAAAAGCCCAGCTAGGATCATGGGCAGTGGCCGGAGGGGACAACAAGCAACAGAGCTTCAGCAGTTCTGGGACTGGAAGGAGAGGCTGGCCCTGTCAGGAACCACTTGATCACTCACCTTCAGTGGCCAGTTCCTCTGAGCAGTGATACTCTACTGGAGGAGCTGCAAGGACCAAAGAGATGAAGCTGTAGAATAATCCTCACAGTGCCGCCCATCCTGCCCAAAATTCCCTGGATCCTGCACAACCCAGCTCTGTCTGCAGCCCCTTGCAGGACTCCACTGCACAGGACTCTCATAACAAGGGCAGATGAAAGGCACCCTGAAGGCACCAGCACCTGTGTCCAAGCTGCTCTCTGAGAACAAAGCATGTCCCAACACATTCCCCTCATGTCCCAGCAGGAATTTCCATTGGTAACACCAGTAATAGCTACCAGACCTCTCAGCTTTCTGACCCCCAGCTTTGACCTGTAAGTTCCACTACTGAGAACACCTTAGTTAGAAGGGAGGCATTTTATACCACCTTTTTTTCCATGAGTGAGCCTTATTGTAATAATGGATTGGCACAGCATTGTCCTGGTTTCCAGGGTAACCAGAGCTGCAATGTTGACCTCTCAGCACATATGGAGGGTTAAGTTCAAAGCAATGATTCCCATGGTGGCATATCTTTGGAAAGGGAAAAGAACAAGCATCTGTTTAGGATTTCAAACTCATGCTTTTACAACACTGACACCAGCAACACCTTTGCAGCTGGGACCAGGAGCTTCTTCCACACTCAATGCATAAAAAAAATGTGAAGAAAATAGGATATGTGCATAGATTGAACTCCCAAAACTCAAAGAAGGAGCATCTTATGAAAAAGTGCTGCAGAAGATGAGGACTCATGAACATGGAGCCCCTGGGCTCCATGAAAGAATGGTCCATGGAAATCAAAAAGCTTTAAATGGAAGAAATAACATTTTATAACAAACCCACATCCATGACAAGGCCTATACATGGTCTCTGCATCTCTCTCTTTCCCACGTGCCTCTCTGTGCATGTTCCCTGTAGGTTTTTGGACAGCATTGCTTCAGCAGATTTGGCATTGAACCTCAACCCAGCCAAGAGTCAGTGCATGACCTTGGACAAGGTTATTTTACCAGACCAGACCTTCAAGCTTCTCCTGCATTGGTTGCAGATTATCAACATCATCATAGTGCCTGTCAGGCTCAAAGTTAATTAAAGATTACACAGCACCATCACAAAAATCGCCAGGACCAGGGACAAAGTATCCTTGGATTCATTAAATGAAATAATCCTGCATCATGCAGTGAAGGGGAAAGCTGCACTCCAGAAACAGTGGGCAGAACAGCCAGCCTCAGGCCAGAGAGCTGTGAGTGTTTTAAGGAATGCCAAACAAAATTCCTCCCATTTTACACTAACTCTTTGTTAATAATGGTCTTCAGACAGGGAAAGCATGGAAACATATATGAAAGGGCTTATATGGCACAGCTGCTCATCCCTAGAGATCCAGGTTGTCCAAGGTCTGAAACTATGGACAGAAATACAGCTCCAAAAAGGGATTGGAAGGCAAAATGGTAAGGGGTGGTAAGGGCCAGAATGAAATAACACTGCAGTGCTTGGACACGTGGGGGAAACTCTCCCTTTCCTGACAGGAGCAAAGCTCCAAACCTGCAGCAGCATTTCATTTTTGGTCATTCCTCTTTCTGCACACATTGGGGAATGCTTATTCATCCTTCCATTGTTTATCCACAAGAAGAGAGAGGGGCTGAATTCCAGCTACATTTCTAATGTCGTTTATTCATTCATTTCATGACAAAGCTCATGACAGCCATGACAAAGTCTCGCTGCACACTGATGAGTTTGATCTTCTCCTCTCTGACTGTCCTTCAGAGGACATTTACACGTGTGTTTGCATCACACCACTCTGCTGGCCTGTTGACTCACTTGTAATGGTGCTGAGATGCCATTGTGCAACACTTAACTGAATTTAACCCTACTTCCCTCCCTGCACATGTGCAAATAAACCCCAGCCCTCCAGTCTCCACCCATCAGCAGCCACTGAGACACTGGTTCATCTCTCAGCAAAATTCCCCAGAAACCTGAGACATGGCTAATAAACCTTCTGAGAAAGGGCTTTCTTCACATAAAGCATCTTTTGCAAACATCAAGATGCTTTCAGTGAAAGAAACAAAGTTCAGTTCCTACTAGCCCTTCCTAGAGGCTTTCAGATTGTGGCCTGAGAATCCGTGATAGTTCAGCAGATCTCTAAAAAAGGTCTAGAAATGCAGGCTTTTTAAGCTCATGAACGTGTTGTCCTATCTCCCAGCTCCTGACCACTTCAGTTCCATGAACAGCCAGCCCTATTCTCCCTTCTCAAGCTTCCAAAAGGCTCCTTTATGTAGAAGAATTTACATGGAAACAGATGGAGAGCTACTGCCAAAGTTATGTCAAGCTGTTCAGGACCTTGAACAGCTTGAGTTGTAGAAAATCATTGGCCCCAGGTAAGTCTCATTTGTTGCTCCAGGTAGAGACAGGCAGTGAACAGCCTGTGGGATGGCCACAGGGCACTCTGGAAGTGCCCAGCAGCACCAGGGAATCCCAGCTGAGGCATCCCCATGCTCACAGATGCTCCTTCATCCTGTCTGTCTGCCCTGCCCTGCCCTCCAGCCACTGCCAGGCAGAAACCATGCAGAGGATCTGCCTCGGGTCCAGCCCTTCTCTTGCTCTTTTGCTGGGTGTTCCAGCCCATCGAGGCAATAGATAAGAACCCAAACTCCCTGTCAGCACAGACAGGTTCTACCCATACCCCGAGCCCAAGAATCAGTCTCTGAACCAGAAATGGCCATCAGGATCAGGGCAGCTCATCCCACTGCCTGCACAGGACCCACTATCCACGGAGCACTGGAGGCACCTTCCCAGGGACATTTCCTTCTCACAGCCCCACAGTTTGTCCCTTCCACAAGGGAAAAGAACCTGCACTTGCTGCTTTGAGTGCCGAGCAGTAAAGTCCTGTGATCAGTCCTCCTAAGCTGTGGAGTTTGTAGTGTTTAGGTTTCTGGGTTTGACTGACAGCCTTAATTATACAGGGACAGTGCCACAGCTCAGGGAGCATTGCAGGCTCAGGCTGGTGAAAAGCAGGAACAATGTGCTTCTCTCTTGGATGGTGCAGAAAGGGAGAGCTCAGATTACCCATCTGATGGGGATCACCTAATTATTCTAAATGAGCTGGATACAAATACCAGCTTAGTAGGAGGCGGCACACTGTGATGCTCTGAATCCACTCTCTTCCCCCTACACCTTGGCCTGGAAAAAGACCTGTACAAGGCTGATTAATCCATCCAAACAAATCCTTCTTCTCACTACCACCCTCTGGAACTCAGGGCTAGCAGCTGCTGCTCCTCCCCCTGGCCAGGCCATGGAGCTCCAGTTGTGGGCAGCACTGCAGTGCAGCAGGGTTGGCTTGAAATGGGAAGCCCTGGGAGCCTGGTGTGTTTTGGGAAGGCAGGGTCTTTTTCTGGGTGAATGGATGTACTTTAGAGGAAGGATATTTGGGATTGTTTCCCAGAAATACCTTAAGGCAGGAGCATAGAGAGAGCTAGCTCATCTCTGCAGGCTGTAGACCTGCAGATTGAGTGGGTGCCCTTCACAGACTGCTTCCTTTGCTTAAAAATACAAGGAAAGAGTTCTCTTACCATTTTTCCTGCAGACAAGCCTTGCAGCTCTCTCCTATAAACAGGGTCTCCCTTTGTCCTGCTCTGCCAAACTTTGCAGTCAAAACCACATGTGATGCTTTCAGCCTCTAACTAGACAAGGAGAAAATCTTCAGGTCTGAGCAGTAATTTTGCACTTGCAACTTCCCATCCCTCTTATCTATCCTTGGAGTCAGGATCAGCCTGGCACATTTAGGAGTTTCTGTTTGCTGCTGCTGTGCTTCCCCTGGGGACAAGCTAAAGCTTGGGGAGGGAGAGCAGGTACAAGAAGTCCCATAATCAAATACAGCAACCACAGGGGATTAATTTAATGGTTTTCGCTTAAGTGAAGGGAAGAGGCACAGCTCAGGTAAGCAGAAGATCCTTCTGTTTTCTTCTTATTTTCAAGATACAATTATCTGAAACCAAGCCATTTCATCTGTCCTGCACCAGGACTGGAACAGGAGGTGGAGGTCAAGCAATTTGAGACCTTTTCTCCAAAAGGGTCTTTCTCAAAGCCTGGCTTCCACCAACACCTGGCTGCCAAAAGGCTTTATTTACCCATTTCAAGCTTTTAGGATTCTTTTCACATAGGCTTTTTTCTTTTTCTGCACGATTTTTTTCTCCCATTTTAATTAAAGTATTTGTCTCCACAGCAGGAAATGTAAACTGTGCAGCAGGAAATCTTGATATATACTTTAAAAGGGAAAAAAAAATATTTAGCAAAGTTATTCTCTTCAGCTATGCACAGAAGCAATCACTCGCCCTATTCCTAGAAGCCAGAAAAATTAAAGACAAAAGGAAAAAGAAGGATGCTGTTCTTTAAAAAATGAGAAAAAAATTGATGAACAAGTTTTTATTCCGTGCTTGGAAATGAAGGATCAGATTCTTTTCATTGCCAAAAAGAATATTCCCCTTAGCAAAATGCAGGAGCTTTTCCCTAAGAAACTCCAAGAGCTGGGGAGTAGTAGGGCCTGGCTGCTAAGAACTAGAGAAAACCTCATTTTGTCTAAGTTTAACTGAGAGCTGAGTGGTGCTGAAGGTGTGGTCTGGGTTGGGTGTGCTGACTGTATCCTGAGTTTGGAAATCAGCCCTTAGTGCCTGTGCCTTATGCTGGTTTTGGCTGCACAGGTGATCCAAAGGGGAAGGGATCAATTTTCGTACCCTGTGCCTCAGTTTCCCCACTTGCAAAATGGAGATTATCACAGCTCAGTCTACAAACCTAAATTCATTGGCATAGAGCGGCTACTGTGAGTCCCTTCAATAGACAATAACACAAACCCACCTAAAGAGACAAGGCACCCTCCACTCTTCAGAGAGCAATGGATTAATTGAGCTATACTGTGACTTTTGTCCATCAGAGATTGCCAGCTTTGGGAAAAAATGCCTAGAAAATGTGAGTGCACTCTTGCTGTCTCTTTCCCCCTTCCCATACCACTCCCAGCCTGTCTCCCCTACCCAGGAAAAAAAAATCAGCTTCTCTAAAAATCGTTTCTCTCACATCAGCCCAGCAGGAGAGGGAGAAATCAAATTATAACCACTGAAATAACCATCAGTGCTTAGTGCCAGAAGGGTGGGTGGAGACACAGGAACATTTTGCCTCAGGTTTCCAAATAAAATAAATCTATCTTTATTAAAATAAACAAGTGCAAAAGAAGAAACAGAAAGAAAATCAATCAGCTGATTTTACAACAGAGAGGTATCAAGTAAACAGTGCTCCATCCAGAGATAGAGACGAGAGCTGCAGGATCCAAATCCCTGTCTTGGAATAGGTTTTTTTTTTCCCCATTCTCTCCCTATTCTGAGCTTTTTCTCCTGAATATATGTTTTCTTCCTTATGGTAAAGTCCTAGAGAGAACTTTTGCTTATGGGGACAAGAGGAGGAAGAAAAGCAGAGCCACCACCCTGTACCCACCAGATAATTCCAGATAATCTCTATGAAGAGGATCAGACTGTTTTCAACCTGGCAATAATTTGGGCAGAACTTGCTGCATTTATACCCCTTCAAATCTTTGTAGATAAGAACAGATAAATACCAGGATTGTCACTTCCAGATATTTTAACAGAGTTTCTCTCCTGCAGGGATTATTTCAGGAAAAAGCCTGTGCTATATGGAAATGCTGTTGCAGCCTTTCTGTTCATCCCTGCAGCGCTCCCTGGGTTTTGGCTAGAGGATCTGTAACTTCAGGAACAGGCAAACTAACAAATTTCCTCTCTCTCTTCCAAACCCCAGCTGGCAGCCAGCGGGATATTATCATGCAAGACCTGCACCAGGGCTAAATTCGGACCAGCCTGCATTTGGAGACCATCTCTCTGCCTGTGCGAGCTCAGGAGGCAAAGCCAGAGATGTGGCAGCAACGGGGTCCGACCAAGCCCAGGGCGTGGGCAGCTTTCCTCACTGGTGGCTGAATTTGGGGTGTTTGTTCCAGGGGCTACTGCCCAAATTAGCCCCAGACCGACCCGTCCTGCTGCCCAGCTAAGAACAACCAGTTCCTTTTGGGGAGGACAGGAATGGTCTCAGGCTTGCCAAGAGCAGGGACCCCACCATGCACAGCTGTGAGGAAGAGCCCCCTGCGCATTTTGGAAGATGCCAGCTCACCACAGCACTACAAGTACCCGTGTCTGTGGTCCAGAGGAGATGGGGTGATTCCAGCTGCCAGCCCCTCGGGCTCAAGGCTTTGACCCCAGCTGGGGACAGCAGTTCACTGGCCATCGCTGTCCCCCAGGACAGTTCCTCCGCACCCGCAGCAGCTTCGCCTCCACCAAGGGGTTAAAGAACCTCGCTGAGCTGAGCTGAGCGTTCCGCGGTCCTGCAGTGCCATCATGTGCTGTCGGTACGCACTGCACAGCCACTCCTGGCTGCAGGGGCCAAGGAGGGAGAGGAACCGGCGAGCAAAACCTCGGTGTCCCTGGAGGTGACATGTCCCAGCTGCCGGCACTGACCACCCAGCAGCGGGAAGTCCCCATGAGCAGGTGGCAGGGCAGCCCTGGGTGATGCTCGGAGTGACCCAAGGGTTTCAGCAGTGAATGTCCTTCAGCACAGGACTGAAACCCTCTGCCATACAAGGCTGTTGAAGACTACACAGATCTCAGAGGGGAATCAATAAGGATCTCTCAGCAAAGGAGCCATTGAGTGGGAAATGGGGAATATTTTTTCCCCTCTCTATTTCACGTGGAAAATTTCCTGTACTGGAGATTTCCTAGTAGGCATTTTTGCTGGTTAATAACCCCTGCTCCAGCCAGGGTTCCCATTCCTGTCATAGATTCACAGAAGCATCGAATATGCTGAGTTGGAAGGGCCCAATCAGGATCATCAAGTTCAAATCCTGGCCCTGCACAGACACCCCAACCATCCCACCATGTGCCTGAGAGCATTTTCCAAACACTTTTTGAGCTTTGTCAGCCTTGGTGCTGTGCCCACTGCCCTGGGGAGCCTGTTCAGTGCCCGACCACCCTCTAGGGGGATATTTCTTAATATCCAACCTAACCCTCTCCTGACACAGCTCCAGCCATTCCCTTGGGTCCTGTCACTGGTAATGAGAATGAAGAGATCGGTGCCTGTCCCTCTGGTGTTCCTCATGAGGAAGCTTCAGACCCCGCTGAGGTCTAACCTCTGTTTCCTCTTCTCCAGGATGTCCTCCAAATGAAATCCTTCTTTAAGCTTCCTGTTTTCTCCCATTGCTCTGCTGCCAAAGCTATGCCGACTCATCCTGCCCTCCACAGCTCCAGCCTTCCTTCCCCCTCTGAGTCCCAGACAAGCAGCAAGGTATGCAAGCAAGCCTCCAAGCAAGCCTGCAAGGATAAAATGAGCTCTTACATGGGAAAAATTAGCAATTGCAAGGGAAAAAATTAGTTAATCCAAGAAAACCCCAATCACTCGGGGCACTCTCCCTGGATTGGGGTGAAATCCCAGGAGCTGATGGCCCACCAAGGTGGGTGGCTGAGGGGGTTGATTTTATGAGAAACTGGTTTTTGCTTTTTCAGGCTGTTCTGCTGCATCCCAGCCAGGTTTTCAGGGAAGGAGAGGGCAGAGGGGTGAATGGCCACCCCACAACACACTCTGGGTGAGTTGGGCTGGCAGGGACAGTGTTCTCCTAGAGAAAATCAGCCAAAATCCTTCTTCTGTCAAAGGAAAAATTTGTTTGCAGAGAATTTGACCTTTTTAATCCAGCTAACAAGGAACTGAGCTATTTAGGCTGAAAATGTTATAATTATCTTTGGAGATGCTCCCACCTCAGCACCCAGTATATTCCTGGTTCCCTCTCACGCCATATCTCTGCCTTCACCGCAACATGTGGTTTTGGCTGGGCACCTTCAGTTAGCACTTTTTAATGAAAAAAATAATATATATATATATTTATGGCAGAAAGTAGGTACTTTGCAATCAAATAATAACAGGTTCTGCCTCAACCAGGTTCTGCCAAACATTTCTACTCAGAGGAAATGTATGCCAGCGTAAGGGGATGAAAAAAGTTATTAGAGTGAAATCACAGTATTTTACATTCATTTTATAGCAGTCTAAATGACAGCAAAAACATAAGCAAAATTACGGGTGTTCATACACTTACATTTCTTTCCTCTTTGCATTTCCACACCTTTCCCAGCCTGCTCCATCTGGAGAAAGGTTTCCAGCCAGGCATGGCTGGCAAGGAGTCAAGGGCAGAGTGACACCCTCAGACCAGTGGCCAGGGCTGATTTTGGGCAGCAAGAGAGCATCTCTTTTGCCTCATGCTCTTTGTTAGAGCTTTATTGAAAAGCCCGGTGGTGGAGAGGACTCTGACACCGTCCATCCTACAGACACTGTTACCATGTGCCTTCTATCACTGTGAGCCAAAAACTTCCCACAAGCCAACTATTCTCTCAGTCCCTTCTCTACTTCAGCATATGTTTAATCACTCTGACAACGGTGAGATGCAACTGGTTTTGCTTAGATGCTCCCCTGATGTGGGTGTCTAGTTACTGATCAGCCCCATCCCTTTTGCTTCCCCCACTTTGAGTCACAGTTCCCATTTTTTTGCTGGCAGTTGTGCCTATTTTAATAGATGGGAAAGCAATGCCTCTTCAAGCTCACTGTGCTGCAGTCAGCTCAGAGCTGCTGGGTTGCTGCTTTCTGATCACCCCTTCCATACCCAAAAAACTTGCAGCTGGTGGCACAGTGGGAAGAGGTGTGTTTTTCCAGGCTCTTCCCATACCTGGAAAGGCAGCAGGCAGCCCCACTGCTCAGCATCCACTGCTCCCATAAGAGTCAAGCCTGTTGCAGTGTTTTGGCCCAGAGGCAGAGAAAAAAACAGCTTTGATTAGAGATAAGCAGGGTGTTTTCTGTTCAGAACTTCCAAAGAGATATTAGGCAGGATCAGTGGCACAAACCTCACTTTAAACACCATCTGCAGAAGACAGAGATCCAGAGTGGACAGGGAAAAGAAATGCCTGACAGGAAAGTACTGTCCTTTGGTTTCATCTTATCCCTGGTGCCAAAGCAAACTAGCCCTTAGGAGCACAACAGAAACATCCTTCTGTGGTCCAGAGATTTTGTCCAGGGGGTGGGGATAACCTGCTCTGCCCTGGAGCAGACCCACACCAGCAGAGATGGGGTAGGTCCAAGGTTTGCCACCACAAACCAGCTCCCTGTGATGGGCACTCCTCCTAATTCCACTGACCCCTCTGCAAAGCAGGTTAAGCCTTTCCTGTACAAGTGGGAGTGTTTATTTTGCACATTTACACAGGGTGCCTGTAGAAGGGCTGAAAGAAATCCCCAGAGCAGAGCTTGAGGGCTCTGCCAGGTGTCTCCTGGTAAATTGAGCTGGATGCTGCCTGACCCTGAGTATCTGTTGGTCTCTGCCATCCCACCACCAGCAGCTCTGGTGGAGCCCTGGATCCGCACATGCTGCTGGGAGAGGCAGAGGAGGAGGCACGAAGGCTGCACAGGAGAACTGCCAGCCACCCACTTACGTCTGCCAACCTTCCCAGCGTGCTGCCCAAGCCCAGAGGAACAGTGTGGGTGTGGTCACGCCACTGTGGAGCATCACCACCTATCATGAGACCCACTTAAAAATAATAAATGGTGGTAAGTGAAAAAATGTTCTTTTCCTCTTCATTTCCCCCAGGTTTAGGAGGGCGTTGCAAGCATTTGGAACCAATTTCCAGCTTTTTCTGTGATGGCTGAAAGTTTGTGTTTATTTTAGTGAAACCTTGTGAGTCTCATGTAATTAAAAGGTCTCTATAACAGGACTTAGAAGTTCACAAAACAAACAGAACCCCAAATACCACAGTCTTTGCAATAAAACCCACCAGAACAGGCTACAGCAATAGAAACCCTTTGATCAGGCAGTTTTCTTGTTTGCATTTACAGGATTTACTGAGGTGCCAGAGGAATGGATTTAAATTGACGTGGGAACAGGGATGTGATTTTTTAGTTCTGTGAGTAATTCCTGTAACTTCAGCAGAGGGTCTTGCTTTCTGTGACACCCCTTTTCTGCTGCAGCTGCATCAGCTGAATCAGTGACTCCCACCAGCATCACCTTATGCATTTGCAAACAGACAATAATACAAGTCACTGGCTCCCCTCCAAGCTCACAGCTGTAGAAACCAGAGGCAGAAGGTATCTGTGGGCACACTCAGGCTGACATGCCCTGTAAAATCAGACTGTCCACTCAGACTTCCCAATCCTGGGCTCCATTAGTCCAGGCATCTCTCTGCCTCTCCCTGTTTTGTGAGCCAAACATGTCCAAGGGATGGGAGGTGAAGAGAGAATGATTTTTCACTGTCTTTTTAATGCAAGAACTGGGAACATCCAGTTAAATTAGCAGGTGATATGCTGGAAACAAAATCAGATATTCAGCTTCACACAGGAGAACTATGGGACTATTTGAGTGAAGATTTTTGTGGATGCTCAAAGTTTGCATAACTTTAAAAATGACTAGACAAGCTTGTGGAAGAAAGTTCCAGTCAGAGCTAGAAACCACAAAGGTCTCCCTGAGCTGCAGATTGCTGGAGGCTGCTAGAGAAACAGCACTTTATGATTGAACTAGTCCTATACATTTCCCAAAGCATGCACTGTGGGTCACTGTGGGAGGCAGAATACCTGGCTGGATGCACTTGTGCTCTGACCTAACCTGAACATTGTTTTTTCCTTATTTGTAGCAGTGTACAGCTCTGAGAGAGGTAAGATCTGTGCCACCGAGAACCTACTTTCCTCTTTTCTGAGAAAAAATTCCTGCTCTAGAGGCTGTTTTATCAGGAATCAGTGGTGGGATAGTAGGATGGCAAGTCAAGTGTCCAGTGACTGAGCAGGAGCATCCCCAAAACAACCAGCAGGGCTTTATGAAGAGGCAGCACTGTCAGGTAATTCAGATGGCAAAACACATTCCTGCTATCGACTCCAAAGGCTCAGCCTGGCAAAGAGTGTGACTGCAGATTGTGAGTGTCTGTTTCCTTTTCTTTGTTTCCTTGTTGTCTTTTTTAACCAATCTGCCAATTCATCATTAAGAAATTAAATATTTTATAGCTGCTGTGATGCTGATGACAGGTGCCAGATTGATTGGTTCTGGCAGAGGAAATTCGCTGCTCATTTCTTCCCTTTGCAGCAATAAGTTGTGTGCACAGGGGTAGAGAGAGGGAAGAGCTGAAGTCTCCAAGCTGTCCAGATCTGACCCAATAAAGAGTTTAAAAATAGGTACAATCTGGAAACATATTGGTGCCAACAACAACAAAAAATCCCAGCCAGAGTGGCTGCTTTTGCTAGTCCTTCACACAGCGGGTGGAAGGGGAGGGTCCTTGGCAGAGCCAGCAGAGATGTCAAGGTTGCCCTGACTTACAGGACCCCCAGGACAGTGCTGTTTCAAACCAGCCACAGAGCTCCAAAAGGAATAATCATGTAATTAAGCCACTAGCCTTAGAGCCAGAGACCTTGAGCTCTGTGCTGGCCTCTGCCACTGACTTCCCCTACCTCCTTGGGTAACTCCTGGGCAAGTTAATACTCCTGTCTTTTTAAGCCTGGCCTATTTCAGGCAGTTTCTGATTAGGAATGGGTTTATCTCCATATCACCTGGCGCATCAGATCAGCCAGTGTGGCGCAGCAGAGCTCCACTTCCCACATGCAATCTGCCTGCTCTCTCCTCAGCCCCATCCTGAACAGACCCCATCTCATGTCCTGAGAGAAAGAGGATTTGGGAAGCCTGTGCCCATCTTTGATCAGCTCCTCCTCCTCCTTCTCCACTGCTTTTCCATAAGCCAAGTTCCCCTGGGGCAACCTGGTTTATGCAGCACTCGGCTGAGGAGACAGACGAGACACGTTCCCAGAGATGACACTAACAAGATTTAGTACGTGACTAAGGCTTGCAATCGGTGGTGATAACTAGAGAATTACCCTGATAAATATTTGATATGATTTGGAGAGTAATAATAGATTTTTCTTGCCCACGATTTCCATCAGGAAGGAGCAAGGGGAAAGAGCTGCTGAAAAGGGGATTGTAATTGTGGCATCCATCTTCCTGGCTGAGGTTACCTGTCCTTCACAATAGATCAGTGGGGAATAGGGTAGGGGGACGTGGAGGGGCAGAAGGTGACAGGGCATCCCTCAGCCCCACCACATCCAAGATCTGCTGGCAGGTCTACAGCTCTGGGAGAAATGAGTGTGTGATTCTGTGTGTGTGTGACAAGCCAAACTGAAAATGGAGGGAGGAAAAGAAAGCAAGGCCAGAGAAAGAAAATGGGATGGAAAAATCCAGGGTAGCTACAGAAAAAGGTCTGGGCTGGTGATGGGGAGGGAGAGATGGGATGCAAAGGGAGCTGCTGGATGTGAAAGGGTATGAGGCTGCAAAGGCAGCGTGACCTGCAGACCATCTCAGGTACATGTCTACAGGCAGGTGTCAGGAGTTCAGCTGTAACTGCAGTGCCAGGAAGGATCTGTGCCTGTGTTAGTCATCCCTGGGCTCAGGCTGCAGGGAAAGCTGATCACCTGTAAGCTGCACCTTTTCTCTAATGACAGCACCCCAATACCACCAAATCCCAACAGGGCTTCAACTCACCAACATGTATTGCGAATGTTTGGCTCAGTGCAGCAAATATCTCTGTTGAAGGTCAGAGCAGTCAGTGACACACGAAAATGCCTCAAAGAGTGTGAAAGCAAATTTCTCCCTTCTCCCACTGCCATGGGATGGTCTCAGAGACCCCACAGGTTTTGTTGCCATTGGGTATCACAGGCAGCAGTGCTGTCCTGGTGTCACAGGTCTCCAGCACACCCTCAGCAAAGGCCACTGCCTGGCACATAGGGGTTCAGTTTCCATCTTGCTACATCCTCCACAAAACTGTGGTTAAGACTGTGGGTAAGTTTTCATTTCTGGGGAATCACATTTCCTCACACTGGCATTCATTCAACAGGACAGCCCTGCCAGGACTCTGCAGTTAAGGATCTGGGAGACCCATCCCAGTGAGCACCTTTCCTGGCTCTGCCACCAACCCACCGTCACACACAAAGCAAATCACTTCATCCTTCCCTTCATTTTGCCTTCATTTTGTTTCCAGTGCTTCTTCTGCTGCTGTAGCTGTCCCTGTTGGAGCAGAGGTTTGACAGTGCCTAGTGCAGTGGCACCTGGCTCTTCAGTTTCCAACAGGATATAAATCGATGTGTCCTGATTTCCAGAGAATCCATCACTGGTGGAGGCAGCAGAAGCTACCTGCCTCTGAAACAGTGGGCCTCCTTTTGCTCTGGTGCCCAAGTTGAGGCCTCTGACATTAAGTGTTCACCTCATTCTTTATTCCTGTCCTTATTTTGCACTCAAATCATTACTCAGGCTGCATTCAGTGGCATCAGCTGAAGGAGATTTTCAGATAATGCAAAGCAAAGTGAGAACAAAGATCACAAGAAGAAAAGTGGTTCTTTGGCATGTTCACATAACAGCTACTCCGTCAGGTGGAACATGACAGTTATTGTAGGAATCTCTTCATAAACCCTAATACACACTCAATTATATACTCTTAAAATTCCCTTTTTGCACCGTGTCATTCATCTAGAGAAGTGTCAGATGGAAAAAGGCAATAATCCACAGAGACACTAATTCATTTCATCCATATTCTCGGGGATAGTTATTAATAGCAGAGCTGCTGGCTAATTGTACGTCCTGTTACAGGAGATCAATCACATAGAGAAGAGCTTGAAAACAACTTGGTGTCATTTCACATGGAACTGTTCAGTCAGGGGTACACTTGTGTCCTTGCTGGATTCGTATAACCTTTTGGGAGGGCTGGGATTTGCTGTCCTGGAAGCACCGCTTCCCTCCCCGGGGGCACAGCCAAGTCTGTTCTGTCTGCACGAGATGGGTTATCCTTTTGGGCTGTGGCGTAGACACAATCTGAGGGGCCAGAGCTTGTGATATTGATAGGCACAGCCTTCGTGTCTTCCTTCTTAAAAGATAATAGGAAGAATAATCCAAAGGGAATTTCCTCTGCAAGGGGCTGTGGACAACATGGTTGTCTCTTCTCCAGATCAGCAGCTGGAGGAAAGGGAATGCACAGCATGTAACAAACAAAACTGGTATTGATGAATCCCCCATCTTTGATTTAGGACCACACAAAGTTCCTAGGCAGGGATAGGGATCTTATTGCATGAGATGCCGCACACACATACAAATAAGACTTGGGTTCCTCTAAACAGATACTTTTTGAATATCTAAATAATAATTCTACAATGAAATGCATGAGAGAACCCCCATCAAAAACAAGCACCATTTCCACCTCTCATCTGTGTTGCCAAATCCCAGTCCAGTGTCCATCACTCGCAGCTCCCAACAGTCTTTGCAGGCTCTTGGAATGAACAACAACTTCCATCTCACATTGTAAAGGTTAATCTCCCCTTCAAGCAATCATCTTCATAAGAATGACAAGTTTAATTTAAAGGTTAGTTCCTAGACAAAAAGGCTACAACTTACACTACTATGCTAAAGAGAGAATCAGACAAACAAGGCTCTGTCTTCAATGATAGATTCATTCAAACCTGAAGAGCTGGAGTTGAAAGAAAAATTCAATAAAGCCCTCTTGATTTTTTGCTTTTCTGCCCATTAAGTTGTCGCCAGATGCGTTAATTAGATATTGTTATTAACAAGAATGTAACACACACATTAAACCTACTCCATGCTTCATCTCATTTAGCCAGTAAGGTAATTTTACCCATGTGTGCTTTCTAGAGGGCAGGGCATCTGCTTTATCTCTTCTCCTCAGCTCTTGAATAGCTCTGGATCTGGGCTCCAATTTTGCTGTGCGTCTGAGCATGGGCCTTGCTCTAAATCTGTGGGGTGGACACAAGTGTTTTACTGAGTTCAGACAGCAAAGAATTCCATGTCTCACCCTTAAACAAAGACATCCAACAAGCACATGGAAATTGTGGCTGCTACGACCCTGGACTAGGTAATTTTCTTTCTTTCTTTCCTCAGCCATACACCTGCAGCCTGCTTTTGCAGTACTGATAACAGAGGGAAGATAATTCTAATCCAGTCACAGAGTGAGATGTATACAGGTTCTGAAAAGCAAATATAATTTAACTTTTGCCTTCACATCAATGAAATGTGTTAGCAGAGCATCTTTTTGAGAGGGGCAGCACTGTGCATCACCTGCAAGTTCAGTTCTGACCTGTCTTCATGCTCCCAGCAGTGGCCTCATGCAGGACACTTCACAGCAGGCAGGTAAACCTGTCCCTTCTGCTCTGTAGCCTTTTGCCTGGGTCAGCTGTGTGCAGGATGGATAATAAGACGGGATAGTCCACGTGGAGAGGTCAGAAGTGGCACTATTTGTTACCTCTTCTGCATGGGGGAAGGACTCTCTGAGCACCAGGGAGGGGAAAGTCAGACCTTTGGAGCATGATTAGAAAATGAGTTGAGTGGTCTCAGACAGTCATAGAATCACCGAATATCCTGAGTTGGAGGGAACCCATAAGGATCATCGAGTCCAACTCCTGGCCCTGCATAGACACCATAACAATCCCACCCTGTGCCCCAGAGGGTCATCCAAACACCCCTGGAGCTCTGGCAGCCTTGGGGCTGTGCCCACTGCCCTGGGGAGCCTGGTCAGTGCCCACCACCCTCTGGGGGAAGAATCTATTCCTAATATCCAACCTGACCCTGCCCTGACACAGCTCCAGCCATTCCCTCAGGTCCTGTCACTGGTCACAGAGATCACAGATCGGAGCTGCCCTTCGTGCCCTGGTGAGGTCTGACCTCAGTCGTCTTCTCCAGCTCAACAAGACAAGTGCCCTCAGCTGCTCCTCACATGGACCCTTCACCATCTTTGTCTCCCTCCTTTGGACCCTCTCCAACAGCTTTAGCTCTTATATTGTGGTGCCCCAAACTGTCCCAATATTGCAGGTGAGGCCAGCCCAGTGCAGAGCAGAGCAGGACAATCCCCTCCCTCACCCCAGGACAGGGATGTCCCTCCTGGCTGCCAGGGCACTGCTGACTCCTATTCAGTCAGGATCAGGGAAGTGTCATGCAAACAGAAGGAGAAGGGCTGACTGAATGCTGGTTCAAACACTCCAGCACCACTGAAGTCACTGGCTGTAAACCAGCTCAGGGCAGCTGAGGAGCTGTCCATAAAAGTGTACATATTTGGGAGACCTGTTTGTTCTGCCACAAAAGCAGAGCCTAGAGAGGCTGCCAGCTGCCCTCCTGCCCTGGCCTTTCTCTGCAGAGCCACTGCCATCTGTCCAAGCTTTGAAAAGGTTGTGGTGCCACAGCCCTCAAGTGCTGGGCATTGACCTTTTCTAAGGGGACAAATACTGACACTCCGAGTTTCACCATCCTCCTGCCAACACGGAGATCCCACAGGAAGGGGAGGAGGGATTCCTGGTCTGGTAGCTCCACACATGCAGGGAGAGAAAGCCTGGCACTCTACATATGGATCTGAAAGAGTACTTGGGCCATACCAGAGCTGTCTCCCCTTTCAGACCTTCTCCATGGAGGGCTCCTGAGCTGGCAGGGCAAGGAGAGGGGCACGGAAAGAATTTGGTGACACAGAAGCCATCAGGCACCTACCTGTGCCTCCACTTCTGATGGAGTGGGAGAAGGGTGCTCCTGTCATTCAGACACAGGGATCAGGTAACCCAAATCTCATGTCATGTTGATTCAAGCACTAAATGCTACAATCTCCTGAATAATTTTTACAGCTCTAAATATTGACTTTGGACCATTCTCACTGCCTGTGCTCACTGTGACAAATACAGATTATGGCATTGTTTAGGAGGCATGGCAAGGGTGGATCCAAGTGAGTGTGTGAACCACTCTGTGGACACAGAAGCATCACCAGCTGGGGCAATGGCGAGGCGTGTGAACACAGTGTGGGAGTGAAGGTGCCACTTGCTGCTCTAACTGCTTGTCCCCATCCCCTCTGAAGCTAAACCAGCACCCCCAATCCCAGTCCTGTCCACCAGCCTCTCTCCTGTGCTGTGCATGAAAAGAATTTGGGTTTAAAAAGCTAGAAGCTGCAGATAGAAAAAAGTGACAAAAATTATTTAGTCATGTTCCCAGCATGCTGGGAAGCACGTACATCAAAAGGACAAGCTGCTCCTGCATGTAAGTTAAAGACATGGGGCACACAGGCAGGCAGACCCATGTCCAAGGCATGATACAGTCCTCAATCCCCTCACATACAGGAAAGGTAGCATTTTGTAATAGGCAACAAGTCGCTGACAGTCCTTAAAACCACAGATACTGCTTCTTCCTTCCTCAGGGTCCGACAGGTTCCCCAATGCCTGGCACCTGCTAATGTAATGATCACAGCAGGGGAAAAGACACTTTGCAAGAATTTCCTTAAACAGCTTTCTCCCCACGGTACCAGCATCTACATGTAATTACAGCATGTGTGCTGCTGGGACAAAGCTGAGAAGAAAAACCTGCCGGCTCACCAAAGCCTTCCCCTTTCTCCCTCCCAGCCCCATCCAGGGACATATCACCTTGATTGCTCAAATCTGACCGTTTCCCAATCTTCTTTCATCTCACATTGACCTCCCAGCATGGCAGGAAGCAATAATCAAAGCTGTGACACGTGTGATAGCCCTGTGCCAGACAAGGCATTAACAGTTCCTTTAGATTTAAGCCCAGTTTGTACCCACCCGGTAAATAGCCTTCCCAGCGAGCTCGTCAAATCCATAGCCAGTTCATCTGAAAGCACTTGTCCCAGTTTCACAAAAGGCCTGAAAATGAGGCAAATAGAAAGCAAAAGAAAAGAGCTTATTCTAGTTAAAATGACTCTAATACAGAAGCACCAGACAGGAGGGGAAAACACGCACTGTGCAAATTGCATCAGCACACCTGGTTCCAAATTCCAGCTTACATGTACACTTTAGGCAGATTTAGACAGCAAAATACAGAGGGGATTGTCTCGTATGTTGATGTAAGGAAGGGAAAAATGTGGCAAGAAATGCTAACGGAGAGCAGTAAAAGTGGGATAGCTCAGGATAGCAAGCAGATCACCAGGACCCTGGACAGATAGTTTGGGTTCTTGCACCATGCTAATGCCTTTCCTGACCTGTTTTTCCTGATTTTGTCACCTGTTCTGGCTACATTAGGCTTGAGATTTTCCTATGTGTGCTGCAATCATCACTTCAGTTTCCCACGCAGATGTTCTGACTCTGTCAGGAGCCTGAAGTGATGCTCAGGAGCATGAGGAATGAGAAAGCTGTTCAGAGTACTAGGAACAACTCAAGGGAAAAGAGCCTTGCCTGGGAGCACAGGAATGCCAGCGCTCCTCTTGGCTAGCAAGGCCAGTCCTTGTCATTGCAGGTGTAAAAGGAAAACCTTTTGTCCCTGTATCTTCCACCAGCAGGCAGGGAACCATTTCTCCTGACCCTGGTCTGACTTGTATCCACACCCTAGTTGCTTCAGGAGTTGTACCCCATTGCCTTATGGAGCTGTTTTACCTCTGGAACTTCTCCCATGTCAACCTGTATTTTACAAAACTAAACATGCAGTTTCTGCCTCTTCTGTTCTCCTTTCTGTGCTGTTTTCCATCTTCTGTACCATCTTGCAGCCTTCCTCTGCATTCATACAAGGTTAAGCTTCCATTTTGACCTTAAGAAGCCAGAAACAGTCAATGACACAATTTTTTTTTGCCTATATTTGCTGAAATATCGCTCCTGATACACCCAAGAATAACATTTGCCTTTCTTTGCCTGGCATCTCAGTCAATCTGCAGTCACTTGGACTACACAGCCCTTGACCATTTGCAGCTCATCATCTTCTCTGTTCTATCTGAGGCTATCACATTCATGACCTGTCATCTCAGACATTTTGTTTTCCCTTTCATTTCAATTATTCTGATTCTCAAAGTCACTTAGTTCTTTCAGACTTGTATTCTTATTCTTCTCTGCTTTGTTAAAACTTCCAGTTCTTGTAACTGGGCAATTTTAGCCTCGGGATCCTGCTTTCATTGCCAAGATCATCCACAAGAAGAAAAGATCAGTTCCCAAACTGTTCCAGGAGAAACTCTTTTGGTAAATTCCCTCCAGAGAGTTGCACCTCACCTTACAGTTTACTAATCCTCCTTTCCTCCAGCTTCACTAATAATTTCCCACATGGCACCTATCAGATACCTTACTGAAGTCTAGATAAAGGAGATCAGCAGCATTTCCTTTGTCTAGAAAATCAGGTATCTTATCAAAACAAAGCTATCATGTTCGTCTGACACAATCTACATTTCGTAAACCCGTGTTGCATCTTATCTCATTTCCCCTTTATCTCTGCGTATTTAATTGTTCTTTCCTTCAAAATTCACTTTGAAATCTTGAGTCAAGGTTAGACTGAGAGGCTTGGAGTTAACTGGATAACTTTTTCTCTGCACCTTACTACTTCTACTGTTCTCTTCTCACGTGGTATTATTAGATAAGACACTATTAATCACTTTTTTGGCTGAACCTACACTTTAATATGCTGATTCTTTCTGACCTGTGGCTCCATGGAGCTCAGTTCAGGTGCAATCAAGTGTTAGAGCCTGATTGGAGATGTAATACAGAGGAAAGGAGTTGCCTGTGTAATCCCAGGGGTGTGGTAGGATGTGATGGACAGAGAGCTGGGGGAGAAGTATAACAGGATCTGAGCTCTGCTGGGATTCATCATGAAAGTGAATAGAAAGGAGGCTGGCTCTATTCAATCAGGGTATTAACAAGGTGAATGAGACTGGGCTGGTTTGTTTGTGAGCAGCTTTAAAAATGTGAGACTTATAGCAACGGTTGTCAAAGTGCTGCTTGCAAAGTTCCTCACCATCACAATCGACTACCAGAGCTTTAATGTTAATTGGACAGATTGTCTCTGGTTTTGAAGCGAAAACTGTGATTAATGAAACAACTGTTAACGAGGCTGGAGCAAAGCAGGCCCTTCACCTTCCTTCTTTGGAGAGGAGGTAAACAGCAACTGACTTTGGCTGCCCTTAAGAAATAGCTGATTGAGAGCCCTCCTTAAAGGCAATGCCAACACCAACCTGCAGAGATGAATTCAGGGAACTGAGAGGCATGAAAGTGCTTCATACAACCAGGAGGAGGCAGGACATCCACAGCCTCTTCTCTGGTTTAATTCCTGGACAAATTTTTCTTGGTTTATCTGAGATTCAGGACTGACTAGAAAACACAATCCTGGGCCTTAGGTAGCCTGTGGGCCCACACAGCTTCTCCATGGTCTTTTGCACTCTGTGACTTGCACAGGTCTAACATGAGCACAGTTTGCTCTCCAAATTCAGAAGTGGCTTTTATGTTTATACTGGTTGCTTGGCTTCATATTTACATTCACACAACTGGCCAGAGGAGTAGGTATAGTTCCTGCTTGGACGTAAAAGCTGAAGGGAATGAGTGCTATTTTAGTCTTTCTTTATCACTATCTTTATCCACAGACCCTTTCTCCTTTCTAACCCTCTGCTGCCACCACCATCTCTGAACTTCAGATCTGCTTCCTAAGGATTTCTGGAGATTCCCATCATAGAACAAAGAGCACAAACCAGACAGGACCTTCACCCTCTGTTACACACCCTCCCTCCCATCTAGGAACATGGTGCTGTAACACACAGAGGCTAAAATACTTCCTGTTGTTTCTGAGGGAAAGCATATGATTGTGCATAGGAGTGTCCAGCTCTCCTTCGACTTTTTTCTCCAAATTACCTTTTGCTGAAGGAAAATGTTGGAGCATTTGGTGCCTGAGCCCTGCCAGAGTCTTCCTGCTTCCCCAGTGAATTCAGTCTATGGAACCATCCAGCCTCATTACCACCACTGGGGGCTTAATTTTCTCTCCCTGTACTCTGCAGCACACCAGTCTGAATTCAAGGGGACAAAGACCAAACCTCAGAAGTCTGCCTTGAGCACTGAACTGAGAGTTCTCCCCCGTCTCACAATGTGCTCGCACTCTGAGGTCTCCGGTCATTACTCTCCTTGCTGCCTCATTACCAGAATGTGCCATTAAAGTTTTGCTCACTTGAAAATGATCTCTTATTATCTCTCCATGGAAATTGCCCCGGCAACAAGCTTCCTTCAATATCTATCAAGCCAAGGAAAGCCATTAGAGAAATTACAGTGAGCTGCATGGATGCTCACACCCCTTCCTTGGCAGGTGGGGTCCCCTGGCTCTCCACGGCCACACGCTGCTCTGGCTCCATCGTGAGGCCAGTGGAAGAGCAGCCAAGTGTCTCTGTCAAGGTCCCTGTGAGGGTGGGGTGCAGGAGACCTGGAGCCCAAGCCAAATGTGGTACCCTTTGAGGCAAGATCGCTCCCCCCCAGAAAGGTGATGTGCTGGGAATCTGGTCCTCTGTGCCAACACCATCAGTGTAAACAGCTACAGAAGAAGGGAATGGCACAAACTATCTATACAAAGATGGGTAAAGGTTCCCAAATATTCCTTTCTGGTTGCTTTCTTTGAGGATTGTCTCTCATGAAGTGCCCAGAGTGTTTCCTCTCTTCACTCTGAGTGTCCACAGTGCTGTTTGTCTGGTTTCATTGCACAAGGCTGCCTTTTTGAGTCCATGGATGCAAGAGGCATGATTCATTTCACCTGCTCTGGACACCAGCACAGGATGAATTGCACCCCAGAGGTATCTGTTCCTCTCCCCTGTCTACAAAAGAAGAGCAAATAGCTCACTGCTGTAGGTATCTGTGTTGCCAGATGAAGCAAACTCTCAGTGTCATGTCTAGAGGTGCCAAGGCAGTTGGATTAGGAGCTTGGGAAATAAAAAAAGGAACACCAAGTAATTAACCATTTCCAAGATACAACCCGAACCTGTGCAGAGGAAGGACTTCATCTCATGATATCTGGGTGCCTGACAGGGAACTATCAGGCTTCATCAGACTACCTGAGGCTGCATTTGATATTTAAAATGTTACAAACCCCTCTGAATTCACATGGGGTAGCAGCAGACAAGGTTCTGGGTCCTTCTTTATCCTGTACTCCTTCCCATGACTCCGAGTCACAGTGAAGGTACATGGTTATTACTTTTATTTCTATTTCTCTCCCTCAGCAAAATAACAGCAGTGCCCTGTCTGCCACCTTTGACAACAGTGAAAGTCTGAAACACTCAAGGCATTTTCAGAGGAAAAAACTAGAAGCAAACTGTGGGAGCAGGCACTGCTCTGCCCTTTCTGTCACCAAACTCTGCAGGCTGCATTTCCACACTGGAGACAAGGTTTGATTTACTACTCACAGCCTTGAAAATGGGGAAAGGAAAAAAAAAGAAAAATAAAATTGGGACATATCTTCATTGCCAGTCAGAGGTCTGTCTTCAGTGAGATTTTTAGACTGGGAGCTGCATTACAGCAAGGCATAAGTGGGATGTGCCTCCACTAGCAGGGTTAGAGTTTGCCTTTAGCTGAGGCACATGAGAAGAGAGGGTGGCATGAGGTTATCTCCTAGGCTAGTGAGAGGGAAGGATCATTATGCTGGAAGTGTAGACTGATCCTCAAGGGTGTTGCATGTTGGATATCTGCTTTCCTCTACCCAGTGTTGTAGTTCCTCCCCATGCCACGCAGCTCCTGCTGCAGGTGTATTCTCCTGCCTCATATCATGAAGGCTTGTGCCTCCCCTGAAATTACTTGAGATTCCTTGTCCCTTTTGCCACCACCTTGTGCAATTACAAGGCCATGGGGCTTTGCATTAAGCAAGGGCTGATGCATATTAGTCAGAACAATGGGCTCCAGGGAGATCTTTGCATCCTACCTGTTGTGTTTTTTGGATCTTACCCTGACTCCATTGCCATCCATGTCATACATTCACTCTGGTACCCACAGCCACCCCCTGAACTGGGGCAGTTTCTCTGCTTGGTGATGGACTCCAACATTCAACCCAGGTCCTAGAGGGCTGTAGTTATGCCATTAAAATAGCTCAAGTTCCATAACCCCCCCTTATTCCATTAGCCCAGGAGAGGAAGGGAGTGGGGAAAAAAGAGAGGGAGAAGCAGAGGGAGAAGATGGAAGATTGAAGGAGGAAAAGGAAATTTATAAGCAAAGTGAAAGTGATTCCAGCACTGAAAATCAAATGGGAGATATGGGCAGAGAAAGGCAAACCATGTGCATGTGTCATGTTCGTGGTCACATCTGGTAGGGGGCAGCAGGTTTCTTTATAGAGTTTTTCAGAGCCTGCCTGAAGTGTAGGTCTCTTGGTGACCTGGAGCTGGTCTGGAAGGTGTGTGAAGGAGGAGTGTTGGGGAAACGTGTTTGCATTTATCCACACAGAAGGCTGGTGGCCCCAGAAAATATCTTCTTTTTTGTTCCACTTGTCAATGCCACTGACATAAGTTCATAGAAAAAAAAAAGGGGGGCAGAAAACAAAAAGAAAATTAAAAAAAGGCAAATCTCATAGAAGATGGGGACACATTTTGCTAAACACAAACCAGAAAGAGGCTCTCTAGAGGCTCAAGCTGTATGTATGGGACTTAGTTTGGACTTCACCGCCTACTCAGCTGCAGTAAAGGGATGTGGCCTGAGATTTTTGTTATCTGACTTGGTCATAAACCAGCCAATTAAGTCTGAGACTCCCAGGAGAGGATTTCATTTATTTCAGCTGGGCCCCATATGTGCTGTCTTTCTCCAGCTGGCCAGCAGCCAGGTCTGTCGGAGCAGCCTTGGTGTTCTCTGTACCTGGAGAGCCTTGTAAGCACTCCAGTGGTTTCCACTTACACTCTGTAATGGAACTGGAAGTCAGGACTCCTGGGTTCCTTCCCTGCCTCTATCTCCGCCTTGAGGTATGACTTCAAATAAATCATCTCCTTCCCTGTGCTTGCCATCTGTGTGAAACACAGCTAATGATACTCTCCTGCCTTTTAAGATTGCTCTGAGATTCCCTGCAATCGCAGGGCAGTGTCGTTGTAGAGATTGGTCTGGATTCCCCTGTTCAGAAAGGCTTTTATGAGATCTGATTGTGCTGAAGTTGGGGTTTGCTGACTGAGGCGGAGAAGCGGCCAGAGGGTAAAAGATCAAGAGGCAGGATATGAGAGGTCTGAGATCAGCAAAGATTATGGCATCCAAGAAAGAGCAGGATGATCTAAAGGAAAGATCCACTTTGGTTAATATTATGTCAGGAATAGTCCCTTCAGTGTGTTACTCACCAACAAGGGGACTGGTCTGCTTATTGAAACCTATTGAGAGTTCTGGTTTTGATACTCCAAAGTATTGAAACACCCAGGATAGTGCCTGGGCTCTTGTAAAGTTAGTCTAGCAACATATTCAGCTTAAAGGCTTTACTGATTGGGTCACTCTAGATCATCAAAATAATGATAGCAAAGGGGCTTTCAAATGTTTCTCCAGGCATGAGGATATTAGTGGACAGTCACAAGACAGCTAGACTGCTTCAGGGGACAAAAGGAAATTTCATCTTTGGGAATTTGGATTCGAATTTTCTGTGTCAGGTGGAGAGCTTCTACCCCTGTCTCCGAGATGCTGAAGAAAATATTTGGTCAAATCTAGCTTGGATATACTTACACTTTACTACAGTGTGCTCTGGGTCATTTCACACTGGGGAAGATGTCAATTTTTAATTGAGATTGAAAAATTGAAGGGAAACAAAAGTAACTGAAGGCCTAAATGGGGTTTGTCTATGACTACCCCATGTGGCAGGAACTCACGGAAGGTATTTAGCCTGGGGAGGAATGTTAATGGCAGGCGTATTTTAGAATTATGAGAGTCTTAGTGAAAAGGAATTTATTGCTCTTCTTGCCTTAGAATCATAATATGGAAACTGTGGTCTTATTCGATTAGATTAATGGTTAGGCAAATTTAATACAGGTCAAAAGAAAAAGAACCCACAAGAGCTGATGTACTGTGTAGTCAGTTCATGTAATTCACTACTGCAGGAGGTCAGAGAGTGATGTGCTGTAGCTGGAGTTAAGAAAGAGCTCTGTAATTTTACAGCCATTAAGAGCATGTCATTATACCTGCGAATGGGGGAATGGAAATCTCAAACTTCAGAATGCACAGAAAGAATAGCCTTAGGAAAGAAATTTCCCCATCTTCTCCCATCACCTTTCACACTCCTGGGAGTTGCATTAGGCCGAGTTATTGCCATTACCCCTGGAATTGCCTGCTGGCAGCCACCATAACGTGTGCAGGTGTTCACCAGTGCAGAGACACGTTGGGGAACATGGGCTTGTTCAGTTTACTGTGGTTCCTTGCAGGCTCTGAGGGCCCCTTCTTGATGGTTTTAAGGAAATCCTTGCTCCCTGCGCCCTGGAAGGCAACAGCCACCCCATTCCCCACAGATAGATCTCCTCCATCTCCAGTGGAACTGGCCAGCAGCAAAGGAGAAAGGCAATGCTCTTTTGGTGGCACTTGGTGGCCTTCAGCTGATAGTCCCTCTTCCTATAGAGGCTCTTCTGTAGTTGACACCACACAGAGTGGGCCTTTTGGTTTGGGAGGAGAGTGATGGGCATTCAGCAGGGCACTCTCCCCATGGAATCAGTCCCACATTAAGCAATACTTCCTGGGCTTCCTAAAAGCAAGCTGGAGGGAACTATATTGCCATGGAGGCAAAGAGAATCAGGAGAAGCCTGTACAACCTTTTACCCTCTAGATTTTCACAGATCCATGAGATAGATGAGCAGGAAATCTGGGGCTCCTTTCACAGTTTGCTTTTTCCTGGGGAGAACCACGGCGCTTCATTCACAATGTCATGCCCCTGCTGTCTCCACAAACAGCTCCTGATGTTTAGGTGAGGAAGGCTATGACAGAAGGGCATATTGAATCTAGGAAAGATGTCATGGATGTGGCATGAACAGTGAGCAAATAAGACACTTGGTTGGGTATCTCCATCTCCCTTGGTTTATGTTTCATCTGCAACTTGATGTGCTAAGCTGCACCTTCTCCCCAGCAGCTAAATGGAGACATTCCTAAGAATGTCGAAGTCCTAAGAATTAGACATACGTGGGAATTCAGTGCCTTTTCCACCTGCCCTTACATTTAAAAATTGAATAAATCTGCATTTAAACAGGCATTATTTTCTGTATTGTTTGAGGAACTGGGGAATAGATTCGTGTTTTAGTCAGGTTCTAATTTGGTGGAGAATTAAAGTCTCATAAATAACGCACAGAATTTATTCAGCATGTTGTTGAAGACATCCATCCTGTAGCTCCAATGCAATCTTTTTTCTTTTCACAAGCAATACGGTGAAACACAAAACATCTTCTATGCCATGAGCACACAAAACTCGGGGCCCAAGTGCTCAGTGGGTGCAAACTGGCACAGATGAGTGGCTGGCAATGCAAATGCATCCTCTGATACTGCACGAAGAGGTGTCAGAGCTTTGCTCTCACGTCTCCCTAACATTGCTGCCAACCTGTGCAACCTCTCCACAAGGAAGCCTTTGCCAGCATGATGGATGTGGGGAAGGGGCTCACAGTACTGCAAGGTGAGTTATTTCCTGCCCTGCATGGTGAAAATTTGCTGTGCCATCCTACTGCCTGTATTCCTGGAGAAACACGTTTGCATACCAAGTAGTGGAAATGTGCTGGAGAACATTTCCCAGGTGAGAGATTAGCCTTCAAGTCACCAGAAAGTCCTTAGGTAGGAGCAGCCAGCTCCAGGCCTGAAGTAAAATATCCATCCCCATGGCTCAAATGTCCTTTCTTGCTTCCCTGGGTTTTCTGGCTCCACTGAGATTTCCAGAGGAACATACACCTCTGTGCTCCGTGAGCTCCTGGTGCCAGATGTTGGACTCTTCCATCAGCATCCCAGGGTCCAAATGGCCTTTCTCCAGCTCAACTAATCTGTCACTGCCGAATCTGTCAGCTGGCAGATAATATATGTGCTGGGGCTCTGGGTGGGCAGGGAGGAATGGCACAGACCCAGGATTTACAATATATGCCTCAGGGAAGGGAAGGTTAAAGCTGCAAATGTGATGCTTTTCTATCCCCGTTTCTAGCAGGCTCCCAGCACATTCTGAGGGAGTAACCCAGAGGAGGCTGGTGGTTTTGTAGAAGCTGATGCTAAATTAATCCCAAATTTTCACTGTCTTCATGCAAAATTCCTCTGCCCTCCAAGCAACCTGCATGGCTGACACCAGCCAGAAAATGAGAAACAGGGTGTTTGGGGCAAAGCCAGCTTTTCAGGAGTGTATCTCATGCTCTCCTGGGTTGATTTGGATAGGTCTTGCTCCCAGTGCCTGCTGCTGTGGCTGAGCAGATCTGCAGTGATGGGGTCCCCTTGTCAGACTGATGCAGTGTTGTAAACCCACATGCTGTGCTTGTGTGCACCCCAGAGTCCCCAGCCAACCCCTCCCTGCACAGCACAGAGGAGCTGCCAGACTGGACCCTGCGTGGCAGGAGCCCAAGTTGGCACTGCTTCAGCTGGAGACCTTCCACCAGTGACAGGCTGTGCTAAGGCTGTGTTTCACAGCTTGTGATTCCCTATCAGTGCCTGGGTGACTCTGGACTCTACACGGCAACCAACACTCAGACCTTCAGCCTCTGGTTAAATAAAACTCCTTATAATTAATCATCTCCAAAAGTCCTGCCCCTTCACACACAGGCCACCATCCCCTCCCTGCAGAGCAAGCTGTCCATTTCAAACACAGGGGTCAAGAACCAGGCAAGACTTCCAGTAAAACATATTCAAAATGATGCTGTGTCAAGTAATTATGATAATCCCTGACTCAGAGGTCAGCAACTGGACTCACAAAGCAGGAAAGCTCTTTGTATTTGTGGCAGAATAAATCTGAACTCTTCCAAACCAGCCCAGTTACCTGAATCATAGAATCACAGACAGGTTTGGGCTGGAAGGGACTTAAAAGATCATCTCATTGCAGCTCCCTGCCATGGGCAGGGACACCTTCCACTAGACCAGGTGGTTCAAAGACTCATCCAACCTGGCCTTGGTCATGTCCCATACCGAAATGCAAGAGTCCATTCTCTTAGGAAACCCAGGAGCTTTGCTGGCTGTGTCTCAAGAGCCAAGCACTGCCTAGAGCATAGGGCAGGGTATCTGAAAAGCTTGACATGGAGTTGATGAGCCAAAAAACACGGCCTCGGTGCAAGCACCACATCACCCAGGTGGACCCTGCCTTTGTCAGGCACAGCAACTGCACAGAGCTGTGACAGCTCTTGTGGCACCTGCTGAGTTACTATTTCAGCCGGACATTTATCACCAAGAAAATAAAGAACACTTAGAAGGAGGGTACATCAGTGCTGTAGTGGCCTTCAAAACATACTTGGTTATCCCACCAAAGGAGCAGGTGTTTTACTTGACGCTGGTGTGAAGCCAGAGAGGCAGAATCCTGCTGCGTGTTCCTGGTGACACAGAAAGTAAACAGTAATTTACCACTCACTCTGCTCCCAAGTCCTTGCTAAAGACTTGAGACCTGACATTATTTCCCTGAGACTGATAAAAACAGGGAATTGCTCCATGACAGCCTGGTTGCTACAAAACTGACCTGAGCACTTCTGTCTTCTGTGGCGGCCCCAAAAGCTCTCAACCTTAAGCTATCGACCTTTGTGTCTGGATTGGATGCTGGGGAGTTTTGCTGATCTACACCTTCAGACTTACTGAAGATTTTAACATGGTAATTACAGAGTTTCCTGTCCTTTACACTGAGCTTCCCCATGCACCTGTTCTCTCTCCAGTTCTTGGAAGAAGATTGTCTGTACATCTCCTTGCAGATCCTCAGTCGCTGTAGGGAGAACTGACCCATCTACTGCATAGGGTGCTGCTCCCTTATGGGAGACTCAGGGAGATCCCTCCCCCCAAACTTCAGCTGTCCAGAAATCAAGCACATAGTACAAACCAACTACCTGGACTTCTTCTAGGGCCAGGACAAATTATTGCCATCATACAGAGGATGTCAGAGAAGGAAGGGTTCCACTACTCTACCCCATTACGGTTATGCAAAGCAGTAAGAAGATGAAATTTGCTTGATTTGCCTAAAAAAACCTGATCTGCCCCTGGGGTAAGTTAGTAAAGCTGCTCTAAGCCATGCCAACAGCACATTTGGATTGATCAATAGCCCTGGCTCAGCTATCGTTGATATTCAGTGGTGCTCATCTACAGCAATTACCTAAAAGCCTGGGAAGGGGAGGAGATCAAGTAATTTAGCAAGGGGACAGGGCCTTTGCATTGATTAAAAAATGTAATGGGATCTTTGCAATGGTTCCAGAGTTGCCCCGAGGTACCGCATCAGTCCAGAGGCAGGAGATGCAGCACTGCTGGGTTTGCCTCTGCTCTCCAGCCCAGCAGACCATCCTGGGAGTGATGTCTGTACAGCCCTCTTAACAGCAACAGTGGATCGGAACCTGAAAGAGAAAGATGTGCCAGAGATTGGAGCATCCGGACAGGAGGGGCAGGGCCCGCATGTCTAAATCGATGGAACAATCAGTCGAAAGCCAAAGCAATTTCGAGATTAGGTCTCCTTTATGGAAAGCAGTGATCTCTCTGTGATGAAAAGCCATGCCAGCCTATTGCTGTAATCTTACCTCTGCTCAGGCAGGTTCCCTGGGTCTGTGCCTGACCCACTTCCTTCAGCTCCTTTGCTTGTTCCCTTCAAGTGCAGTTTTAGCTCCGCATAAACACCTTGTTTAAATTGCTTTAATCTCCAAGTGCTCTTTCTATTGATTTGAAACAGTTAGGCTGTCAATCAGCCCTTTCTCTTCACACTGTGGACTGCGGAGGAAGATTAAAATAACAAACAAACAAGAGGTGGATGGGCAAGGAAGTTAGTTTGAATTTCGCAGGGGATGCCAACTATGGAGCCTGGAAACAGATGGAAACAAGATCCTTCCAGGTGGAAACGAGATCCTTCCAGGTGCTGAACTCTATAGAAAGGCCCTATCCAAAGCAGAGGGCAGTGTGTGATGCCCTGAAGTGCCCTTTTCTTGCAGTTTATGCAGCCACTCACACAGCTAATATAGGAGCTGGAGGTCTTTTCATGCTAAGGGTTATGCAAATACTTCCAGGAGACAACCTCAATCCTAACGAAGTTTGCAGTCAGCACTAATAAGACAGACACACACAGAAAAGATAAGACAGGTAAACAGTTGTACAGGGAGGAGTACTTTTTCCAAGGGCAGTCCACGGAAGATAAACTGACTCCTAGTCAGGATCCAGCACCTCACCAAAAAAACTCCATAAACACATTCAGGGTGACTTTGTCTATGGGATAGCAAGGGAGGGAATGGACCTGCACGCTCACAGATCCACATGGCATTGGGAACCCTGCTGGCAGCTCTGTCCCCGGGGGCTGTGCAGGACTGCCATCGAGAAAGGACATTTGAGCTGGACCACTGAAACCGCAGATGCTCCTGCAGCCAGTGGATACATCCCCTGGCACTTCCCCTCGCTTGGACAGCACACCAGGCCATCTGCACTCGGGACAATCCTGATGGCGAGCTTGAAGCAGCAAGCTATTATTTCATCATTACAGCAAGGATAATGACAGGGCCAGAGAGGCTGATTGCTGCTGCAGAGGTCAGCGGTCAAGGCACTAAGGAGAATAAAGATGAGGAATGGCACATGTGGCTTTGCAAGAGGTGTGTGGCTAGTTTAGCCTTGCTGTAGTTGGAGTATTGATTCCTAAAATTAAGCTGAGGGTCTCTCGTCAGAGTCTTCAAAGTGGAAATGCACTGAAGTCCAGTCCAGTGCTAGTCACACGCTCTGAAAATCCATCAATTAGTCACATTATGCAAAGCCAATATTAGACACAACAGAATTCAGATTACTCTGCTATCATGGGCTGAGGAGAAGCCCTTCTGGTGACCTACTTGTTTCTGTCCCTCCACATAAAAGATTTCTTTAGAGCCCCACAAGTGTATAAGGGCTCACCCTGCTCTGATGAGAGGGAAAACAAATTTCCCAGGACTCTCCCCCCTGTGCCCAGTGCTGAGGGATTTTGGGGGAAATACATTCTCCTGCTGAAATCCTCTTGATCCAGTGGCCTGGGAGGAACAGGAGAACAGGGAGATGACAACCCCAGAGGGGCTGGAGGGACCCGGGGGTGAGAGGCAGCCCTTGCAGCTGTGCTCTGCATTCTCCAAGGCAGAGCTGCCAGTCCTGCAGCTGGAGCACTCAGGGATTCCTGGCGAGGGCTCACAGAACAAAGAGGCCTGAAATCGATTGGGTCATTCATTTGAATGTTTAAAATAATAATAATAACTCTCTCTGAATGGGTTTCTTTCCCCTCAAGCAATTCAAGCAGCTGCTCAATTTCCATTTGGCCTCGAGATCCTTCTATCGATGGGCTGTAAAAATTTGCATGTGGTGGAACGGCTGCTGGAGAGTTTGTGGTGAGGGGGTCACACCTTTGTAGCCACAGGGGCTGAGGGGTTTTCACTTTCTTCTTCTGACTTTTGGAAGCAGGAGTGGGAATAAAAGTTGGAGCAAAGGGTCACAGAAGAGCCAGAACAGATCAAAAGAGAAAAGATCACTGTCTGCACAAAATGAAATGACTGTCCTGCAGAATACAGACTCCTATGTTACCTTTCACTAGTCCTCTCTCAAAAGGTGACAGTGTTACATACAGGAGAAGGTGAAGGTCCTAGGGAGAAAATACGCAGTGATTAAAAGAATAAAGATGGAATAATGACTTTAAATACTGGGTAGATTTAAGGTTAGATGGGCACCTGGCCTTTCACTTCTGCCCATAGAAACCAATCCTTTTCAAACCCTTGCTAAACTTTGGTCAAGTGGGAGAAGAAGGGGAAGGAAGGCATCAGAAGGATGAATATGATTTTTGGCGTGATAGGTAAGGCTGGGGACAGAGGGGAAAGTGGCTTCTGCATGGGGGAGCTTTAGAATATCTTGGCACCTGAGAGAAAACCTGCAGGAGGCTGGCAGAAAATTCACACAGGGAGAACTACAATATGGGGAAGGAAGAATATATGTCAGCACTCCCTTTCTGATGATGGAGCAAAGTGTCATTCCAGAAAAACAAGCAATTTTCAAGGAGGGAAAAGAGAGATGCTATAAAACAAGTAGGTTTTGGTGGGTTTTTTTATACATAAAACACACACTGGACTGATTTCATATTTTTAGAGGACTTCAATCGTATGGATAAATATAGTTTTCCCCAGTTGTGCACAGCTGGCTGACAGTCACTGGATGCAGCAGTGAGAGTCAGAGCAGAGAACAGAGCACCAGGACTGATTGTGGTGGATGATGACTGAGAACAGGACAGGCAGAGGCCTGGGGAGAGGTGTCAACTAAAATAGAACAGGACAGCACCAGGGCCACAGCACAAAGACTTAATCTGTGGGTTTGTTCTTCTCTGTAGGGGTGGGCTGATGTGACACCCACGCACTGAGCAACAGCTGCCAACATCTGCAACATCTGCCACAGCTCTTCCTCTTCTTCAGCTTTCAAACACTTGCTGTCCTCATCAGTTCTTCTGATTTCTCCTCCCCTTGCACTTCCTGGCTGCTGCAGTTTGCTTTTTTTTAATGAAGCCCCTTATTGGGCCTTCAAAGGGGAGGTGCAGGGAAGTCAGGAAGAGGAGGGAGCTGTGCCTTCCAGTCTTTCAGGTTAAAATTGCAAACACACACATATGCATGCACGCTGGAAAAGCAAAGCAAAGAGGGAAATCAATAACCCTGGTCAGAACTCATTTTCAAATCTGGATGAAGTTTGTGATTAGTAGAGCCCTGCAGACGCCACTATTTCAGTCTTGATCCAATCCTTAAATGTCAGCCTTGCAGCATCATAGAAAATTAGGGGTGAACAGACTGCTAGATGCCACCTAATCCATCCCATTGTCAAACAACCCCATATACATGAGATTCTCCAGTAAGGGGAAATGCCAGGTCCGTTTTACAGTTTGATGTTGTGTTTGGACTAGAAAAATGCAATGGGCAGACCCTGCTTTCTTTGCTGAGTTCACCTCACCCCTGACAGGCAGCATGTCCCAGGATGTCCCAGATGAGCAGGGCTGATCCCACACTCAGACCCTCCTCATCACTACCTCTGCCGATGGGCTTTAGCATCTCCCCCACTGGGTTCAAAAAGCGGGGAGAATTGGGAGGGATGATCATGTATGGAGGAGAAGGAAATTAAGACATTTCTAATCTCATCTCCAAAGGTTCTGATTTTTTATTTTAACTTGTATTTCACCGAATGACCCCTTAGCACCACAGGCAGTAGATAAGCAGTGATGGGGTGGGAGGGTGGACGACAAGGCAGGGGTAGATGGGGATGTGAAAGAGGGAAAATGAGGAAAATAAGCTGCGGCCACCTGAGCTCCTTGCTGAAGTTGGCCATAACTGGTGATTAGCAGAGCCCAGCAGAACCGCTATTATCCCCTGCCTGGATCGGGTGTAAATGTCAGCTTCCTGCAGCACAGACAGGACCACTAATGGCTAAGGCACAGCAAGGAGGGGCAAGGAACTGCCAAATGAGCCTGACATTTGCTTAACCTGAAACAAAGGGAGGCTGCAAAAGGCCAGGGAAGGGACCATCGGAGCAACTGAGAGGGCTGTAACCGAAGAGCAAGACCTCGCTAGAACACAACCATTTGTAGTGGGCTGTGGAGCTGTGACAGAGGGTGAGCTGTGGGAGTTTGCACTGGGAAGGGGTGCCAAGAGGGTGGGTGGAGGAGCAGATGTGTTCACACTCCCTTTTGGCAAAGAGGGTAATAACATTTGCCTCCTTTATAGAGAAGACTGATGAATAGTTAGTAAGCCTGGGCTGGGATACTTTCCATAGGCTCACTGTCTTCTCTGAAGGCTTTTCATACAGGAGGATTTGAGAAGCAGGACCTCTAAGCTAAATAAAAAAGCTACACTGCAGGAATGGTTGTCTTTCTTGGAAAACTCAAGATTCAAAGAAATTTTTTGTCTTCTTCAGGGCAAAAATGAGACTTCAAAATTTTATGGACTGAACTAAGAGAGGAAGCACAAAGAACAGGTTCCTTCAGATGAATCAATATATTTGTGATCAGTAGAGTCACCTAAAACAATATAAACACAGGTTCAAGTCTGCCTCTGCCTGGTTTGGAGCCAGGCTGGTGTCAATGATAGCTTGATAGACCCCATTGCTCTTTGGGTGACAGTCCTGGGTCTCACCTTGGGTCAGTTCTGCATTAGTCACTCCAGTTAGGAATTCATCTAACCTGGTTCATCTTCAAGAAACAACTGATGTCCACCCACAGGCATTTTCAAATGAAAACCCATTTCAGGCAAATGAAGGCATAATAAAGGATCTGTGGTGCTGTGTCAGACCAAAGGTTCTTTGATCCCTGCCTCACAGAGCAGATTGCAAAGCTTCAGAGATGGTCTAGGATCAGGACACATAAAGAATGATCTTTTATGTGAGCCAGTTTCCAAAAGTTACATCTCTAACTACACGTGGTTTATGCCACTGGAAGGGCATTTGGGTTTGAGGCACCTCAACCTACTGAGTCTCCTGGAACTTTCTTTGAACCAACACAGAGTCACCACATTATTTTTGCAGCACACAAGTACGTGCATTGTTTTGAAAAAGCCTCTTATTACAGTTCAGTGGAGAAGGATAGACCATATTTTATCACAGATCCATTTGTAAGGTTCATTATTGATTTTAATGTACCTGTGCCAAGAGGCAACGACGGGCACAGTTTTTTAAAGAGAAGGAGGGAAGATTAAATATACTCAATCCTTGTCACCTTAGCAAACATTTATCCATCCAGTTGTGTGCAATGAGAAGTCTCTATTCCAAAGAAGGAATTAAATTTTAATAGGACAGAAACATGTTTGTAGGGCTGTCATGGCCCAGGATTGGAGCAGACCACAGCACGGCAGGGAAACACCAGAGGCTGCTGACAGAAGGAAACCACAACGTGATAACTTACGCCTAAATGACTGATAGTAGAGAAGCAGGTGACACAAGACAGGACTGATGTGGAGTGTCCTAGGCACTGATAGTAGAGAAATTCCCTGCTCAGAGCGAAGGTAGAGACCTCCTAGCATTGCTCTAGCTACTGCTCACAAATGCAGTGCCAAAGTTATGATGAAAGCCAGAAAACCCCAGTACAGGCAAGAAGGTTCCTCACTGGTGTACTGGGCTTCCCCAGAAGCAGGACAGTCTGTAGGACTGTGTTTTTACAACTAAGCCTCTTCCCTTCTTTGCAGGTGGGCTTGGCTCCAGCTGGGGAATGCGTAATCCTTCTAGGTAATGCCAGCCAAGCTTGGTGCTAAATGAGAAGGTTAATCTCCTTACACAGAGAAAGGCTGGCACAGCAGGTGAAAGCTTTGCTGGGCTCTTCAGGTCACAACCCAGGGTCTTCAGGACCAGAGTGAAGAGTGTGGTGGAACGTGTTCTAATGAACTGGACCAGTGGAGGCTGACTAATGGTTTGGGCACCTCAAACCTCCTGTGGCAAACTCAGTACCACAGAGGGGGCACAGCAGAGTTTGCTGCTCTCCCACCAAGGTCCCCTCCACGCTCCACTGATGAACTTACTTTACCTCCTGCCCTTTAGTGGCCTTTGCAGCTTCTTACTTCCAGTCATTACCAGCCACCGTCTGGATTTAATGAGGCCAGAGTTCGCTGGATGAAATAAATGCAGGTTCCCGAACCCCCTAAACCAGAGCTAATGAAAAATATATGCTCCCTCACTCCTGCTCTCATTTTCACATCCTGCAAATTATCTGTGCTAATGCACGCAACTCGCTGCTCCTCCGCGGCTTCAGATGCTGAACTTTGAGTCTTTGTCACATCAGCCGGCACCAAGTAATTCCGTACAGAAGTCTGACATTTCCAGTTGAAAAAAATAAATTGATTAAAATTCAACAAGCATGTAGTGTTCAGCTTTTAAAGGTCGGCAAATCTAAGGAACTATCAACTGTAAAATAACTCAGCATTTAGAGAGGAGGGGCAGCTGGGGGGGGTCCTGGGAAGAGGGAGGGAGTGCAGAATGTTAGGATCATTTACTGCCTCCATTTCACTGTCAAGAACATAATTACAGGCAATTTAATTATCCTATAATGGAAAGGGTCCGTGTTCCCGAGCAGCACAGCCAGATCCTGCTTTGCCTCCCTGGGCCCTGTGCAATGCAGACATGGGGAGGGGACTCTGGCTGTGATCGGGTGTTCCTGCGGGTGAGTGTCTGCCAAAGGACCTTGGAGAATGAAGATGCTGAAGACGGGATCAGGCTCAGCTGATGGAGACTTTCAGTCACCCAGCAGAATTACAGACTAGTTAAGATTTGAAGAGACCTCTGGAGATCATCCAGTCCAACCCCCCATCAAGGCAGGATCACCCAGAGCAGGTGACACAGCAACATGTCCAGGTGGGGCTTGAATGTCTCCAGAGAGGGAGACACCTCAATCTCCCCGGGCAGCTGTTCCAGTGCTCTGCTACCCTCCATGGCAAGAAGTTCTTCCCCATGTTGAGGTGGAACTACTGGTGTTTTAGTTAATGTCCATTACTCTGTGTCCTGGCACTGAGCACTGTGAAAAGAAGGCAGAAGGATCAGGCTGTTTGGTGCAATGGTGGCAGAAAGTCCGTGCTGAGAGAAGTGCTTTCCCATGGAAGGTATGGATTTACCCAGGCATGGATCCTTGCTCTAGCTCTCTGTTTGGTCCTGCATGTCTCCTGTGACTTTTCTGTTCCTGGGGAGTTCCACTGAGTGTGGAAGATAATGTGGACAAGCACAGCTCCATAAGTGAGCAGCAGAGATGACTACTGATCCCAAAGGAAACCATGTTGGGGTTTCAAGACTTCTCTTCCTTCTCCCACACTCTTGTTAAAATCTTTCTTCTTCACACCCTTTTGTGCATGAACTTGAGACCAGTTCTTTCCAGCCTGTAATGTTTGGTTCCACTGTTCTGTAAACTCAAGAAATATATCCCGTGGGAAGCATCTCCTAAAACTTAGAGGCAGAGACAGGAAAGAAGGGTTTGGAGAGAAGGATACTCTCCATCTTTATTACTCAGTACCCCTGAATATCAGGGTACGGTTGATATGCTTGTGATTTATTATTCCTTGTAATATCAAATTCCACCCTCACGCAGGTGTCACACCATTGATTTTACTGGGGACAGGAGCACTCTGACTGAAGGGAAAAATACAATCCATGAAGTTGCTGGCAAATCATGCTCTTCGGGCCAAAGACCAGCAGAAAGCCTCAGCTCCAGGGAGCAAAAATACACATCAAAGGAGAGCAAGATGACTCCTGCTGCAAGGTGGCTGTGGGAAGCTTCTCCAGGGGAAACTGTGACTCAGCAGCAGGCCAAACCAACCTTGAAAAATAGAAATAAGGGGAAAAGAAAGAGAAAGAAAGGCCAGCAGGTGCATTGCTGTTTCTTTGTCTATCACCCAAATGCTGTGGTTGTTATTACAAAGAAGAGTCAGAGGAAGGGGAACAGTGTTGTGTTCATTTAAAATGCTTCCAGCCTAAACTTTGCTAACTTGACTCCATCCCTGGGCCTCTGTCTTGCCTTGTCTCTTCAGGAATCCACTACAGTGCATCACTGCAAGCTTCTTCTGTTTGACCTCACATTGCTGGAAAATCTCCCTGTCCCCTACCCTGCCGTGTGAGTCCCTTTTGCAACAGGAGACTCACATTCCTTCCCATTATATTAGTTCAGTGGAGGGGTTCATCTCTAACATCACCACGCACAAGATCTGGACCTCCCTTCTCCAGGACCACACTCACCACAGTCTCCAGCACACTGGGTACTTGCTCTAGGTGAAACAAGCACACTCCCAGGCTGCATGGGCATCTCCCCAAAGTGGTCAGCATTCTCCAGATCCTACCCCTATGGCTTGAAACCTGCACTAGGGAAAGAGGAGGAAGCCCTGCAGCCCCGTGGAGCTTGTACAGCTGGGATGTGGGGAAGGTGGGCAGCACAGCTCCCCACTGAGCAGGGCAGCTGATGGCAACGCCAGGGCTCGCTCATGAGTCAAGCTACTGCACTGCCTCCCTTCCCCTCCCACTGGTACGCAGCAGCCAAAAAGCACCATGTTGATTATTCAAGAGTGGGCTCTTAACAGCTCTAATCAGCTGATAATCCAATAACACACTCAGCTGAGCTGCACTCTCAGCTCCCAGGTCCCTGCCGGGGAGAGAACATTTACAGCTGCGTGTGTTGATAATAACTGCCCGGCTGCCAGGAGGAAAGCACAGCAAAGGACTCCCACTCCCTGCCTCCTCCTGCTCCTTACACAGGCCAGACCCTTCCTCCCATCCTACCCCTGGCCCCTCTCTGCTCCCACATTTCAGCACAGCTGCTGGCCGGGTTCTGTCTTTGCCGTGAGTGCAGCTACAGCAGCTCCTGGGATCCTCAGGAAAATAAGTTGCCTGTTCTCTTGAGCTACCCCCCTGGCAAAACTGCTTTAAATGTAATAAATAAAAGGGGAAGCATCAAATCCATCATTTTGAAGGCATTTGAAATGCAAGATGCCAGAGACCAGCCAGCACAGCCTCAGGCCCTTTCAGTTCTCCAACACTTCAGCACAAACTGTGAGTGTTCAGCCTGGGTGGCCTGGAGCCAGCAGGCAGGGAGAGACATTAAACGCAGAAATATCCCTTCCTCTGCAGCACCCCAGCTTTCCATCCCAGCCCCATCCTGAGGCAGGCAGAAAACCATTCACACCTGCTTCTAGCTGCTTTCACAGCTTGATTTCTCGGGTAGAGAGCCTGGCTGAGCCTCCTGGCAAAGTCCTCTCTCCTCATCTCACCTTCCATTTTGCATAACTCCTCTTGCCCACCCAGGCCCCTCTCCAGGGTTTTGCCCTATGCTGGGGTCCGTGTTTAACCCCTCCTGCCCTACACAGGGGGTACCTGACCCCACCTCATTAATCAATACACCTCATTAGCCATGTAATTACAGGTGACTGTTTAACTCCTCCAGTTGAATTGTCAGGGCTGCACTAGTAAAAAGGTGTGGTGAGCTATTTCTGGGTCTAAATACTGATTTTCCATTAAGAAATTACACCAATTTCCCCATGCATTGAAATTAGTGGCTGTGTGCATGTGTATGTGCTTGCATGCATACAGGAATTTGTGCATTCAGAGCATATCACCCTTTATTTCCTGAAACAGTTAGTTAGATTTACTACTCAGACAATAGGGTGTGAAGAAATTTATTTCCCTACTTTAACCCTTTCTTGTGTCTCTCCCCTGTTTTGGCAGGTGTCTCTCCCATCTCCCAAAATCCCTTTGCTCCCTGCAAGGTCTTTCCCATGACAGGTCCCAACCAGCAGCTCTATCTCTCCCAGTGCTTCTGCTCCCTTTCCTCTTTATAATGTCTCCTCCATGCCAAGATGCCAATCCTGGTTAGACTTATCTACAGCTGAACTGGATGTTCTTAGAGGTCTTTTCCAACCTTAATGATTCTATGATTCTATAATATCATCATTGCTTGGGACCATGGGAATGGGACACACACATCTTGATGCAGTAAGAATTGCAGGGACCAAAAGAAAAGCCCATTAAAATCCAGAGTCCAAACCTCCTTCTTGCCTTCACAGCACATGCAGGAAAGTTAGTTCAGTGCTTCCCCTTTTACTGCTTATTTTGGGTAGAGTGCAGTTTCAAATAGCTTCGATGGGGCTTCTCTCCTCTATGGTGTGTCTAATCCCCTCTGTAAAAACCAGCCCTGATTATATTCTTAGGGAACAGGCTAGAAAAGCCTCAGGGACATCCAGGCTTTCTACAGAAGAATCTGGGAAGAGCTGGGTTTTTGGAACAGAAAACAAAGTGAAGAAGTGCTACTGCCTCGCTTCTTCCTCACTTTGCAAAAATTCTCACAGCAATAATGATGTGTGTGGGGAGCTGAGGCCACTGCAGACGTCTCTGGGAGACATCCTGGGGGGGGAACAGGAGGGGTGGGGAGGAGAGGAGCTGGCACAGCACATTTCCAGGGGAACACTGTCCTGGTAGAGGCTTTTGAGGGCTGGAGAATGCAGCTGGCAGCACCCCAGTGTCACATTTGCACAACTGAGCTCAGGCCAGATGTGGCCATCCCACTGGTGGTTTCAAGGTCCTGGCTGTTCTCTCCTCTCCAGTCCTTTCCAATTTCACATTAACTGGGCCAGTGAACAGCAATTTAGCACGATCCCACTGGGTAGGGATGGTCCATGTAGGTCTTGACCAGACTTGTTTCATGCTTCAGGCACAGGGATATGATGAACTGCCTCCTCTCTCACCTTTCTGATCCTTCTTGGTCCATACGACCAGGACCTGAGGGAATAGAGAAGACGTGCTTGCATCAAGATCAGCCTCTGTCCAGGTGTCTTTCTGTACCAGAGCTTTTTAGCCCCTTTTCTGGGGCTTGTGATGTGTTTTTTAGGCAGAGTTGAGGGAGGAGGATGAGCAGAGGGTATGTGGAAAGCACAAGAACTGCATGCTTTGTAACCTGGCGGGATGGAGGAAAAGATGCACCAGGGCACGGAAACATCTCCAGGGCTTCCTCCACTTTTGGCCCTTGATCTCTTTGGAAAATTCACTTCACAGCCTTGACAAGACAGGACCCAATTAGTAGGAATAGCTTTACAGTGGAAACCACTGGGCTGAGACTCCCAGCTCATTTCATGTATGGCTGGGCTCTGCAAAGCCATCAGTGGGTAATGGCTTTCCCTAAGCACCCTAGTGGGAGCCAGTAGCCCTGAGCCGGGGGCTGTGTGGTCTGTTATGGCCCCCAACACCTCCAGCCCCATGCCAAATACCACCCTCTGTGCCAGGGACACTCCTGCTCGGAAACAGGGAGGGTGCACAGCAGTTTCTCCTGGGGTTTTGCAGAGATCCCCCAGAGCGCGCCCAGCAAGGAGCTGCTGCACTGATTTCCCAGTGTGCTGAGGAATAAAATCCATCTCTTCCTGGAGGTCATTTCAGCTGAGCACTCTTTGGGGTATATTTGAGCCTAACCGTGATAATCTGGTGTACCCCTGTCCTTGGCAGGCAGCAGTTCTTCATCAGGAGGGTTTCTGCTGAGAACAGTAAGAAGTGTGCAGGCATCTCCCCAGGGCTGGCTGCCTCTGACCGCTGTGCTCACCAGACCTGGGGCTGGGAAGGGCAGCTCTAGCCACTTTGGGGCAGGGAACATGGAAAAAGGCAGTGCCTGCAGTCAGAGGTCTGGCAGCACCATGGAAGTTTTGGTATAGTACCTCAAACATTTGGTACCTGGCACGATGGGGACCTGACCAGGAGCCTTCAGTGCTGTGAGAGCAGTGTCCCTGCTGCCACCTGAGGCAAGGAGGCCTGTGGGGACTCTCTGGCTGTCACCTGGCAGTATCAAGCCCACCCTTGGGCTGCGGGTTGGCACGTCCTGACCCTCTGGCACGGCTGCGCTCTGCTCCTCCACCGCCCATCCAGGGCTCCCAAACAGAGCTGGAGTCGCATCCCCTCGCTGATGCTCTGCCCCCTCCTTCCTGTCATTCAGTGACATAATGGAATCAAATTAAAGCCCCATTTACCAGTTTTATTGCCTATTATTTATAATACTCCAGCTCCAAAGTGCTGTTTTATAGAGTGCTTAAGCTGCCATTGCTGGATAGAGTTTGCCATAAATGTCTCCACATGCACAGAACATAATGTCCTTGTGTCGTGCAGGAAAAGGGAAGAGATTATTCTCAATTATTTCATATAGTCTGTTTTATTGTCTTATTGTAATAAACTGTCATACCCTACAACACTTTAAAATCAATAGTTTGCATTAAAAGTAATGAAAAGTAGTTATTAATCCCGCTTAGTGCTTCCGCTCTTCCGCTCACCGCGAGGCTCTGGAACAGGGAGCGGGTGATAATTATTCATTTCCGATCAATAGGAACATTTCCCAGTGCTCCTCTGTGTATCTCTGCTCTTGCAGCCGTGCAAGATAATGATAGTGGAGGGCAGGGGTGGAAGCTGGGGCTTGGCCATGCCTCAGTTTCCCCCATCACCCATGTCTGTGAGACAGAACGGTTTTGTTTGAGAAGCAAGCTTGTGTTTAAACCAGAGCAGGGGGGTTATTTAGTTTTGTTTTGTCTCCCTGAGAGCTGCCAGATTTATGGCACATGAGGGATTTTTCAAACACAAATCAGATCTATGGCATTGGCTCGCAGCAGGTTTTTGCTCATCCCTGGACTAACAGTTAACATCAGGCTCTTCTCCTTGACTGAGCTGTACATCCCAGATATTTGACCAGTAGTGACTGAGACATTGCTGGGCATTTTCTGGGACACCAAGCAGTGCCATCTCACAGGCTTTGGTTTGGAGGGATGTGCCCCAAAACTGACTCATCTGTGTGTGTGGTGGTGTCCATTCATTTACTAAACGTGTTATGAAGTCTGGTTGTGGCAGGACATGGAAGGAACCTGTGCCAGGGCTCTGCCTGAACTCTCACACTTGATGCCAAAGACCTTGTAGAGATTTAGGAGGAGCCTTGACCTACTCATCCCTGGAAACATAGGAAATGCCAGCCTGAAGCAGACCCAGCTTCTCACCAGCACAGAGGAGCCTTCAAACAGCCACCACCAGCTGTTTGCAAACCTAGGCTCTAGGTAATCCTCAAAATTTTGGATTTATGCGTAGCTCTGAGGCATGGAACTTACCTTCTGCAGGAACAATCCACCAATCCATGTCCTCTATCCCTGATGTAGGCTGGACCTCCATGCTCCAAAACCAACATCCCTCTCCCGTTGCTCTGGGATGTGCAGCAGCCAGGGAAGGCAGAGTTGGGCAAAAGCACATGATTTTGCTGGTACTCGTGGGCAAAACATAATGAATGTAGGAAGAACTTGGATTTGATGACGGGTCCCTTCTGTCTCAGCATATTCTAGGAAGTTGAGCTGGATTCCAGATTTCTTTGGGAACCTGCAAATCTCAAACTAGCTGGGCCAGATGAACCAAATTTGACCTTATTCACCTAATTCCTCTTTGCTTTATGGCTCTCCGTACTATGTGGGATGTGGGAGTTGCTCTCTGGATGTTGTCCAGTGTTGCCAAAATGGGACATGGAAGCCACAGTGCATATTGGTACTTCAGAAAAGCAAAGCGGCTGTTTCCCCAAAGGCATGTTTTATATGTTAACAACTCACTGCAGGCATGGCAAAATGCATCAAAATACAAATTATTTACATTTTTAAAAATGTGTTTTGTAAAACTAGATGATGGGGTTATGATACAGGCCAGGGTCTCTGTCATTCCATATCTCCAAGGAGGCAGGAACAGTTATCCCTGTACTCTGCATGTAAATGTAGAGGGGAGAACTTCCTGATGAGGGGTCAAAGCCAGGAGCACAGGCCTGGCCACCTTCCTCCAGGGCAGTGTCCTGCTCCAGGCTGGGGCTGTGCTGGAACATGTAGCACAGCTGGGAACAGCTGCTGAACAGAGCTGAATTTCAGCTGGGGAAGGATGAAGAGAACACACAAAGGGATGAAGAGGCATGCTGAGCATCAGGACCATTCAGTTATATTTATTTTTTTAAAAAACACTTCCTATATGTATATATATATTTAATAGGAAGACCCAGCTGATTGCTTGGATTGACTGTGTCTGATTCAATATAGTTGTAATGAAAAGAGTTCACTAGCACATTAATTGTCATTATAAACATCAAAATCACCACTCCACCTGCACCCACTCAGCTCCATGGCAGGGTTGTTGTATCAATATCAGAGCAGTGTTTCTTCACTGCCACTGCCTGTGATAGCTCAGAAATAGAACAAAATACCAGCAAAACACAGAAGGAGTAATCAGTGCCTGATAAGATCTCAAGAGGTTTTATTTTTATTTTTAATGAAGTCCATCTTCCTTCTTGTTTGTCGGAATCACTTGGCTTTAAATGTTGTATGAGCAGAAGCAGGAATTACCTGTGTCTGCTTTCACTCAGGGAGGAAGACATAACAGCACTTCCACTCCTTCCACCCAAAGATCTCAAAGCAGTTAAAAACATCCTTACTCCAACCAAAAGGCTCTGTTTTTGCAGGTCCCAAAGCATCATCCTGAAGAGCCACAGGTAGCAGGAGCAGAAGTCAGAGCAGGCCCTGGAGCTCAGCAGAGGTGACTTTGACCCGATGGGAACAAGGGAGAGGCTGAGGGAGGAATAACCTTAAACCAGCAAAGCAATGACATCCAAGAAAGGTAAATCATCCTCTGTGCATGCTGCTTCTCATATCTGTCACATACAGATATAGGTGTCTAATTTAGGAGTCTTTTTCATCTGATGATGCCATTCGAAGTGTCCCTTATTTCTGTATGTCTCTGGCAGAGCCAGGAATAAACCTCCCAAACCAATAACTCTTTCTTACTCTGCAGGCATCCCAGGAAGGGCACTGGGGGACAGCCAGCCTCAACAAGGATCTTTATCAATGCTGTTTCCACCTCATTCTTTAGTGGTTAACCCAGTCAATCCTCACTTCTCCCTGCCTTTCACACTGGAACCTCATTTCCCAAGTGTCCATGAATGTACATCAAGTGTTCATGAAGGTCCTTCTGTGCCTCCCAGCTCCCTTTCCTTATCCCCAGATAAAACACCCATCATGCATGCAGGGTAGTAGGGCTCTGATGTCTGGGGACAGGATCTGGGGGGAGACAGGGAATGGAGTCCAACCTCCCATGCAGGAACCTCCATGGTGTGCCACGACCCAGGTATGTTTGAAGGGAGAGGAGGGAGGGGTGGCAGGCACTGTCCTGGCAGCTCAGTGAGATGCGAGGGAAGGAGGGGTCTCTTTTCCTACCTGGGTGATAGGGCTTTAATCTAGCTTTGACATTATCTGAAATTAAAATCGAACCTGACACGCGGACAGTGGCAGAAATGAATTACACCTCTCCTGCTGGTAGATAATCCCCTTCTAATTCCCCCACTTTATTCAGATGGAAGATGTTTTAAGGAAAGAGGAGGCAAGAAATAGTTTCCCTCTCCTGCTTTGCAGTCAGCAGCTTATCCAAAGCTTCTCCTTGGCACAGCCCTCCCAGGTGCATCTCCCAGCTGCCAAAAAACCACCCCACATCTGACCACCCAGCAAACTTCTCCCCCCATGGGCAGCACCCCCATCACCACCACGCACCAAAATAGCTGATCTCAAGACCAAAGCAGAGCAGCTGAGAGGGCAGCTTGCAAAGCGGTAATGCCTTGCTACAAAAGGGAACAAAGACACAAAAACCCGAATCTTGAAACAAAGAATCACAGAACAAGGACACAAACATTATCACACTACAGCTCTATGTTTTCTTACCTGCCTTTCCCCACCCTTCAGCTGTATATCTCTCTTGCACCGCCTCATCTCATAATTTTTTCATTTTCTGAATTACTGTGGCTGTGTTGGCAGGGTGTTTTTCTTTCTCTCATTCCTCCCTTCCTCATAATTTCTGAACCTGCATACCAGTTTCAACCAATTTAAGAGCAGCTAATGCAAAGCTATCACGTTCCTGCAGGTTGGATAAGAAATAGGTGGCCAAGCAGAGGAAAGGAATATAGGATCATTATTAGACGTCAGAGAGGCCACAACTGACAGCACCACAGGAAACCTGTTCTCTTGCCCGTGCAGTGAATGTCTCACCACACCCCTTCTCACTCTCCCCCTTTGGTGGGGGTACTGTAACCCTTTGGGTCACCACTGTGGCTCCAGAAGGGTATTGAGGCATGGGATTGAGGAGAGATGAGACTGATGAGCTGTTTGCTCAATGAAACTCATTTCAGAGCAGTTTGGCTGAAAGCAAGGGAAAGTGAGAGCTTTTAGTGGTTGTACAGCATCTCTCCCTTGGTCAACCAGTCTGTGTAGAGGAAATGGCCCTGGAACCCTTCCACCACAAATGACCATTTTGGCAGAGAAGATCTGATTAAGGGCAGCAAGACATCCTCGCTGTCCCCAGAGCCAAATACCAACTCATGGTGAACACATCAAGTCAGTTTGGCTCAGTGGGGTGAAGAGCAATTTTTAATGTGGTTCTTTGTCTGATGAAAGCTTCTGTACAGGAATTACTTACAGATCCCTCCCTCCCAGCAGGATTCCCTCCTCCATCCACACTTTCCTGTTTACCAGGTCTTTAATGCAATCCCTGACCATGAGTGAGTGTGAGTAAAATCAGCAAGGAATCTGCAGCACAATTCAATTTCAGAGCCATTCCAGCCAATAATAGCTCTAAACAAAATGTAATATGTAATTCGCATAGTAATGCCACCTTAATTACATTTTTTGGAACAGTCTTTTCTGTCTTGGTCTCTCCACCCTCCAGCCCCAATAAGCGTATCTAAAACTGGAGAAAGAAAGTCATCCGTCTCTTAAAACATCACGAGGGATAGGAGGGAAATTGCGGGAAGAGATTAAAATTGCAGGGAATTTTGCTCTTTTTGTGGAGCAGTGTTCTTGTAGTCACCTTTGTGTGCTGGGTAATTGGTTTTCCATGGAACTCTTTGAGGCTTTTTTTTTTCTTTTTTTCCAATTTAGTTTTTGAATTTTAAATTATTTTCACGCCAGTCAGATGGACCTGCACATTGAAATCTCCTGTGTTATCCTCAGAATAAGTATAGAAAAGTGACAGCAGGGCTGATTCCTAATCCACCTGTCCTACAGTTATGCCTGAATTCCACTGTATGCTCTCTAAACACTGATGCTTATCCATTCTCAGGGATCTGATCTAGAAATGGTTAGATTATACTGCCCTACATAGCTCTTGATGTGACCTTCTCATGGAAACGTAGATCCTAAGGCCAAAGGGATAACCTAGTTTGATCTGTGGTATAAGAGGCCATGGGTTTTTCCTGTATTTTTCCTGGAGTATAAACTTGGGGAAAAAAATAATCCAGTGTTGATAGTCAGGGATGGAAAAATGAAGGACTGGAGAGCATGAAATCTTCTACTCCTGAACCATGGAAAGGAGTCAGACTTCACAACAGGTACCTCATGTAGCTTTGTCGTGACAACTCTCCTGTATCTGACTGGAGGGCACAGGCTCGGGGATGAAATTTCAGGACAAAACTGCAGCTCTGCATGGAACATCAGTGTATTGCACTGTGAGTCTTCAGAATCTGACCTCAAAGATGCAGCTCCCTTGGCAGAATCTGCCACAGGTTCAGCAGCAGCTCCGTGTGACCCAGACAGCACAGCAAGGGGGGAAGGATTACAAGTGCACCTTCTGTTGGAACAGCTGATCCACGCATGGCAGCAGCAGAACAGCTCATCACACCTGTTGAGGGAGTGCTGCAAGGAGCAGGGTTTGACAACAGCTGCTACACACGGGCTATTTTCATAACACGGACACAAGTCATAATCTTGACTGAGATTCCCAGCAAGAGGTTAACTGGGAGCCTGTAGCTCACAATGCACACAGCTGTGACTTACCAAGGAAGAGCTGAGCCAAGAGCAAGAAGCCATTAGAAGGTAATAGTGTGAAAACAATAATGGCCTACAGCCAGATTTGAACTAACAGTCCAGGAGAAGAGAAGCCTATCAACACTTCTTAGTTTTCCCTTTCATTTCTTATAGGGCTGCAGTGGTGTCAGAAGTGTGGGAGAAAAAGGTGGCTTATGCTGTCAAGGATGCTGCCCCCAGTACTGCAGTGCTTAAACTCTGCTCAGAAGCTCCTCTGCTTACTGGTCTTCCAGACTGGGAGGGTAATAAAGAGAGGAACAATGGACCTGGAAATTAAAGACCATTAGGGTTTCCCATATGAATTTACAGGTGATTTTAAAATGTATCCCTTTTTCTTTCCAGGTCCTACACACCTTTCAGCAAACCTTTCCTTTCTTTTCCTAGACCCAGTGCCTTCTCCCAACACACACAACAGCAGGTCAGGCAGGGTGGGAGAGCCCCATGCTGAGAACCCTGATGCTTTGGCTGTAGTAGCAAAGCACAGTCAGCACCTCTTCTCCTTTCCAAATCCCCAGCATGCTCAGCCTGTACCTGCTGTCCCTTCACAGCCTGAGCCTTGTGCTTTCCACAGCTGCTCTCAGCATCCCTCTTGCACCGTCTCACAGGTGCCAGATAAATGCCAGGTAGTTTCTAGCTCAGCCCCCTCTGGATGTGACTCTCCTGGGCCACATACTGGCCTGATTCCCTTCCACAGATGGTTTCTTCCCCTGCTCTCCCTCCCCTCCCCACAATAAATATGAGGTCTCTCTGTGATTCTGCATTCTGGTGTGACCAACAGCACTGGGGTGAAACCACTTAGCACAGATGGCAAATTATCCTTCCCAGCTGCTCCTGTGTGACGTAGACCTTCTCCTAGCTTCATCATTCTTCAGCCCTGGGCTCCTCTTCTTCCACACTGCCAGTGGACCTCAGTACCTGGATGAAACTGGATTCCAGTCCTGCTGGGTCCCAGTAACTCCCAGTGAGGTCAGTGAAAAGACAGGTCCCACCACAAGCTCTCTTTTGGCAGGAAGAAAGGGAGTTTCCATCCTCTAGCCTAAGAGGTTTCCCCCTCTTAGTTTCTCTCTCTTTTCAAAAGTTCTTCAACTTCTTTCTCCAATGGAGGGAGTTTATAGAGGTTGTCGGGGTGGACTACAGTCTTGTAAATACATATGTGACATCTTACATCTCTTCTTTGAAAAATCCTTTTTTTCCCCATCAAAACAAGTCAGTAAAACACAGAAAACATCTTCCAGACATGCCCAGAGATGCCCTCAGGGCCCCTTTATTCTGCCTACTCTGAACGTTTCATCTCTTGCTGATGCTTTGTCTGCCTTTCTCTGTTCTCCATCTACAATCAGTAGTTCCTCAGCTGTGGTCCCAACAGAACAGCACTTTCTGAGAAGATACAATATGACCTCAAGTGGTTTTACTTACAGTTAAAACAGTCCTCCTCTTTCCACTCCAGCAGTGATCCTCTTGTCATCACTGTACTTGGACAAGGTGACAAGATCTCAAGCTGAAGAGGACAGGTGAGAGGACAGATTATGTGCTTCATGAAGGCTGAGAGAATTGGGATTGTTCAGCCTGAAAAAGAGGCTTTGGGGTGACCTAATTGTGGCCTTCCAGTACCTGAAGGGAGCCCACAAGAAACATGGAGAGACAATTTACATGGACCTGGAGGGACAGGACAAGGGGGAATGGCTTCAAAATGAAATGCAGGGGGATTGGATTAGATATTAGAAAAAAGTTCTTGGCTGTGAGGGTGGGCAGGCCCTGGCACAGGGTGCCCAGAGAAGCTGTGGCTGCCCCATCCCTGCAAGTGTCTGAGGCCAGGTTGGATGGGGCTTGGAGCAACCTGGGCTAGTGGAAGGTGTCCCTGCCCATGGCAGGGGGTGGGACAAGATGTTCTTTAAGGTCCTTTCCAACCCAAACCATTCTACGATTCTATGAAGGGGTTCATCTGTCACCTCTGTTCTGGCTAGGCAAGAAAGCCCAACAGTACAAAGTCCCCCAGGAAGGGAAACTCCAGATAAAGGTGCAGAGGAGTAAACTCAGGTAGACCAAAAGTAAGGTCTCTTCACTCTGCTGGGGAGCTGGCCCTGAGAACCTCCCAGAGAAGCAGCCTGAAACTGGCCTGGGTGTATCCATGACACAAAGCTCTGAGGCTCTGCTTTCTGCTCCCTGGTTCCCATGGCCCAGGGGCAGAGTGTTGGCACCCCAAAAAATGAATCATCTACATTCAGTTCTTATTTTTCTTTCTTTTCCAAGCACTTGATGCATTCCAGAGCCCAGGTCTGTGCTGACTATCAGCTCCTCCTCATGAACCCACATCTAACCTCTGCAGCACACAGTGCTGATGGCTCCCTAGTGTGTGTTTGCACCAAGCATGAAATAAGTTGCCCTTTGCTCACATTTCCAGCCTCTCAGATGAGGATAACAAAGCCAAGGAAAGTCAGCTTCAAATAACCTTGCAAGGCACAATGTGTGTGCCATTCCTCCAGGGAGACTCTACCTCCCATCCTCTATATGTTGTGGGTCAAAGTTCCAGTCCACATTTGCTCAGATAAAAGCAAATCTTGGGAAAACAATCAAGAAATGCCATTCATTATTGAGGGGGAACTGGGGAATAGGTGGAAATTACAGGCAAAATGACTTGAAAGCCCTCCCGTTTGCTGAACATTTCTCTTTGGTTTCTTGCAGATTCGAAAGGTCGCTGGGAGCTAATGAACCTCAGATAGCAAAGCTGTCTCTTGTTTGTTTGTCATTTTGAGTTTTTCTGGTTGATTAAGATCCATGCTGGCAGTAACGTATAAAATAGCAAATTTCTGTGAGTATCGTGAGGTCACGTTTCCTACCCTAGAAAACTGCTGAACATACCAGGAAAAACAGTTAGTCCCAAGGACTAATGAGCCAGCTCTCAGCACAGGAAGCTTCTGAGTGGTTCTGTTACACACATTTATTTTTGTTATTCCTGGTTCCATAGGCTTTCAACATCATTCCCTCCACACGGTGGTGTCCCAGATCATCTGCACCCCAAGACAGGCTCACTCTAGGGCTACCATAGAATGCTAGAACAGTTTGGATTGGAAGGCACCTTAAAGATCATCTCATTCCAACCCCTCTGCCATGGGCAGGGACACCTTCCACTAGCCCAGGTTTCTCAGAGCTCCATTTGTCCTTGAACACTTCCAGGGATGGGGCACCCACATGTCTGGGCAACCTGTACCATATATTTGAGAATGGTAGGATATATCTTCTTTCTCCACCTGTGGATTCATGTGGGGTGAATTTGAGGACTTTCTTTGGTCTGGTCACTCACTTGGAGTAGCAACAACAGAAGTCCAAACGCACAGATGACCTTCACAGCACAGACCAGCGAGTCCTGCACATCTGGACATGTCACCCCTTTCCCATCTGTGCTGTCCAGCTGCCTGGTGCAAAGCAGTGTGGCCATTGCTTCCATGTACTGACAGCCTGGTTGTCAGGGACTGTCACACCATGCTAGAAGATGATAGAACCTCTAAAAATGCCCATTATTATTGTGAAGCAATTATCTCTGAAAAAATGTCCTGGCTGCAGAGCCAGCTGTGTACAGGACACCCTGGTCTGCACAGCCTCTGAGTATAAACAAGAAGTGTACCCTAGCAGAGGTCCTGAGTTATATGTAATATAATATTCCAGAGCATGGGAGGCTGGATGACTCCTGGATTTGTCAGATTCATTCTACTTTGCATTCATGCTGGCAAATGTTAGTCAAAAGTATGTTAATACCCCTAGTCACCACCATGACTGATGACTCATATTAGTCCCATTCCACTGGAGAGCCCTTGAAGGCTGATTCTCTTGCTTTTATCAGAAGAATCATGTCTCTCCTCTTACAGCTCCAGCTCTGAACCCAAGTGACTGTGGTAAAAATAAAGAAATTCAAATTCCATTTACCTGCCCCTGCTCCCAACCCACTCAGAGCTAAAGGACAAACACATCACCGTGCTCCTTCCTTTCACCTCCCTATTTAGGAGAGCTCAGGGCTCTCAGCACAGTGCTGAGCAACACCTGCTGTTTCTGCTGAAACTCTGGAGAAGCTGAAGGTGCCTCAGCATTTGCTGAACACCAGACCCCTCCCAAGAGCTGTTGACTGAAGTGGGAACTTGCTGTTTTCACTCATACCACAAGTGAAATAACCCTGGGACAGGAAATCTTTCTTGATGGAAGCATTTCTCTCTGTTTTTACACCAGATGCGTGGGTTTTACAGGCACTTCAGGGGACCCTTCAGACATAGCTGTGGGCATTCATTGCTTTGTCAGAGGCAGTGCCAACTGCACAGCTAAGATAAGCCTAAAGCAAGTGAAAAGTGACCCTACAGACCCAACTCAAAGTGTATTAAGTGTTTGGGCTCTGTTTCCACCAAACAGAGCCCCAGAGCTTGATATGGCCCACGTCTACCTCCTCCTAGTTGGGGGGGAACCATTTCAGACCCCCGACACAAGACCCTGTGCTCATCTCCTTGTGCTCATGGACAGCACACCCACAGTGCCAATGTGCCCACAAATTGCCACCCACCCAGAGTGTCACAGAGCTCAGCACCAAAACACAAGCAAGGCTTGGCCAGAGCCCAGCCAAAATCTGGGCCAGGAAACCATGATCAGCTTGGATATAGCTGCGTGAAATTGCAGAGTACTGGCTTGAATAGGCAGGGATGGGGATCTTGAAGAGAAACACTGTAAAGAGTGTGAGTCCCCCTGTTAATCTCAGCATCTGCTCAGCATGTCATGGAGAGCCACCACCATCACATAACTCCTCTCACCTACCCAGAGAGCATCCACCAATGCGATGGCATGGCAGAGGCTGATGAGTAGCCAAACATTGGGCACACAAAATTTGGAGCTTCTTTTGTACTTCTTGCTTAGTCCAACACTAAATTCTCTTGAGCTTTCAAAGCAGTGAGCACTATGGAAGAGCAAATCCCTTTCCACCTACCCCATCAACACCCTTGCCTTTTCCAACTGTAAGCAGACCTCTGTTGAGTTGTGTCACCTCACCAACTCTGACTCTTCCACTGAAAAGGATCCCTGCTCCCACAGGGAACAGGGAGCAGATGTTTAATCACACATCACAGCACCACAGAGTGGCACAGGCCAGGTAGCGAGGGTGGATTCCACACTCCACTGAAGCTGCAGGATGGATTTGGGTGGACAGAATGCAATTATCCACATCATCATTTACTCCAGACATAAATCTTTTGAAATAGTAACAGCACCTAGCACATATTAAGCATTATACATGTTCAAAGCGCAAATGGTAATGTTTATGCCAAAAAATGTTTGAACTTGCAGTAACTAATAACAAGCAGTGAAATTGCATAGCTGAGAGGTTGTTTTCCAGCTTTAATTCACAGGAGCACCTTTCTTTTTTTTCCCCAGGAAGGCTTTGCTCAGACTTCCCACAGTCTTGTGCAGATCCCAGCTTTCCTTCCGAAGATGTGTCAAGAAATAATAATAGGAAACAAACCTCTTCCCATAAAAAAAGAGAATGCTGCATCTTAGAAAAACAAAGAAAATGAGAACGTGATGCTATAAGTGAACCACTTTTTAAAACTAAGTGATATAAATAAATTAGACACATACCTACCCACTCACGCACACATTTTAATACACATGTAAATGTATATATAAAACCCCCTTCAAAACTCACACTTTGAATATGAACTTTTGGTCCAGCCCATCTCCATCCAGCTCAGATAATGTAACTGACTCATAGGGACATTTCCTGATTGCCAGAGTGTGGGATCCAAAAAGGAACAGATTACATCACCTCATAACTTAAGGAAAACCAACAAAAAACCCCAAAAACATCAGAAAAACTAGAGAAGATTATAATATATACAGTTTGGTAGGGTTTCCCTTGCCTCCCACTGCCACCTCTGCTTCCAGGAAAGCATCAATGTCATTTGAAAAGCTCATATGGGATAAAACCTTAGAGTTGTGGGGAGTGCAAGAGCCCCAAACCCCATCAGTTGGTCAGAATGGGCACATTCCTCAAGGGTTAACATCTCTATGCACTGCTCCTCTACCAATCCACAAGCTTCATATACAGAATTTGGTAAAGAGAATTTGCTTGAAAAGAGGCTGTTCCACATCCAAGGGCACATGGTCAGCCTGGTTTTCCATGCCTGATTGAGATGGGGTTGGGAGCAGCTGAGGGAGCCTGGGATGGTTTTTCATGAGAGCAGTAGGCATTGTGTTGGAAAAAAAAAAAAAGGCATGCCTCTGGACAACTCTTGGAGCCAGAATTCATTTCTCTCCCTCCTCTCTCCTAAAGCATCAACACTGGCCAACGTTTGGAGCACTGGTGGCACACTGGAGAACTCACCAGAGCTCCAGGGCCTGCTTCTCATTTGTGTATTTACATAAATTTCCATATGGCATGGAAAAAACAATAAATAGAAGCAGGGATGTAATTTTGTAATTTTCCATGGATTTGAGGGTTTTTTTCCCGCAAGTGGCCGAGCGCCCTCTGCCTGATTCAGAACAAGGACCTCAGCTTTGAATTCTGCCTGTGCTGAGGGCTCTGGGGCTGCAGGCTGAGCCTCCTCTGCTCTCCAAGGGGCAGCACAGGATGATGGCAAGAGCACAGGCATTTTTTAACAGCTGGATACATCTTCTTAGAGATGCTACAGGGATAGGAACCTTGGAAACAGGAAAGGATGGGGAGAGAAGCTGCTAGAGGAGTAGCCAGGGCCATGGTGTAGAAACAGGGAGCATCTTGTTGAAATGCAGTTCGTGCCTGGGCACTGGACGTGCTCAGCAAGGAGCTGCAGCCTTGCCTTGATCTGGCAGCAGTGCACCCACCTCATACACACACACACCATCTACACCCAACACCACGTCACGCTGGTTCCCTGGGTCCTCTTCTTCCCTCAACGTGTTTTGATTGGAAGGGAAGCTTGAAGGAAAGCCTGGAGTATCCCAAACCCATCTTCCAGAGTGAGAAACAGATTGGTCCTCCCTTCCCCCAGGAAGGAATGCAGGAGAATGAAAGGCCTTCTGGATGGGGGGAGGGAAGAGACATGCACTAAGGGTCCTGAAACTTTGTTGCTGTTGTTGTTACATTATAATCCAAGGAAACAAACAAAATTTCCACCCTGCCAAGGCACCCCCACACAACAACTTCAGTCAAAATCCCTTTTCTAGGCACAATTAAACAGAGCAGGCTGCTTGAACCTTCCCTGCAGCAGGGTCCCAGTGGGGTTAAGGCTTTCTGAACTCTCCTTGCCCAACTTTCTCCCCTTCTCCTGCTCGGAGCTGGAGGGGAGACTGACTCATTTGGTTAAAAATAAAAACACTGCTATCTAAACTTTAATGGCTTTGTTTCTCATTGCTGCAGGCAGTGGTTCATATGCATTCCAAACAGCACTTTGACTGCAAATGTACCGTTTTGGAAGCTATTCCACCTGAAAAACAATATCTTTCATCTCTCTGCCTTGCACTGTTGGGGGCTGGGAGCACGCCTGTCCTGCCTCAGCAGATGCAGGGAGGTGCTGGGGTGGAAAAGAGAAAAGCTGGCTCTGCTGCAAGGATAGTGCTGGAGAACCTGAGGGCTGGGATGGAGAGCAGCGTGCTGCTGTGCTGGGAGTGCTGATGAGGCTTCAACCACTGCTGGAAGAGGAACTATTTGAAATGTTTGGAGAGGGGATGATGCCAAACCATGCCACATCCAGGATGTAGGAGAGGCCAGACCAGCTCTATCTCTCTGGTCCTTGCAGACCTCCCACCTACAGATGTCACTGCCCAGAGTCTCCCCTATGCACCCAGAGCAAACTTTCAGTGTTGCATGCACTGACAGACATGCCCAGTTGAGTATTCCTCGCCCAGGGATCGATGGCAAAGAAGAGGGGACAGATGGAGCTGGAGGTGGCTCTGCTACCCAGCACACACATGCTGTGCCAGCAGCGGCTGCACGCTCTGGTGGCCCCCGTTGAAACCTCTTCTATGACTCAGAATTGTAGAATCACAGACTGGTTTGGGTTGGAAGGGACCTTTAAAGGCCATCTAGTCCAACCCCTCTGTGATGTGCAGGGGTTCACACTAGGTTCACACTTCAACTAGGCCAGGCTGCTCGGAGCCCTGTCCAACCTGGCCTTGAATCTTCACCACCACTTCTCTTGCCAGGAGAGTTGTCTTAGGCCATGTACTCCATTCCCTGCTCAAATGCACACATATTCTCCTTGGCTGCACAAATCCCACACAGACCACAGGTTTCCCTGTATGGAAGGGAAAGGCCACTTTGAGGTCTGGGATAGGTGGTTTCTGCAACCATCACACTCCAGCCTTGTGCTTTGAAAAGCAGCGTGGTTTGGCTGGTGGCCCCATTTCTAATGGTGAGTTATTCCATTTGTTCAGGTCTTTTTGTCTAACTTTTGAGTGATAATTCCCTGTATCGCTCCTGTTCCCACAGAAATCAGGGACGAGTATCTCACCTGTTCTTACATCTGGTTTAAAAGGGACAGACAAAGGAATCCGAGTTGGGGGTCACAACGGGATGGTCAAATAACTGGTCCTCAAAGGGGGTAAGGTATTCATCTCATGCCCATAATGACTTTGTGGTGTTACCCTAGCAACTAATGCTCAGAGATGATGCAATCAAATTTGGGAACGATGTGATTAGATATGACAGGCAAGGGGAGACAAAGGGAAGCAAAGTTGCTGTGGCAGCTGGGATGCAGTGCTCAATGTGTAATGCATGTATCGGGGCTGCGAGACATTATTCCGAGCAATTACACTAAATATCATATTCTATTTGCCAGCTAATTACAGAATATCACTCAGTGCCTGCTGTCCAGCCCATCCCTGCTCTCTCCACTTTGGGAGGCCAGGGAATGGTACTCTCATTAACCTGCCTGTGTTTGATCTGCTCGTACATTTTCAATTGGCACCAGCCCAGCACAAACTACCATTTGCTTTTCCCCCCCTCTTTGCATATTCCCCTTCCCATTTCACAGTTCCCTCTCAGCCAGGGACCTGCTACTCTCCCCTGGCAGTTACCCATCTCTGTCTTTGGATCCCTCCAAGGGAGAAGTGCAGAAGAGCATCATAAAGGGGAGTGCTTTTTCTTGGGCTGCATGTGCATGGCTGCAAGTGCTCAGCCAGTCTTTAATCCCATGTGCAACAGCCTTGGTAGGTCTGTGCACCACCTGAGGACTAATAACTCAAGAATATAAAGCTTAAAAATCATTTGGGCCTGCAGTGCTTTGAGCACAGCTGCCCAAATGTTCGGCCAGCTTCACATACCCACATGGTTTGATGTAGGATATACTGCTAAGCCACAAGCAGTTTCCCTGTGTGGCATGGGGGGACACCCTGCCCACCCCCAAAGAGACACCCTTATTACTCTCACCCCCCTTATTTGGAGGGGCTGGCAGGGCCAAGGATGCAAAGTGTCCATGAGCTCTGTCCATGAGCACTTTGGTCTTGGTTTATTTACTTGCCATGGGGATACACTCAGGACTCTGCTCCTCTGCGCCTGGAAATAATTGCCCTGGAAAGGAGGAAGAATCAAGTGAAAAATAGAGAATATGGACTTGCACTGTAAATATTACTGATGATTCATAATCTCTTTTTCTCAAAATTTTGGGTTTCTTAACTATTATCCCTCTCACAGGAAGCCCCAGCTGTTCTTTTGACAGTTTTATGTGACCCAGCAGGCACTTTTCATTCACTTTCACTGAAAAAACAAGAGGCTCAATTCTCTGTTGCTCAGGCCCTGGTGGTGTCATTAGCCTGGTGCCAAGGATGAGGAGCGGGAATAGGAAGAGAGAAGAATCACTGCTGCTCTGATGTGACACCTCTTTACAGCCATCCATGCTGTCCTCGGCCGTCATACATATCTGACAGCAACCCAGTGTCACCTCAAGGGTGCAGAAACCAAATGTTTTCAAAGAAACACAGAGAAGGACACAAACCTGATGCTATTTCTCTCCCAGGCCCTCCGGCCTTGTCTCTGCTGCCAGAAAAAGACAGGGTGATTTGAAATATGCATTATCTGACATGTTTTAAGTTCCTTGTGGTGACAGAGTACCTTGGTGGATGGTCAAGATGAACTCTGATGTTGTCTCTTATTAGCACATGTATTCAGGTTAGGGCAGGCAGCTCCTAAATTGGGGCTGTAACATGTAAGTTAGCCACTGAATAAATATGCTTAACTATAGTCTCTCTGGTTTTGGCATCCCAAAAGGATCCCTCGCCCTCCTCTCCAGTAACTTCTCCCCCAGCAGGGATCTCCCAACCCCTCAGGAGGGGAAGTAGGTTCTGACTCACATTATTTCTCATATTTTTGATCTCTCTGGAAAGCTAAAGAAAAGACTCCGCCTCCCATCACCCTGTGCTGGCCAGGAGAGTGGACAAACCTCACCATAACCTGCCACATTCCCAAAAACCTTCAGCTTCCCTTTCCTTCTGTCTTAGTTCAGGTGATAACATCAATATGGTGTCAGAGGGTGAAGACCAAGGTTTGGGCTTCAGCTCTTACTTCAGGGACACCTCTCTGGTCCCACATCTACATCTTCCTTGTCATCCCCAAGGGATGTTCAGCCTGGTTCTCTTGGGCTGATGGTTTCTACAGCTACCTGAAAGGAGGTGGTAGCTAGGTGGGAGTCAGTCTCTTCTCCCAGGTAACAAGCAGTAGAGATGCAATGACCTCAAGTGACACCAGGGGACGTTTAGATTGGATTTTATGAAACATTTCTTCACCAAAAGGATGTCAAGCACTGGCACAGACTACCCAGGCTAGTGGTGGAGTCACCATATCTGGAGGGATGTAGAAGATGTGTGGATGTGGCACTTGGGGATGTGGTTAGTGGTGGCCTTGGCGATGCTGTGTTAATGGTTGGACTTGATGATCTAAGGGAGCTTTTCCAACCTAAATGATTCCATCATTCTGTGATTTTATGCTGATGCCTCACATCAGTGGGAAACCAAAGCACCTTCTCTTTCTGCCTCTCCTGCAAGGCAGCACTTTAACATCAACCTCCTCTCCCCAGCCCTCTCCTGTGGGTGCCCATCTTGCATCCAATAGCAAGTTGTTTGGCATGACTGGGGCTGGGACACAGTGAGCCCCAGTGGGTGCCTGTGAGCACCGCGGGCCTCCAAAATCCAGCCAGATCCAACCACCGTGGGATGCGAGAGAGGGAGAACAGCTGAGAAGGCAGCAAACATAAATGGGGGAGCTGCTACTGCCAGATGGGGCACAGGGAGCCGAACTTCATTTGAATTGCTCGCAGGCTTAGCAGCCAGGCAGAAAGAAATCATCACAAATCCATCTAATGCAAACTAATGCTGGTCATTAGGAAGCAGGCTGAAAGAGTGCTGCCTACATCGGGGAAAAGACATTAGGAAGAAAGTTCCTGAGCAGATTTCCGAGCCAAAATAGATCATCTCTGAACAATTTACTCTTCATTTACTCTTGTTTTCTAACCTGAGGAAGGGAGAATCAGTATTTTTATCTTTTTCCCCCACAGAGTACTCCAGGATGATCTTGCACCTACTGAGCCAGATTTCCAGCAGTTGTACAATCATAGAATCATGGAATGGTTTGGGTTGGAAGGGAAATTAAAGATCATTTAGTTCCAACCTCACTGCCATGGGCAGGGACACCTTCCATCCAAACTGGCCTCTTGGACAGAGCACAATGATTGTGCCTGTCAGCAAAAGGCCCAGTCCCCCAACATCTCTTAAAACAGAGCAGCCCTTCCCTCCACACATCAAGGGTAATAACTGTAATTGGGTTGATGCAGTTCTGGAATGGAAAACAGAACAGTCCTGTCCATGCCTGGCACTGACCACAGCCCCTTCTCCACTAACACACCAGTGCTGCAACAGGAAACAAATGCTTTTGATGACCATTTGCAAAAAAATAAGCATATAATAATTCTCAGCTGCAGACCTTGGTTGAGTTCTCCCAGTTCTCCTATCCAAAGGACATTTGACCATTAAAATCTTACAGAAATAACACATTTTTCCCCAAAACAGCCCTTTCAATCTTTTAAAGGGGCTTCAGTGTCAAGGCTCTTTCCACCCAAGCAAACACAGCACCGACCACAGCACTGCCCTGCACTCTGGGCCACCTCATCCAGGTTCTTGGCAGGGAAGGAGTTAACATGTTTGTCTTGAAAAAACCCAATTGAAGCCAGACTGGGCTCGGCTGGAGAGAATTACTTTATCAAGAGAGGTTGTGAAAAAAAGAATCTCTTAAAAGACTCTGGAGCAGAGAGTGGAGCAGGCAGGGGGTTGTGCTGTTTGGAGCCCCGAGCAGGCGTGTGTGGTGGAAGTCTCTGTTGATCTCCTCCAGGGGTAGATTTCAGTGCTCACTATTAAAGCTGAAGTTTGGGGGTGATGGCAGAGGAGGGCAGAGAGGGGGCTGTGCAGCCAGGCAGAACTTTTGATGTTGTTCTGATCAGGAACCGCTGAAAACCTCCTTGTTCTTCACAAAAAACTATTTCTCAAATCAAAAGCGACTTTTGTATTTTTTCTTCTTTGATAAAATGCAAAGATTTTTTTCCAAAGAGTTAATGAAATGCTTGTGTTTCGGATCAATCTGCAGGTTTAGTTTCAAATCAACCAAAAAAGGGAAACATCTGGGATCATGCAAATACTGTTTTATGTCTTAGACTTTTGCTTTCTGGTGTGATATGCATGAGCAACAGTTCTGCTGAGCAAAGGGTTCTTTTCCTTTTCTAATTTAGAAAAATTAAAAGTTAAAATATATGTTAAATAAAATTCTTCCTTTTTCTTCTTCAGAAAAAAGCCCCATTGAGTGAGACTTCATCAGGAACAGAAAAAGGGGGAATGGCTTCAAACTGAAAGAGAGTAGATTTAGATTAGATATTAGAAAGAAATTCCTCCCTCTGAGGGTGGGCAGGCCCTGGCACAGGGTGCCCAGAGAAGCTGTGGCTGCTCCATCCCTGGAAATGTCCAAGGCCACGTTGGACGGGGCTTGGACCAACCTGGGCTAGTGGGAGGTATCCCTGCCCATGGCAGGGGGTGGAATGAGATGTTCTTTAAGGTGCTTTCCAACCCAAACCATTCTATGGTTATATGATAACACAGTGGTCCCAGCATCTGGAGGCTGTCACTGACCCCCAGCTTCAAACCTCACCCTTTATGTGCAGGATCAGGCTCACAAGCACCAGGATTTTAGCAGGGTTTCGGTTTAATTTCATGACTGCTAGGTCGTGGCTGTTCTGCCACTGCTATTCCCTCCCCCTCCTTTCCCCTGACATGCCAAAAACGAAAAAAAAAAGAAAAAGAAAAGAGCTTAAACATATTTCGCGGTTAAACCACTTTTTTTTTTTCATGTCGGCTGGTTCCCACTGGGCTGAAAAGCAATAAAAAGTCAGGAAGAAGTATGGGCTCCCCTCTCAGCTTTGTCATATGGATGAATAGCACAGTAAAAAGCGCTGAATGCTATCGGTTAAAACGAACATGCTGCTCTTCCAAGTACATTTTGCAGTGCTCTGATGTGAAGGGGTGGGGGATTGGATGGTGAAAAACCTCTCCCAGAGACGGAGCCTTTGTCAGCCTAAAGATTTTTGCATTAAAAAAGAAATTCTTGCTATAATCACTGTACCCACAGCAACATTTTCAGTCCTCTTCTCCTCTGCCCTCACCCTCCTCACTTTTCCATGGCACTGGAATAAATCTCAAGGTAATGTGACCTGCAGCAAGGCTATCTGTGAGCATCTTGGAGGCTCTGTCAGTAAGAGGCCAGGCAAGTAGCACTGGAGTGCAAAGATCTTCTTATTATCTCCCTTTGCAGCCCTTCCCGGGCATTTCTGTCCTTATGTTCTTCATCAAGTCCCTGATGATGCTGATAAGGCAGGGGGAAAGAAAATAGGAGGGATGGGATAGCAAAACTAGATGACAAGACCTTGTACTGTTTCACATTTGCACCTAGAAAATACTCTGGCCTGGAATGTTAATGTATAATTGCAGATAAAAGTACACGAGCAATCGCTGGAGAATTTCCCATTAAGATATTCAGATATTTAGAAATCGCCTCTTTTTTGGGTTTTGATCTCCTATTGTTGAGGAAGCTGAAAGCCTTCACTTGAGGAGAAAGCAGCTCTGTTGTCTAAGATCCCTTTTCAGCAGTGACAGCCAGACTGGAGTTTTCAATAAAACAGTTGTGGGGTTTTTTCTCTCTCACTTCCCCCCACCCACCACCACTTTTTATTAAAGACAACGTCTCAAAACCCAAAACCTCCTGAAAAACATCTTCATCCTGATAAGATGGTTTAGCCTGGCCAAGAGAGATATAAGGTTAAACCCTTCTTATAAGGGGAAAGAGACCTCAGAAGAGCAGGAGATCATCCAGGACTATGGAGTGCCTGGTGCTCAAAGTCCTGCACAAAGCAGGTCTAACTTGGCCCAGGCTGCTCAGGACTGGTCCAGTTGAGCTGTGAATACTTCCAGAGTTGGAACTATCCAAGCTCTATTCAACCATCCTTGTTATAGAATTCTAGAATCAGTTAGGTTGGAAGGGACCTTAAAGATTCCCCAGTTCCAACCCCCTGCCATGGGCAAGGACATCTTCCACTACACCAGATTGCTTCAAGTGCCACCCCACCTAGTCCCTAACCCTTCCAGGGCTGGACCTTCATCCAAGCTGTATTCAACTGCTCTTGTGAAAGTTTTTCTTTGTATCTGGTAGAAACTTCCCTCATTGCTACATGTGAGCAACACCACTCAGCTTTTGCTGCAAGAGGAGTCTGGCTTTGATTATGCTGAAACTTGGGTGTGAGGAAGAGTCTGACTTGTGGAACTTGGTAGTACAACAACCCTACGGAGGGCAAGGGCTCCGGAGTGATAGACAGATAATGGACATCCATAGATAAGCGGATAAAATGTTTACAAGGGATATAATCCCTTCTGTTCCTGGTGATAAGCCAGCTGCTGACTGATAGAGGCAAAGAGGAGAAAACCCTTTGGGAAGATTATTCCAAACCTGGTGAGTTTAAGCCATGGATACTTGCACAACCGGTTATGGCAATCTCAGAGTCATTAGTGGTTATCACTGGAAGCACCAGAAGATTGGGAAGGGACAAAAAGAACCAAACTTTTATAAAGTATTAGGAACGTGGGCAGAAGGAGGGAATTATAGACCCACCAGTTTAGCTTCAGGTAATGAAAAATCCTGATGGAAAGATATGAATATTCTATTTACAGTTATCTGGGAGGTGCCAAGGACAAGAATCTCAGTGACCATGGATTTGTCAAGGACACCCTTCTTCAAACCCCTCTGTGACAAACCAGATAAATGGACCGAAAAATTAAGAGGTTCAGCTGGGACAGGCAGAAAGTAACATACACTGGGATGATGGAGAACACAGGTGAGCTTAGGGCTACAGTTCAGCAGAAAAAGATCTAAGGTTTATTTTGTCCTGCTAAGAGAACATGAGTCAGTCATATCAAGCTGGTACAAAAATGACAAACATCATCCCAGCTTGTATAAGAAGGCAGATGATGCAGGAGACATCATTAATCCCAGGGACTGGTGATGTCACAGTGGAGGTCCATGGCTGCAGGGGTTACCATGTGGGAAGGAAGAGGTGGGAGAATGTGACAGATATCTGGGGGAAGCAACAGGAATGATGAGAGCTGGAAAAAATTGTTCACAAAGGGAAAAGTAGCCAAGAATTATTTGGGTAATGCAAGGCTCGCCTGTAACAACAGTTTTGAAGGGAGAAATTTGTGGCAATTTCTCTTACACCTGGCTCTTTGATTGGACTGAGAAGTTTAGCCAAAGTCAGTGCCTGGAGGAGACCTGGGAGAAGAGACTGCCAGACTTATCCAAGGATGCGTGGTGGGTGTAAATAAAGCTCAGGATATACCCAGGCTGTGCGTCACTGGAAACTGCCTCGCGTGTCCCCAGCATCTGCTGCTGCACAGCAACAGGGCAGCACACAGGCTGGGGGAATGTTTAATTTCATGGTTTCCCTTTGGTTAAATGGCTCCTGCTGCATATGCAGGCCTGATAGGAGGAGAGAGGATTGCCAGAGCCATGGTCATCTGGGAGGTGACACGGTGGCAGCTCAGGTGGGATAACTGAGTCCCTTGTCAGCATTCCCACTGCTGCTGCCTGCTCAGCAGCACTAGAGGGGTAGGATGGGGAAATTTCAACAGAGAAGAAATAACCTTTGCCCTTGGGTTCATCTGCTGATTTTAGGGTCTTGTTTTTTTATTTTTGAGGAACAAGATCCTCCAGCAGCACTCATGACTGCCACATCTGCCTGGTTTTCAGGGTCAGGAGGCGAAGAGGTACATGAGAAGGCATTCAACAGTCTGGCAGCGAGCCTGAAAGCAGCATCTCCACCAGAGAGCAGCAGACAGCAGGGAAAAGTCTGTTGGACCATCCCAAATGGACCCCCAAAGTCTGAACAGAGAGGCCTTTGGCTGCAAGTGGTCTGTGTAGAGCTGATCCATCCTGGAGACCCTCTAACATGAGTGTCTGCAGGAAATTACTGTTTTTTCCTTTGCAGAATCACTGTTTAATGAATAAACAGGAGCACACAGTAACTACTGAGAGATGGGCAGAAGCCCAGGAGAGGAGCAGGGAGGGGGCCCTGCCTTCCCCCGCTCCTTGGCCAGGACCGGCGCCAGGCAGCCCCGTGCTGCTTCCAAGAGCCAGGCAGAAGACAATAATCCATGCCAAGAGAGTGTGAAATGGTGTGCAGACAGTCAGCCTCCCATTGTCTGTGTCCTCGGGTGGCTGCCAAGCCTTGCTGCCTCGGCCAGGGCATGGGAAGGAGCCTGGGTTGGTTGACATCTGCTCTGCTCAAGCTGCAGCAGAGAAGGAGCCTACAGAGCAGGGTGCTGCTCTTCCTTCTCTCCCATCTGGGGTTGTGCTGGGGATGCCAGGAAGCACCTCTGTTATTCCTAAGAATCTCTGGCCTCTTGGCCATCTCCAGTTACCCAGCAGACTGCAACAATCCTTAAATCTTGATCCTAACCCACCATGGGAGTTAAATCAGCTCTGGAGAGGTGGGACATGCAGCAAGGAAAGGCTTTGTGGCTGGCAGGGACATGCTCCTCTCATGTTACAAGGCTGGTGAGCATGAGGCAGACCTTGATCTCACTTGGGAGTATGATGGAAACCAGGAGAAACCCCTGGCATGACTCAGAGCTGCTGGAAGAGAGAGAGGAGCATGGGGGTTTCTGTGCTAATTAAGGGGATGATATCCATACTGACGAAAGAAATGGCTTGTAGCACTGTTAATGTGTGCCATCCTAACATATGCTAAGTCATCAAAAACATGCCATTTTAAAAATATCCATGATGCTTGCTGTGAATATCAGCCCAGCTTTGCCAAAGAAGACTCTCAGTCTCATTTATGGAAATACGGGCAAGATTCTGCCTTCTGTCACCCGAGGGCAACCTCAGTATGAAAAGAGATAACATCCATGGTTATAAAACGCCCTGAATATTTATCCAGACTCTAAAGACTATTTTTATAACTTCAATCCTGGTTTACTTTTCAATACTGTTATCTTTTTTTGTTTGTTTTTTTTTGGAATATATATAAGGATTGACTATTGGAACATGAATCTTTGTGCAAAATATTTAATTGAAACCCTTAGTTGCAAGCTGTAAATGTAGCACTGGTGACAGATTGTAAAGCCAGAAACCATTTGGTCAACGCACAACAACTCACAAGAGAGAAAAAGAAAAAAAAAACAAAACAGTATATAGGACAGGGTTTTAGAAGATACGTGAGTTTTACCGCAAAAAAATAAACCTTTCAGAAAATTTAAGAAAAAGAGGAATGTGGGGTTGTGCTATCAGATCCACAAGGCATCCAGTAAAAAATCATGCTACTTTTCTCTTTTTTTAATGTAGGGGGAGAAAACCTGCTTTAATTCAGCAAAAAGACATGATATATATATTATTCTTACTGAATGTAATTTTGTCTATAAACACATCCAAGACTTCAAACAAAAACAAACCGAGGACTGAAAAGCAGTCTGGAAGGTGTTAGTTACTCTTGTTCAGCTCATGTTTCCTCTTGTTGCTGTAAAGCTTGGTTGGTTCCTTAAATGTTGAGATGACAGGCTGCTCTGGAGATGTGCAGTTGTTGAGTGTTGTGCGTCTGCGAGCAGATATTCACAACACAACTTCCACTGCAGTGGCTTCGTGGCTGCTGAGATGCCTCCTTTATGACACAGCAAGGTCAGGTGCTGCTGCAGTCGTGCACTGCTATGAAGCAGAGAGTATTTATATTAATTGGGGAATTAGTTCTCCATCAAAAGGCACCTCAGTAAACGTTGTTAAGAAAAAAAGGACAATAACTTCCTTAATTACTGCTCGAGTTTCAAGGCGACTCTTTAAGAATTAACTAAATTAAAATCTATTTTGAGAGCTGGAAGGCTTCTATACATAAAAGCAAAGGTTGTCTGGACTTATTGGAAACAGAATTTCAGTCACTATTAAACTCTGATGAAATGAGAAGAAAGACTCAGAAAAGCGACTGAATAAAAGAAAAACTCTTAAGATGTTCTGAGAATTTCCCAGAGAAGCTGCCCCATCCCTGGAAGTGTCCAAGGCCAGGTTGGATGGGGCCTGGAGCAACCTGGGAGAGTGGAAGGTGTCACTGCCCATGGCAGGGAATGGGATGAGATGAATTTTAAGATCCCTTCCAATCCAAACCATTGTGGGATTCTGTGATTGAGCTGATTTAAGGGAATATCAGAATGCTTTTAAAATTCACAGTACTGAGAGTTTCTCCAGTAAACACCAAATTGGTTAAAATGTTTTCTTGCAATTGAGACATTGATTAAACTTACATCACAGGGCAGAATAGTGTGTTTTTATTCAGATGTAAAAATTCTTATCTTCTTTGATATGCTGTTTTTAAGGTGCACATTTCTACAGTTTCTTCCAAATAAGTGACTTAAATATTTGCAATGGATTCACACAGTTTACTTAGGATTATTCACGATTCTGATTACTAGCTATTTAGATTATCCTTGAAATACCAAAATAGGATTTACAGGTTCCCCCCCCCCCCCCCCCAAAAACGACNNNNAAATAGACAAGCCATGTCTATGCCTTGTTTTTTATCTACCATTAAAACAAGATTACAACTCATTTTAGGAAAAAGGTACTTAGATCCACTCCAAGGGTAAATCCACTCTTACCATATATAATCTCTGTTACAAAGTGTCCTCAGAGAGAAGTACAGAGAAGACTGTAACTGGAATAATCATCATTTATTGCTTACGATTTCCTCTGGTTCAGAATTTGCTTTTGCTTTCTTTGGCAATAAAATAGCCACAAATTGCTCACAAAAGAAAAAAATATTGTGTTTGTTCTTTATTGCCTTTCCTTCAAAGGCATCTTTTGAGGATGGGATGAACAGTGGCATCACAACTTTGAACTGCCATGAAAGGCAATTTTAAAGATGGTGCATTTTCCTTTCAGCACATTCTATGGCAAAGTCCAGCAACTGGAGACATCATCTCTAGCTCCAGCCTGGAAGATCGCCTCTTCCTGCTCCTGGGAGAAGGGGATATTCAACCCTACAGCGTAAAACCCTTCCCTTGCTGCTGGGGTGAATGTTGATGAGTGACACCACTTGTCACATTGGTGGGACCCCCAGATTCAGAGGACAGTGTTACCCAGAGCCCCAGGACTATGCAAAGCCATAGCTGACACTTCTGAAGCCTGGACAGGCCATATTGTTTAAACAACCCTTTGAATCCTTTACTGGGGGTTTAACTATGGCCATCATCTGCCAAGGAGAGACATGTGTGCTCCCTCCTATAGTATCAGGGCTGGGAGAGATGATGGGTTGTCACAGCCTGACCAGCTCCACCTGCCCCAGCCATCACAGGCTGTATTTAAGCCCAGATCCAGCACCTGAGCTTTCCCTGCACTGTGCATAGGGTTGTTTCTGTGTCTCTCATAGCCATGCTGCTCCTCTACTGGATTCCTGAGTGGATGTTGGACATACCTACAAGCCTCCCCAGTGCCGTGGGCTCTCAGCAGCTAGTGCTGTTAAGGTATGGTGGGATGGGCTGGAAGCCCCAGCAGATCCTCAGCTCCTGGCCCTGAGGGACCATCAGCCTTTGAGTCACCTGGATATTTGGGCCAGCAGTGCCATTTGTATCACTAGCTGTTGACCAGGGCACCTCAGAGGTGCTGGGTGGGCATGGAGGCAGGAAAGGCAAAATCAGCAGTGCTGCAGACCATGGGGTGAGGCTGAGCCAGGAGAGGGGGCACCAGATGGGCACAGAATTGAGTCCCCCAAACCATCTCTGCATGCCCAGCCTTTCTCCATGGAGGGATGTGCTCTGCAACATGGCACATCTGTGGTGTCATGGTGACCTCTAAAGGCTTATCCCAGGGCAGTGGTCACAGCCCCAAGGCTGCCAGAGCTCAAGGAGTGCTCAGACAACACTCTCAGCACATGGTGGGGTTGTTGAGGTGTCCTGGGCAGGGACAGGAGTTGGACTCAATGATTCTTGTGGGTCCCTTCCAACTCAGGATAGTCTATAATACTATGATCCTGGTGCCAAAAGATCTCCCTGAAAACTCTGTTTCTGCAGGCCTCTCCTGCTGTGCTCATCCTCCTTAGGCCATATGGTCTGCCAGGAGGCACCAGCCTTGTTGTCTGTGTGGGGCAGGAGAAAGCTCCATCACAGGAGAGCATTTTTCCAACCTGTTGGCCTGTGTGGCAGCACCAATAACTGCAAAAGGTGATCCTGTGTTTGAGGTTTTTCTATATTGATTCAAGGACTTTAGAGGAGAAACTCATTGTCTGTGAACTCTGTGTGTGTGCTGTGAGTCCCTGCTTGTGCCTCTCTACCTTCCTCTCCCCTTGTGCTCTCTTTGCTCCTCTGCAGTTCAGATGCTTTTCCTGGAGGTGCTGACAGAGCTGATCCCTCTGGAAATCTGCTGCTCTGGCACCACAGAGCCTCTGCCCCTGCATCCACTGAGCAGGACTGTATGTACCCTGCAAAGTGAGCTGTGAGCATCTCCTACAGCTCCCAGGCAGAGCAGGAAGGAGCCAGGCAGGCTCCACAGCTCCCTGCTCTGTGCTGTTTGCATTCCTGCACTGCACAGGGTGTGCAAATATTCCCTTTGGCATTCAGGGGCATCACTTGTGGCTCAGCAAGTGGGTGACTGGGGCAAGAGCTGCTGTTTACTCTGTGCTCCTAGATTAGCCCCAGCACTAAGGGCTGTTCCATGCGGGGAGAGGATAAACAAGTGGATAAATTCCATGGATGTGAGCTGCCAGCTTGTGTATCGGATCCTATTTCTGAAAGATGCCAACAGAGGGCATCCGCTGCCAGGCACAGCCTGCGAATTCCTGCTGCATCCCCTCTTCCTGGCTCCGGACTGAGAGCATCTTGGGGGTTTTTAACCCTCTCCCACTTAGGCTCAGGTGAAGCTTTGGCAGAGATTTTAAGTAGATGGGTTTTTTTTTTCAGTAAGTGTTTTCATTTTCCTTTGGAGAAAAGAAAAGCGGAGGGGAAACAATAATCCCCAGCTGCAGTCCCTTGGTCAAGGCAGGGCTTTGATAATTAATGTCCAAGGGCTCCCCACAGGCTGGCAGAGCAACAGCCAGGTTCAAAGGGAAGGCTGATGCTCTGTTGTCCTGTGTAGCTGCAAACAAAATCAGAAGCACTGCTGTGCTGGTGTTGGAGGAGAGCAGATTTCATAATGAATGGCCTGGCTTTGGTGGATTTAAATAGTCAGTTTTATTTATAGGTGCTTATTCCTGGTGTTTAATCTCCTTGTTTCATGTCTCATGTGGACAGTCAAAAAGAAATCGAACTTCTAAAGCCTGCTGCTCCCTCTGGTAAATACATATTGATGCTTGGACTGCAGGGCAGCTCACTGTGAGCACATTGTCGCTCTTGTTAATACCTCACACCAAAACATCTGTGATGTCCAAAGCCCAGACAGTCTGTCTGATGGCAAGATTTGGAATCCAGTTTTGACTGGGGTGGTGAAGGTCCTGAGGCAAGGACTGGTGTTAAGCAGGGCTCATGTGAAGGTTAGGATTGGAGGGAGCCTCATCAGAGCCTTCCTCCCTCCATATAAAACCAGCAGGAGGTTGATGGGTGCAGGAGTTGGGAATTGTGCCTCTTAGTAGGCTGGAAACAAGGGTCAGTCTGAGCTGGGTGAGGACTTACTCTGAAGGAATGATTCCAAGTGATAGTTTTTAATGGAAATAGAGAGCCTAAGACTGATACTCTGCTCCCCGTAGTTGGGTATTTGTTTTGAATGAGCCCAGATCTCTTTGAGGTCCAGCTGGACCTCAACAGTGGTGGGGTTGCTGATTACTGGGCTCCCAAAAGTATGTCCTATTCCAGGGTTTTTCTCATTGCTTTGCACACAAAATGGGGCAAACCCCTAAAAAATCCGGATGACTGGGAGGTCTGGCTGGGATAGTCATCAGTCCTTGGGAAAGACTCATCTCTGCCTCATGAAGCTAAAGCTGATCCAAGCTGTGCCATGTCCAGCCTCACCCAGTTCCTGTTCTGGGTCTGGTTTAACTCTTGGTGTGGGAATAGACACATGCTAACTTTCACAAAGTGTGCGCATTTTCAATGGTGAAGATTAAAATACATGAACATGCTCCTCATAGAAAAGTTGTTCGCTTGCTTGAATTATTTAACCGGAGTTTCCCAACAGGCCACCAAAAAAATACCCTGCTCTGTATGTGTAGGTCATCTCTATTTCCTATTATACATTGATAAGGGCCAGAAACCTACAGCCAAATTTGATTTATGGACTGCCATACAGATTTAAGAAATTTATGATTTGATTAATCCATCCCATATATCTTTTTCTTTATTACCGGTAATTCATGCTATATATCAAAGCCTTCTGAGCAGGAATTTGGCACAGATAAGGCAGCCAGTGCTTCTAAAGGGTTAAATTCTATGGTGTACCAACCAGACTGTTGGGATCTGCTGGTTAAATATGTACTCAGCAGTCCTGGAGTCTGTCTGACCCTGTAGATTTATTCTGGTTTACCAAGTGAGTACATATTTAGGACATGTATGTGCAGAACTACATTACTGGGGAATTAGGGGCATGAGGTGTGAAGAAAATCTTTCCAAAATGCTGATGTGCCAGGGTGAACATTGTAGAAAATGAACAGGCACCTGCAGTGCTCCTAAAAACATATGTTGAGCCTATAGATAGGATGGTCCGTTGCTTGGGCATTGGGACTGCCTGGTGAGAGCCTGTCCTAGCAGGGCTGAGCCTTGGCAGCAGGACTGGCTGCTGAGCTGGTCCTGGCTGGCAATCCTTGTTTCACCTCAGAGGGAGGTGGGGGTTTGGCTTAGGGCAGGGAAAGCAAATCAACTAATTAAGTCAATGAGGGAATATGGAATAACATACCTCAGATTGCATGAAGATGTGACCTGAGACTGTAGATGCTTCTGTTGCTGATAAACATGTTTTCTGGTTTTTTTCCTGTAACACTATTGACATTTGAAAATGATCGGAATATTTCAGAGCGCATTTAACCAGACAGAAGAACTGGATTTCAATACTGTCAACTCCGGAAAGCAAAAGGCGTGTCCTAAATTACCTTCAGAATCGTAACAATTTAAAAAGTGGGATAATTTCTCATTTGCCTTCTGTTTTCCCAGCTACTCCAGGTCAGCCAGCTGGCCTCCTTTGAGAAGGAGGAGGGGGTGATTCTATTGCACTGGGGGAAGCAGCATGCACACACCTGGCAGCCCTGGAGCACATTCCCTCTGCAGGAGCCAGGTGTGTGAGCTCCCCCTGCCTAGCCCTGCCCTGGGGGCATGGGGGTCCCCTCTCCCCAGCCCTGCAGTCCTTGATCTCTGCTGATGGGGAGTGGGGATGCCACTCTTAGCAGGAGTCACAGTTGCATTTAGCAATCAGGACTCCTGTTTGAGATCAGAGAGTGTTGAGCACTGTTTCACCCAGCAGCCTTTAATAACATCTCAGCTCTGCTAAACTGCCCACAATTTCATCCAGCCACCTCTTCCAGAAAAGCCCTGCATCTTCATTACCTTCCCCTTAAGCCATCTGGTCCCCCAACCTGACCTTTTTAAGAAAGATTGCTTAAAAAAACTGGAGCGGTCCCTGAACAGAAGACCTTGTGTGTCATGTTTAAGCCTAGAGCAAATTTTTATGTCCGAGCTGTAAAACCTTGAAAATAAAGATTTATAATTGAGATTCTGGCTGAAGCTGAGTGAACAGAGATGGTCTAATTAAATTCTGTGGTGGGTATAATTAACCCATTTATTCATTTATTACCCTCTCTGCAGTTAATGCAGGCCAAGCCATTGCCATTTGTTTATGAAGGACCTGTTACCTGGCTGCTGGGCTCAGGCTGTGGCAACCAGGGCCAGTGTGATGCTCTGGAGGGGCTGCTGGTTGGATACAAGCAGGTCTGAGCTGATGGATGCTTTTTAAGAAACCAACACAGCTCTTGAATGAGTCAGCTGGGAAGGAGCAGGGTGGGAAGCAAAGAGTCAGGGTTCTGCTTTGGACTCTTGAGCAGAGCTGCCAGAACACTTCAATCAAGTGTGGTAGTTCAGGAGAAAAGGGGAGTTTGGGGCTTTTTTCAGAGCAGTGTGGCTCTCTGGTGTCAAACACACCTGGTACCATGGCACTGAATCCCTGCTGTGTGCTACCAAGGGCAGCAGTAATATCCACACTAACATGTGTGGATTTGTGTTCCCTCCTTCATAGCTCAGTGTGGAAATGGCACTTCCAAACCCGTAACACAGATAACTACTCACACATCCTTTGGGAGAGCCTCATCTGACTAAAAGCCTGTCTGGCTTTTCCAGAACAAAGCTGTTTCACTTCACCAAAGACTCATTTCACTTCACTTTCTTGCAGCCATCATGAGGTAAAAAACAATGAATCAACCAGAGATTATTTTTCATGAAAGTTTAATCAGGTGCTGTCCCTGTCCTGTGCCTGTGTGAGCAAACCTTGATGAGCACATAGGGCTTGAACATGGAGTAGAAAACATCTGTTTGAGAGGCAAGAAATGCAGGGAAAATCCTTTGCTGGCTGGCATCTCTATCTGGGCAGGCTGTCCTGCTGCAGATGCACTGTCTGCAGTTTAGCCTCTGGGTCCCTCCATGCCTTAAGCAGTGAAAGCCAATACCTCCCCTCTCCTTCCCCTCCCTTTGCTGCTCTTTAATATTTCATGCATCAAAGAAGTTTCACTTGTAATGCAAAAACTGATTAATTAAGTAGAGTGCAAGAGTTACATGCATTTAAAGTTTCTTTCATCTTGGGCAAGAGAAGAGCCCTGCTGGAGGCTGTTACTGCTCATGAAGGCATGTCGAAGGGCAGGCAGTGATGGAGTGGTTATGGGGTTCTGAAGGAGAGAATGGGACACCCTCATTCCTTGGACTTTGGCTTAAGCAACAAGCTGCTTTCCAGTTCTCCCTGCCTCTCTAAGTGTTCTTTCTAGCCAGGCTGGCCTGTGCTTCCCTCTGGCAGTGGAGCTGTTTGGGGAGGGGGACAAGGCACTTGTCTGATTCCAGCCTTAGCATGTGCAAGGTCCCCTTCTAGTGTGGCTTTTGTCCTGGACACACCTGACACCCTGCTGCCACCATCCACAAGTAATGTCTGCCTGAAACCCCAGTGTGCTCAGGGTGGGGTATAAAGAGAGAGATAGTGTAGGAAGATACCCCTCAGTGGGGGAAAACCAGAACTTGCCATGGCCATGGGCACCTGACCACCACCTTTCCACCTGGATAAATGAGAACAAGTGGTTATGTTACAACCTCAAGCCAAAATGCTTAAGAGCCTTTCCTTGCTGTAGAAATGATACAGCTCCCTGTTACCACTGCAGGCCCTTCTGAACTGAGTCCAGTGGCTGTCTCACAGTGTACATAGTGGTGTTTCATGTCTCTCCAGTAAAAGGTAGGAACCAACTACTTGTAACTGAGAAAGCAGGAGAAAATTCAGCCTCTCCTGGCTGAAAAAGCAGGGAAGCTAAAGCTGCAGTGTTCCCTCTGGGCACCTCTCTGGAAGTGGTCAGGAAGCTCCAAGTTGATGCTGTGTCAGAAAGACACCATCTCCTGCAGCTCTGGGCACAGCAAGGGGTCTGCAGGCTCACTGTTAACCTGGAAGCAAGAAATGTCACCTAACAAATTGCAAAGGGCACTTTCTGCATCCCTTCCTCTTTCAGGACATATTTCTCAGAATTGCTGACCCAGCCTGTCTCCTGCACTCCTTGTGAGAGCTGAGAAAAGCACAGCTTGAGCCATGTGGTTGCTGACCATGGGCAGATACTGTATGGCTGTGGACCAGCATTTGTACATTGCAGCTTGGAAACAAAATTAATTTTCTGGCATTTACTTCACAACATAAAAAAATCCTTTTCGCTCCTTCAGCGGAGTTATTGATGCTGATATGATTCTTGCAGGGTGAAATATAAACCCCTGATTACATCAGAGCTCTATGACTGACTTTCTCCTTTGATTGCTGCAGTGGAATTTGTGACATGCATTACAGACATAAATTGCTCTCTGTATTGTAAATACATAGTGCATTTTAATGATCCCTGCTGTATGTACATGTCCTTAGTAATAGGGCCAATTGAAAACCACTTCAGAAAGCTGCTATTGGTATCTTTGCAATAAACTCCTCATCTCTGCCAGCCAATAAAAGATGCATTAGTTCTGGGTGTCCAGAAATCCAGCTCATGGGATTGAAAGTCGAAGAATGCTTCATCTGTGACCCTTTAAATGAGAATGACTTTTTCTCCCCCCACTTCAACATCCATTTTAAACTTAGATAATACAGATATTTTAAGCACTTTCCAGCAAAACATCTTCACAAAGCTTTTCACAGAGGCATAAAATCCTGGGTTTGCCTGAATCCCACTTGGGGTATCATCATACAGGAGAAAATGACCTTGGGGCTGATTTGCTCTGCTTGGGAATTAAAAAAAAATAAATTGAGTGTTAAAACTGCTAAAAAAAATTCACTCAGGTGAAATTAGGCACGAATGTGGGCAGATGCAGGCATAAGGTAGGCATAGCCAAGGTTCCTGCTTCACATGACACACAACATATGCTCTGGCTTCTTCTAGAAGCTGCTCCACCCGAGAACAGCCCACTATCACTGCTCAACAGCAGAGAAACTCCCAGCTCATGCCGAGAATGTTTCTACTTTCCGTGCTGAAACCCCCACACTTGAGGCTGTTACAGATATAATTTCCACAGCCCTCCGTATCTCTTTTTATCCATTATGGAAACAACTAATTATTTTCTTGACATTATGTATGTAAGAGAGGATACAAACCCCCACAGTGGAAAAAAGAAGGGGTTTGCCCCCGAGCTGCGCAGTCAGCAGCCGAGGTGAGAACGGAGCTGGTGCCTCCTGACAACCTGTCAGATCCCCCCATCTCACCCTACCCAGATGGGTCTTGTCAGTGTAATGCGTTTTCACTTGTAAGACGATTTCCATTTTCATCCCGGCGGGTTTTTTTGCTGGGAAAGGCAGTTTTTGCTGGTTTCTCGGCCCCGATGCTGTTGAAATCGACGGTCAGGCAGTCGCCGACATCCCCAGGGAAAGGCTGGATCCGTGAAGCATAAGAAAAAGATATTAAAAATGGGCCTCATTTAGAAAGAGCAATCTGGGTTATAGGCTATGCAATTGGCTTGAAAATACACAGTTTGTATAGACTTAAAGTATCCCCAAATTAGCAAGTTAAGCAAACTTCTGTAAGTGTTCCTGGAGTGTCTTGTAGTAACTGAAACTCTCAGAGGCNAGGGGGGGGGGGACAGTAGAAACCTGTTACTTCAGTTGTAAACCAGGACTATAATATTACCCGTTGCAAATATTATTGGTGGTTTTCAAACAGTGAAGTTTTGTGTTTAGCTAGGTACTTTGGAACTAAAAAGCGGGTGGAATCCTTTCCTCCCACAAATGAGAACAGAGATTTGCATTTACATGGGGAAGGATCTAGACTGAATGAAAGTTTAATGTACCCGTTTAAAGGCAGTGTTTTGCAGAACTTTCCTGATGATCACCATGCCCGTGCTTGTACAGGAAGACTTGCAAAAATCACAGTGTGCTCCTCAGCAGATAGTTTTTAGCAGGACTTTATGAATCCAGAGAACAAGGCAAAATAGGACTGAATGATGTGTGCAGAGCTGTTCAGACCTTTGAGACCCGCAAAATCGCTCCCAGCTCTGTTTTCTAATATCTCAAGATTTGCTCAGAGTCAGACAGTCTGTAGCAAAGCAGGTGTTTCAATCTGTATCTCCTGATCGTTGCTCTCCAGCTCTAAACCCTGAAGAACATTCACCTTGTTGCTTGATGGCATATGTTAGGTCAGGGGAAATCTGGATGCACCAAAGCACATTCTTCCCTCTGATTCAGCTGGATCGGCAGCAAAACTAAAGTAGAAGGCACGGTCCAGAGCTGTGACAGCAGTAGGTATCTCAGGATCTCATTCCCAGCCCGAGGACAACCAATTCCCAAAATCCTCAGCAAAATAATTCTCTACTTATGGCACATGGATGCAGTTGTGCAGCAAGTGGCTAAAGAAGATGTAAATAACAGGGATGGGGCCTCAAATAGAAATGGATGTTTTTCTTTGTGAGGACTTCCAGTTCCAAAAAGATATTAAAAATGTACTTCTTTTTTAGATATACTGTCTCCTAGTGTGTCACCTTGTGTATTGATGCTGTATTGGTTCTCTGCACTCTTTGACTAGAAGAATTTTCAAAACTAGAAAAAAAAGAAAAAAGGAGAAACTCGTTTTTCCTACTTTTGTAGTTTTCCCAACAAACAGCTGTCACTTAGGAGTGCGTTTTTGGTTGATTATTTTTTTCCAGCATGCCTAGAAAACCTCAACCCTCCCAGTTAGGAAGAGCTGAGGTACCACCTTTAACATTTTGCAATTAGTTTCCTGTTTGCTGGTGAGCACTTTTTGCCTTCTCTCTATCCCTGTAGCTGGAAGCAGGCACTGTGCTCACACCGACTCTCATACAGTGGGGATGCAGCTTGTTAACGCTGGGAACTGGAGCTGCGGCTGCTCCTGGAGCAGGGACTCACCCCTGGGAATGGGGCTTGAGCTGTTTGTTTGCTGGATTTCATATTCATTGCCATTCTGCCCTTGTTGTGGTTTTAACATTTGATGACCTAGGTATCTCAGAAGGCTGTTTTGCCTCAATAGGCATGTGATGAATTGCTCTTAATTAGCTTGTGGAAATAATATAAGCCTGAGCATTAAGTGTGCTTTGTTAGGGTTTTGACATCTTCTTTTATATGTACATCTACAAATAAAATCAGGTAGATTAGCAGTCACTAGGAAATTGTTGTTGTGAGTCAATGAATCATAACTACTGTAGGCTGCCTCTCCTCATCTCAGTTAGTCATGCCCGACTGTGGGCAGGAGTTCATGGGGCTCTTGGGGCTGGGGTTAACTGGGTCTACTTTCCCTGTAGGGACAGGGTTTGCCTCCAAACTCATCCCCATCATTCCATTTGGAAAAGCCAGTTGTTTCCATTGCAGCCCAAGGTGGTGCTCCGGGGCTCCAAACCAGTGGAACTCACCTAGTTTGTCTTCAAGAACAAACTCCAGCCCTCAGGAGGCACCAAGGCATCCATATGATGGAAGGATATAGGAACCTGTGATAAGACCTCAAGATCATTTATCCTTCTGGCTCCCATTTAAATGCCAGCTGGTAAAGTCCAAATTTAAAATCCTTAGATCACCAGTTCATCTTCTCCAGGCTCGTAATCTCAAGCCATCCTTGTGTGCCCTGGACACTGGAGGTACCTATTCACTTAGGAGAGAGTCATAACTAGTAAAAGCTCACGTTGCTGTGCTGTTGCACCCCGGCTATTGCCTGAAAGGATGGAACACCCTGCAGATAAGAGTGGCCAGAAGCTGGATAGGGGGAGAGGTGGGAGGGCCATGAGGTTTTCATAAAACCACAGATTCCTAGAATGGTTTGGAAGGGACCTTAAAGATCCTACATTCCAGCCCCAATGCCATAGGTTCACCTTCCACTAGACCAGGTTGCACCTAACCGTGTCCAACCTGGCCTTGAGCTGCTTCTTTGCGCAACCTGTGCCAGTGCCTCACCACTCTCACATGGAAAAAAATCCCCCCTAATATGCCATCTCACCCTGCCCTCAGCCCGTTCCAAGCCATCCTCTCCCCCTTCTCTTGGTCCTGCCACTCCATGCCCTTGCCAGAAGCCCCTCTCCAGCCCTCCCAGACTCCACGGGTCAGGAGTGGCACAGGCGATGCGGGAGCGCTCCGGTGATGGCACGCGAGCCCATCGCTGTGCGGAGCTGTGCGGTGCTCGCATCCCCGTGGCGGGTGGGGGGTCCTCGGGGAGCGGCGGTGCGGGGCTGTGCGGGCCGGGGCGGGGAACGGCGGTGCGGGGAGCGGCGGTGCGGGCGGAGCGTTGTGGGGCTGAGAAAGGCGGTGCGGGGCTGTGTGGNCCGTGCTCCGGGAGAACGACATCAGCTGGAGCGGAGCCCCGCCGCCCGCCGCCGCCGCCGCCGCTGCCGAGTCCCGCCTGCTGCTCTTCGTCCGCAGCGAGCTGCCCGGCCGCGTCGCCGTGCAGGACGATCTGGACAACACCGAGCTGCCCTTCTTCACCCTCGGTAGGCGCCCGCCCCGTCCCGTCCCGTCCCGCATCCCGCCCCTCCATCCCGGAGCATCCCTGGAGCATCTGACACCCGCCGTGCCGGCTCCGTGTCCGCCCTCCCCGCTCCGCGGGCGGTTGGATGTGTTTTGGGGCTTTCTAACCCTGCCCGTGCTGCATCCTGGTTTTTTGGGTTTGGTTCTCTTTTTTTTTTTTTTTTTCTTTTTTTCCTTTTCCTGTCGGGGAGGGATTTTTTAGCAGGGCCTGAGGCTGCCGCCGCTGCCAGCCCCGGGAGGAGCAGAGCATCCCCGGGAGGAGGAGAGCATCCCCGCGCAGGCTGGATGTGATGGGGGCTGCCTCGTGTGCTCCAAGTTGAGCTCTGAGCCCCGAGGAGGTTCCTCCGAGCCTGGCAGAGCGGGAGGGGCTGTTTTTCTAGCCAGAGCCTGATTTTATAAATGTTTTCCTCTTAATTCTCGAAGCTCGCTCTTGCTTCACGCACAACTCCAGCGCCCCGGGTCTGTGCGAACGCCGCAGACTTTCCTCCGCTCTCAGCTTCGTGGGAAGGGGGATGGGACTAGAAATAATTCCGTGGTCGTACTTTGATCTTGATGCCGGGTTCTGTCGTCTCCGTTGGGGTACTCGAGCTGTCTCTTGTCACTTTTACCCATTTCTGTGCCTTAGTCAGCCTGGGGGTCCTCCAAGGGAACTGTTGAGAATGTCACCTGGGCAGCTCGGTGTTTACTCTACCAGGTCACCGAAAGGTTTTTGTTGTTCTTTGCTTTATCTATTAGCTTTCCTGTTTTTCAATGTCCAAACCTAAGATAATTCGAGTACCTGCTTAACTTGGGGCTGAGATATCGGTTGACACACTGGATTGCGACTTCCAGTGCATCACCCTGTTGTGCCTCAGGTGTGTCAAAGTGTGCCCATGTGCAGGCTGACCAGAGGGCACTGACCCCAAATATCTTCATGTGCCTTGTGGAAGTGATTGTCTTTCAAGGGGTGCGATGAGCCAGGGTAGGGAAATGTCTGTCTGTGTCTCCTAATCCTGTCATTTTCCCTTCTCGTAGCAAACACCCATCATAAACAAGTTGATGGTACTTTAGGCGCTCGGGCTCTGGCTTTGTGGATTCCTTAGACACGGTTGGTCAATTGTAAAAATCCCCCACAAAGTAGATACTCTATTTCAAGTAATGAAAGTGAGAAAAGGTTTGATGCGGTAGGAATGACGTTTATCATACAGTGGCTAAAAGTAACGAGAAGTTTCATGGTTCACCGAGTTAATTTTCAGATTATAGTCCAGTTTCTTCAGGGACTGGGTGTGAATTGCGCACTGCTCTAAATATATCAGACGGCAGAGAAACCCCTCTGTATGAGCTTAGATAATAGCTCAAGTTGGAGGAGAGGAATTTGTCTTGATAGATCAGAGACATGATCTTGTATAGCAAATCCTATTTCTGTGAGTGCCTGCCAGTAAAGGGACCATGTCTTTGTCTGAAAAATTCTCTTTTTTCTTGCCTGGCATATTGGTTATGTGTGAACTCATGAATATGTCTTATATATATGAACTCATGCATGTCTTGTGCAAGTCTATGGGGGTTTTGTGACCCCTTCATGCCCAGAAGACCCCAAAAAGACCCGTCCTATTTCCCTGAACCCACAGGCATCAGGCAGGTTGGAAGATAAATGAAAGCTTTGCCTATGGTGGGATGGCTTCATCATGGTCCTGAAATTAATCAGCTTGTTGCCTCCAGAGAAGGTAAAACACTTGTCCTTCCCCAAGGTCTAGCTCATGAATTGCTGTGTATGTTCTGATATTTCAAATCTGTTGCATTTCTCTCCGTCTCCTGGAGTGGCAACTGAGTCTTGCTCGCAGTTAACTCTTCTGTGGGTGAGGGCTGTAAAGGATTTCTACTGGCTGCTTTTTCCAGTGCAGGAATTAAGGATGCAGTGTTCTGTGGCGGGTTTTTCCTCCTCCATCCTTTTCTAAGTTCATTACTGTTTGAAATGTAAGAGCTGCTGCTGCCTTGTGATGGGCTCTTGGACGTGAAAATCACGTTACAAGCGGGAGGGCACTTGAATGGCTTTAGAGCGATGTGGGGGAAGAGAATTCTCTTTGGCAAAATCCTTGCAAGCCCTTATCGTTAGCTGATTTCTATGATTATATCTATTTATGCATGTTGCTGGACATGTTTAGTGGCTGTCTGGGCATGAGCTCAGGAGGACACGTAAGAGCTGACATCCTGCAGACTGTAAATGTGTTGAGGACTCCCAAATGCCTCGGAGTGTGGGATCTTGCTGTGAGCAGAGATCGCTTTCTGGCCTCAGGGAGGTAAGGATGGGGTAAGAAAACATCCTAAAGCACATAGCTGAGGACAGCCACCCTGACTGGCATCTTGGGGGCTTTTTTGAGAGGAAAAAAAAATGACGAAAACACAAAGCTGGCAAAGCAGAGTTGTAGTGCTGATACTAAAGACTCTCAAGTGAAATAAGTTGCGAATAAATTGAGGTCGCCCTGTTCCAGAGGACTTAAGAATCTTTTCGGGCCAGGAAGCAGGAAATAAAACATTGCCTTTCATGGTGGCAATGAGTTTAAGCAGCCAGTCTGTAGTCTGGGTCTGCTCAGCAACTCCCAGCTCAGTAAGTCTCCCAATACTGAAGTGGCTCCTGTGCCTCTCATCACTCCTTGGCATTAAAGGATGGTGGATTATCTGTAGCTAAGGCAGGCAGGTGCCAGAGCCTTGTCTGCAGCAGTGTGAAACTTAGAGTCATGGAATCATTTAGGCTGGAAAAGACCTTTATGATCATCAAGTCCAACTCTAAACCTAACACTGCCAAGTCCACCACTAAAACATGTCCTGAAGTGTCACCTTACCTGCCGATCCTTTTTAAGGGCAAAACAAGTTAAAGTAGGCTGAGGAGTTAGATGCTCTGAGTTGGTGTATGATACAGAGCGCATGCTGTGCTCTGTGTTCCTTTTCTTTAAAGGATTCCTCCTCCTAGGGACGAAACAACTTTATCTCTTCCGTGACAATACAAGATTTTATTCACTTAAGTGCATAAAGTGAGAGCTTCCAGTGTAGCATCCCTGCCTGCGGGGCAGCCTGGTCTGCAGGAGCCACTGCGTGGCTGAGACAGAGGAGAAAGAGCACTAGGAAACATCCATTCAGCTGGTTCTCGGCCCATGGCAGGTTGGCAGCATCAGGAGAAGCATCATGAGCAGCAGCCACTCGTGGCAAGCAGGAGCCCACTAGGGGGTGGTGGGTGCCCAGGGATTCTCCACAGCAGCTCCTGCTCTGTGTGCCCATGTGGGTACTCAGGGATGCTCCACAGCAGCTCCCATTCTGTGTGTCTGGGTGGGCACACAGGGCTGCTCTGCAGTGGCAGCCTCTCTGTATGCCTGAGTGGGTGCTCAGGGATGCTCTGCAGCAGCTCCAGCTCTGTGTGCCTGGGTGGGTACCCAGCATCTGGGAGCCCGTGGTGGGGCTGGTTCCATCCTTTCCCAACAGAGGCAAAAAACTTTGATTCCTTGTGCATCCCTCCTGGGTTGCAGCAGGGACCTGCTGTTGAAACACCCACTGGCAGCTCCCTGTGCTCCGTGTCCCTCCTCCAGTGGGGTGTCTCAGCTTCTCTATTTCCTACGCCTCAGTTTATTTTTTCTCTCTTGCGTTGGAGACAAGAAGGATGCTTCTCCCACTACCCCCAAGTTACGTTACTATAAAATTACTCAGCAAAGCCCAGTGGTGGCAGGAAATGACAAATGTAACTCTGCCACCAGTGCATTATGAATTGCTGTGCATCCCCTTTCCTGAAAAAGCATCCTGCCCTTTCCTTAACCTTGGATACAACTGATGCTTTGTGGTATTTTTTTTCCCCCTCTAATTCTTCTAGAGTTACGCTGGCAATTGGTGCAGCCTATCACGAGCTTTATTCTTGCACAATGAGGTCTCTCTAAGGTATGTATCTTGATTCAGTCAGCAGCCATGTGTTCTCTACAATAGCTGCTCCACCACAGCGTGGCCTGCTCTAAGTGCAATTCAGGGAATGAAGCAGTTAGCTTCCAAGCTAATTTAGCTGAGCTCTGTCTATGTGTGAGCAGATATATATAGAGGAGAGAGAAGGAAAGAGGCAGACGGGTTTTCACCACTGCTCTTACCCTGTAGTGCCTTACATAAGAACAATTTACTACACACTTCTCATAAATGGCTTAATGGATGCTGTTTGACAGTGTCTGCAGTGCTACAAGGTACTTTGTTTCGGTGGTTGTCACAAAACATGCCTGTGTGTCTACATTCCTGGTGTCCCCCTGTGGCCCCTCTTTGGCTGATAATTGCCCTCCGCTTCCCAAAGCTGTGCAGCTCCTCCAGCTCCTCTCCAATATCACTGCCTCTGTCTTTTTTGTTAACTTTTCCTGAAGCCATCTTGTAACTTGAACTTCTCTTTATGGTAAAAATGTTGAGTGTTCAAGAAACTACTGGACGTGGCACTCAGTGCTCTGGTCTTGTTGACAAGGTGGTGATTTGGTCAAAGGTTGAACTCTGTGATCTTGGAGTCTTTTGCAACTTTAATGATTCTATGAATGCATCAAAATAAGGGAAGGCATTCAGTGGATTGATCATATATACTGTTTTTTCTGAAAATGCTTGAGCGGGGTTTTGTTGTCCTTGCTTTTGTCACCAACCCCTGTTTGTGCAGAGTGGGTGGAAAGGCTGGAGGGTCACCTAGGGAGCACGAGTGTAACTGGAACTTACTGATGCTGCTGTTCAGAAGTGCCATTCTCTGCATTGGGTTGGCCTGGGGGATCTGGAGCAGCACTGTGTGGGTGGCAGAGAGAGTGTGCCCAGCATGAGACTCCACTCATCAGGGCATGGCATCTAAAAATGGGGTTGGCTTTGCAGAGAAGCCAATGAGCAAAGTCTGGTTTCCATACCTCCCTTTGCATTAACTGCCTCCTGCTAGGCTTGAGCTGCTCTGTGTACCAGCCCACAGTTTGGTTAATCAAGTGTTGGGGATTTTTCTGGTTTTTTTTTTTTTTTTCTTTTTCTGGCTGTTCCCAAGCTAATCCAGTGGGTGAAGAGTCACTTCTTTCACCAGGCAAGTGGGAGGGGGAGCCTGAAAGCCTCAGTGAAGTCGTATGGTGAGAATGAGAGGTGTTGGTGAGCTCCTTGGAACAGGGATGGGGCAGATACAGACCTGAGAGTGGGGGCTGCTCCCCTTCCCCTTTGTGCCCATCCATAGCTGTGTGTGGTTGTGGGGTCTGGGTCAGGTCCCTGGTGGTGGGGGCTGCCTGGGGGGGTGCAGGAAAGCAGGAAATTTTCCAGTAGCAATTTCCTCCCCTCTTTGTATGAAGCTATGTGATTACTTCAACTTTCCAAGGTGTTGGATTTTTGTAGTTGGAAGGAAGGAGAGAGAGCCCAGCTCGAGCTGAGGTTATACTGGTGATCTGTGTCCTGAGCTCCAGGTCTGTGAGCTCTGTAACACCCAGAAAGGCTGTAGGTACAAAATGCGCATGAAAATGGGTCAGTGTTCAGATGAACCCTTCCCTCCCCAAAGGCAAGGCTGAATGTGACTTGTCCAGCACAGTAGGGTGCATGCTTGGCAGGGATTTTGCTTAGTCTTGGGTATTTTCTGGGGTGAAAATCCCACTTAAAACTGGGAATCTGTAGCTGAGTGCAGGCTGTACTCGGAGAGCTGCTGCTTTCCAAGAGTACCCGTGTTGACCAGCTAGTGGCAACAGAAGATTAACTATGGAGGGAGAGAGGAGCTGGTTACGCAGCTGAGCTGCCAGGCGGGAGGAGGCTGGTGGCTGGGGGATCCCCCCTGCTCCCCCTTCGTCCCAGCTGATGGCAGCTGATTTTTCCATGATGTCTGTGTGCCAGAGGCTTTTGTTACTCTTTTTCAGGAAAAATAGTCCTGAGCTTTTCTTCAGAATTATGCAGAGAGCTTGCATTTCTCCGTGGGGAATGGGGTGGTGAGTGACCTCAGGGTGTCACCACGCAGATGGATGTTACCTTCAAAACTTGCTGCCTGTTCCTTTCTAAGCCCTAAAAGTGTGAACCTCAGCTGTGTGATGGACAAGCCTTTGTTCTTCCTCAGTGACACGGTGCTGATGTGTGGTGTTGGCTGGCTGCGAAATGGGGCTGAGCCCTTGGGCTTTCATGGTGTAACAGGAATTCAGGCACAGGACTGGCTGGGATAAGAAGAGAACAGATTGATGCCACGTGTGAGAACCATGAGGTATTGACCTTATGCTTCCTCAACATACGTGTTAGCAGGTGCAGGTGCAGGTGGCTTGAGAAACACCTGCCATCACACCAAAAGCAGAATGTGGGGCATACTGGGGTTGGAGATTGAAAGAAGTGAAGAGAAAAGCTTTGATTGATACCTTTCATCCTCTGTAATGGCACATCCATGATACAGCCCGTGTCTGAGTGACCTCCTCTGGCTGCAGCCATCTGAAATGGGGAATGCTGAGCCTTGGCCAGTCTTCCCATGCTGCACCCCAGTCCTGCCACGTCACTACCTGTGGGGTGCGTGATGGCATTGAGCAAAGATGGTTCTTGTGCATAACCAGCTTAAGAAATGGTGCCACTTAAAAGAATTGAATGCTTGTGCTGCTGCTCGGGTCTCAGCTAATGCAGTTAAGGTTTCCAGTGTCCAGACAGTATGGAGACACTTAATGGTATTGAAGAAGCAGAATGGCATGTGGAGGGGACGAGCAGTGATCTTGGCTGCCTGCATCTGCACTGGCTGGGTGAGGCTTTCTGGTTGTCTCCTGGGAAGGAGGAAAGTGGGGGAAAAAGTCATAAAGTGATTTTGGCCCATTGCTTCTTTGGATCTCTTCCCTGTTTGCCCTGCAAGAAGCAGTGCTCGTGAACGCATCCAGCATGCTTATCCCACTTCGGTCGGGAAGGAAGGAGGAATTCCTTGCAGGAGGAGGCTGAGCTGCCACAGCTTGTGAGAAGATAGGGCAGATAAGATTTGGAGCCAGGGCTTTGTCTGTGGGCGGAGGCGGCTGGTGGGGAGGGGACAGAAGTACGAGTTCCCTCTCTATTCCACCTTATCTGTCCCCCACCAGTCTCGCACCCCTCCCTCTGTGTTTCCACTTCTCCTCTCTCCGTGCAAGACAAAGTCTGTAGGAAACCGCGACTGGCTTTGAAAGCAGCAGCGAAAGGGGAGAAATTTTCCATTAGCAGCATCAGCAGTAAAAGAGATTTTTTCCCCAGTCACCTGGTAACTGCTGTATTTAGGAAGATTATTGAGCTGATGGTGCTGCTTCCAGGCATATGCATGGGAGTGATCCTGTTAGGAGAGGGAAGCCAAGGCAGCGTGCATGGCTGCACGCAGGGAGAGGGGCTGCTAAAGGTCAGCTGTGCATCTCTACAGGGAGAGAGGACCCACAGGACCTGGCACTTCACGTGCTCTGTCATCTGCTCCTCCGGTGCAGGAGAGAGACACAGAAATGGCACTGCCAGCTGCTCTCAGGAGCTGCAGTGGGGGGAGTGAGTGGGGCTCCCTGGGGCTGGGCTCTTGTATATCCTTCGGTGACACAGGGAGTGCCTGGCTCCAGCCTGATGCAGAGCCAGGCTGGGTATGTTGGTGCCTGATGCCTTTCTTTCTCTGTGTTGGATGAAATATGCCAGTGGAAGGGCACTACCCTGGCTGAAGAGACCCTATGGATTCACTATGGAGTTGAACCCACCCTCCCAAAAGCCCATGGCCCCAGGTCTGTATAACTGGGGTGCAGGGTCTGAAGACCCCAAGTTTGCTCCCAGCCGTGAGCAGGCTCACAGGAGCTCAGCTGTGCTGGTACCTTTGAGGCTTTGGTTCTTTTTGCTGTTTCCCCTCCCTGTTATCTCTTTAGGGCAGAGGGGAGGCCTTGGCCGTGGCTGGATTCCTGCCCTGGCTCTGCTGCTTGAGCTGGGTTCTCTGGCCAGCCCGGGGGCTCCTGGATGCTGAGGCACTTGCCCAATATGAGCTGGCATTCTAGTGTGCCTGCGGCTGCCACAGCCAGGGCTGTGTCTGTCCCAAGGCCATTCAAACGCTGTATCCACCCTTACTGCTCTTTATGGTTCTCCAGGGATCTGCATTCCAGGGAGCACAACACATCCCTAAACTATGGGATCAAGTGACAGAAAATAGGAGTTGGCAACAGCATAGGAATTTTTTTGTTGCCTCTAGCCAACTGCTCAGTGATATCAGCTTCTTGATGCAGTGCTCCTGTGCCGGTATGTGCCATGGTGGGGAGCGAGGGGCTGCCTGTGTGTGGGAGCAGGGAAAGGGCTGGAGCAGAGCATGGTCCCTGCAGCCCTGAACTGGGACTTGCTGCTCGTCCATCCCAGCCAAGGAGCACCAGTTCTGTGTGTGGAGTCTGAAAAGCCTCTCCCTCAGCTCACTCTTGCCTTGTGGCTGTTGTTTTTTGCTACCAGGGGGTTCTGACAAGGTGGAAGTTGGTCCCACTGACCTGATGAATTCCTCATGCAGGTGCATGCAGAGCAAGGTCTGCTCTTCTGGGCAGTTTCCCACTGGGATGGATTCCCAAAGTGATGGGGCTCCAACGGCTGGTGCTGCCAGTTGTTCCCACCTCAGTCTCTGTTTCTCAGCGCAGCCTTGCACAGGCTCTGTGGGATGGAGAGAGATGGAAACCGTTCACCTTGGCTTGCTGGGTCTGAGCAGTGTCCTGTGTGGTGGGGTCAGCATGAGTGGTGGCTCCGGAAAGCTTATTGTAACATCCTGATATGTCTCTTTTCCTTGTACCCTCATCACACTTTGATGTCTTTTGAACTTCTCATCTGTTTAAATTAAAGGAGTTTAAACTCTTTTTTCCTGCCCTGTAATATGCCCAGGGAATTCCTCATGGGCTTTTCTGAAAGCCTTCTTGTTGACATCATGGTCCTTGTTCCTCTGCCTCTAATGTAATCTGGCCAGAGAGAGGTGCCTAGGCAGAGCAGCGTGTTGGGAAGGTAATCCAAAAGGGGATCCGTATTCCTTTCCCTCAATTCCAAGTCATCCAAACTGAGCAGCCTGTGGTCAAGCTGCGCCCATAGCAAACATCTCCCATCATATTGTCTAAAGAAGGTGCTCAGGGTGGACAGCTCAGGGTTTTCCAGGGAATGCCCGCTCTGGGTACCACTTAATTAAGGTTGGCTCAACCCGAGGAGCATGCTGGCCTTTACTGAGGATGGCCTTTGGACATGAAGGCAGCACACTAGGTACAGCTGAAAAGAAGGGATGCTATAGAGGATCCAGTCACAGCAGTGGCACTTTGGGGACCTGACACATGTATTTAGGAGTCAGGCAGGTTGCAGGCTGAAGGTTCATCAAGCAGAGGTGATTTTGGCCTTATCTGTGCAGGCAGGTCCTCACTCACTGCTGCTGGAAGGGCGCTGGCTGCTCCCTCTGCCGTGTTGCTATCAGGGACTTCAGCATTTTTCCTCCCCTGTAGAACAGAGGGAGGGCTGCAGGGGTGCATTTGGCACCCGAAGAGCCCCTGGGCTTTGGCTGAGCTCTGTGTTCTAGCAATAAAACCATGCTCCGAAATGTGTGCTGTAACAAAGCCCATGGATATAATACATCCGTATCGTACTGTACCTTTCATGTTGAAGGATTCCCAAGGAGCTTTACAAACTCGGTGTGCTGCAGCCTGCCAGGGTGACTGAATGTTATCAGGAGCAGCTGTGGTCTAATCTCTGCGGTAGCATGTTCGCTCTGCTCCCCCTTGCAGGGGGAACTTCATGAAGTCTGGTCTCAGACTAGTGCTGGACCGGGTGTTTTCCTCTAAGCCTGAGTTTCTCAGGAGAAACAGGCAAACGGTGTAGCTGTTTGTTATGCAAAACCACCAAAGAAATATTCTTCCTGGGGCAGTAGGAGTGGGTGGGAATTACTTTCGCTCAGCTTCGACAGCTTTGGATCTTGACAGAAGAGGTATTTGCAGGGGAAACGTGCCCTCTGTGCAGCTCTGAGAGAGGGGATGATAAAGTTTAAACGCTTGAGAAATTGCTTCTGGGCATTAGCAGGGTTGGCAGAGTTCAGCTGACGGGCACGGGGCTCCTGCTGGGGCAGCTCTTCGGGTAGAGACTCTATATGTCTGCCTGAAATACTTGGTGTACAAGCCTTTTGTCACCCAGTGTCCCCTTCTGTCCCTGCAGAGATGGTCCCTGAGCTAGATGATGGCATGTCCACAGTCTGCAGCCTTTGCCATCATCTGGACAGCTGCTGCCTTCCACCTCCTGCAGGGTGGGAGCAGGGAAGGGCAATGCAGCCCTCTGCTTCCATCACCCTTGCTGGTCTCCACCTCCAGCTGGGTTTGTTTTCATCTGCTCTTGGCTCACCTGGAGCAGTGGGAGCAGTGAGAGGCATCTGAAGCTGCTGTCAGTGGTGCAGAGCCTAAAAATCAAAACTGAAAGCAGGATCAGGGGTACCAAGCGAAGCTGTTGTCAGGAGCATATGCTTGAAATGTGGCGGTTCGCTGGAGTCTATTTTGGTTTGGAGTGGTACACACTTAGCCTGTTTTGTTTAGCAGTTTGTTTATGGGATGTATTTTCCCATCCTGTATAGCTCCCCAAATGTGTGCTATAAACAAACTGTAAAAGCAAAAGCAGCCTCTACGTGTTCCCATCAAATGCATCACAGCAGAGGCAGGGTGTGTGGTGCCTGCCAGCCTCAGGTCCCCAGCTAAGTAGAAGACAACACACTGGTGAGGGAGGTTATTTTGACGTGTTTGAGTATGGGAATCGCTGTGGGCACTGCTGGGATGGAGCAGGGATGCCTCAAAAGCTCTCCAGCCTTTGCATCCATTTGCTGTTCCTCCAAACCTTCCCAAACTCATGCCCAAGGAGTGCAGGTGTTGCCTCCTGCTGCACCTTTAGCTTTGCCTCTTTCCTTGAACCCCACTGAGATGAATCCTCAGGCCATCAGGAATGCGATGTGCTGTTGCCAGCCTCATTCATGGACCCAGAACATTAGGAACCTTCAATATTGACTGGATTTCAAGACAGCAATAGAGGTTTGTGGTCATTACTGTAGCCATTGCAGTCACTTGCCTTGTACTGGATCAACAGCCATGTATTTCTCGCTTTAATTTTTCTGAGCGTGATCAGAAGAGCTGGAAGTGTATTTAATTAAACATAACAGCCTTGCCTTTCAACACAATTCAAGAAACCGGAGCTGCTTGAAGAGACAAGTGCCATTGCATTGCTTTACATCTTACCACATCCCGGCCCTTGCTGTTTCCTCCTCTTGTGTTCGTTGCCCTCCCAGACAGGCAGCACAGTTGTCCTCACTGTGTTTCTGGCTTCTGCTGCTTTGGAGGAGGAAAGCCATTATCCAGTGGTGTGGCAGCTGGGAGGGAGGTCGGGGACGCTGCCTGTAGGGGCTGCTCGTAGCCAGCTTGGGGTCTTGCTGGAGCAGCAGTTCGCACAACGGACACGCCGCTGCTCCTTGTACTTGATTTTATTCTGCTTTTGTAGCAGCTGCCTTTGCTGCTTATCTGACAAGCTGTTCCTTAACGTGCCATATCCCAGCGGTGTGTGGGGACAGGGACAAAAGCTGGGATTCGGGCAGGATGGAGGCTCTGTGAGCTGAAGGTGTGGGGATGCTGCCAGCCTCAGATTCTGCTCCCCAGGAGCACGAGAATTGCCTGAAATCTTGTGTGCTGCCCAAAACTGTGCAAACTAGGGGGGTGTTCTCTGTGGCCTGGGCTTGCTTTAAAGGCTGTTGTAAAACCTTTTCCCTCATTGGTGATGAAGGGTTTTACAGTGTGTTGCAGTGGGACACTTACAGGCAAAACAGGAGGAAAAAATCCTGCTTGCAGCACTCCTCCCAGCTGAGCTGCCCTGGTGTGAGATACAGGGTGTTTGTAGGGGATGCTGGAGGAAAGTTGAGCCTTATGAAAACCTGTTCTTTGCTAAACAGCTCATTGGTGTTTCTCCCGTGGCATCTCCCAGAGGCATTGCCTTCCCAAAACCACATTCTCTGCTGCTCGGGGGCTTCTCTGCTGGTTTGCAATGTGCTCCGAGTCATGTAAATCCAATATTTTAATAGAACTTGGTCTCCAAAGCCTCTCTCGAGCAGGAACAGTGCAAATTTATGCATGGATCCTCAGCCCACAGCTGAAATAACTCTGTGGTCACCTCCCTGGGAAGGCTGTCCCAAACCACCCTGTGTCTCGCAGCTAGCTCTGCAGGGACCTGTTTTGGGACAGCAGCTCCGTGTTCCTGCTAACTGGGCTGGGGAGGAAGGTGATGTTTTTGCTGTGGCACAAAAGGCAAAAGGATTTCTGTGGATGTGGGGCTGTGGGTTTTAATCAATGCTTGTTCTGATTATTTTTCTACAAAACTGCTCTGGAAGCGCCTAAGGGCAAACAAGCAGGTGTTAATGTTCTGCTCCTATTGCCGTTGTTGAGTGGGGGAGGAATTTAGATTGAAGAAAAGCTGTTGTTTGCAGTGGTGTTTCACTCCACAGTGGTGGCAGCTGGAAGGTGGGACCTGGTGTGGCTCGACCTGGCTGGGAAAAAGCTGCAGCATTAAATTGGCTGGTAATGGCCAAGCAGTTTCCCCAGTCTTCTCCATGCTCTCATTCTTCCAACTCTATGCAAATATTTGCATCAGTTAGGGAGCTGCTGAGGGACATTTTTATTCCTGGCATGAACTGAATTAGAGGGAAAGGTTGGACTGGGAGAGTGGTCTTGCAGTGGGCAGCAAGATCTACCCTGTCCAGCAGTTTCTGCTGTGGTGGTAGAAGGTCAAGAACAGGGCACAGGTCCCTGGAGCATCCCTGGATCCGTTCCATACCATGGCCCAGTGTTGTGTGGGAACAGGGACAAGAGCTGGGATTTGGGCAGGATGGAGGCTCTGTGAGCTGGAGGTGTGAGGATGTTGCTGGCCTTGGGTTGCTCCTGCGTTTCTGTAGGATGCTTGGTTGGACATAGCTGCCACAATGTGCATCCTGACTGAGCTGAAAGGGTCCCACAGCAGCTCCTGAGTGGGTCCTACATCTCCCTCCTGCATCCCCCCAGCGCTGGTCTCTCTGGGTATTCCCTCTGATGCTGAGGATGTTGTGCTGTGCCTGCACAGAGGGGCTGCGGTGAAGGGAAGAGGGAGCTTTTACTTTGAGGTCTCACAGATGCACGGAGTGCTGACCAAGGGCCGGTGCAGAGGGAAGGATGCTTCTGTTAATTAGCAAGAGATGAAAGGAAAACTTGTCTTTATTCAAAGAGCAGCTTGTTCCAGTTTCATCGCAGTCCCTCAGTTCTGAGCTTTAAAGTTCGGCGCATGTGTGAACAATAAGTTTGGGAAGATGTTTTGAAGCCAGAATGGCAGCATTGTTATGAAAATGCTGAAGGGGAGTTGTGACACTGTTCTGAAGATGAAAGTATTTTTGCAATCTTAAACTGACACATTTAAAAAAAAAAAAAGAAAAGGAAAAAAAAGTTTGCATGAAAGATGGCACTCAACAAGACTTTCCCTGGTCAGAATCAAACGTAACTGTCCCCCAGCATGGCTGAAGACACTGAGGTGCTGCTGGCTTTGACTGTCACACGGGTGATTCTGTGTCCAGCAGAGTGGAGTGGTTCTTACTGATGTTACTTGTATGTGCTGGGCAGGGCAAGCTCTGTGCAGCCCCAGAGAAGGGGTTAGTTGGTGCCTCCCACCCCACTGGGTGTTGCTTCCCTCCAGGCAATTGATGGATCAGCAGAGCAGCAGAAGGAGGGAGAGATGAGGAGATGCAGATGGAACACGGACACCTTTGAATCGCATCATTGCCTGAGTGATGCCCTCACCACTTCTGACCCCAGCAGCACTCGCTGCAGTTCAAGTTGGTCTGTGAAAACAAATTTTCCACAGATGTTTAGTAACCATCTGTGTAATGGATTAGCCAAACATCATCCTGTCAGCGCAGAGTGGAGGGGAGGCTGGAGCTGTCCATTGCTAGCACTGGCTCTAGGCTGCTCCTGCTCCTTGGCTGTGCTGCAGGGCTTGCCCACCTTGTGCTGTTCCTGCTCATCCATGGCACTGGAGACACTGGGCTGGGGGGTGGAGGCTGTCCGTGGGACACTATTATGAGGAGAGGGAATAGCCAGGAGGGTCTGGGGATGTGCAGTAGTTTGGACTCTGTCCAGGGACTGGCTCCCCCATCCCAGTGTTGTGTCTTGCCAGCAGAAGCTCCCATCCCCAGCCTAACCCAGCCTCTTGATTGGTGCTGCCTGAGCCAAGCAACCTCTTTGAATAATAGAATCATAGAATGGCCTGGGTGAGAAGGGAGATCATCTCCTTCCAACCCCCCTGCCCGTGAAGGTGGCACACAAGAAGGTGCCCAGGGGTGTCTGAGGCAGCTGTTCTGAGCCCACTTCCCCTTTGCTAGCTGCCTGCAGTTTGGGTTAGCAAACAGTGACACTGATCACACATCAACCACTTTTTCTTGGGATTTTATCTTCTGTGATCGCCTGAACGCACTGGCTTGTGGTGATAGCTTTGTTTTGTTATTGCCATTAAGCTCCAGTTTCCATTGCACTCCCTCAGATACCCCGGGGCTTCTGAGTGGGTGCCCTGCAGTTTAAAGCAAATCCATTGCCATGTCTGTGAGTTCCGGGGCCATGAGCCCTGGTCTGCTGCAGCAGAGTTGTCAGGCAGTTCCTTCCTTAGAAAATAGACACCAAAAATTCCTCTTCCGCCCCCAACTTTGTCTTCCTGCCAGCCCTGGATTCCAGGTTTATTTCAGGGTCTTTTCTTTTGGGCTTGGGTAGGTGTGGAGCGTGTATTTTTTGCCATGTGAGTCTGACAAGCCCTTGGGGAGGATGAGTGGGTGTCTTGAAGTGTAAGGGAGAAACTTGGCAAGTGCTTCAGCTCCAGGGATCTCTTTTCATTTTTGGCTGCATCTCATTTTTTATCCTGCCACTTTTAAACTTTTGTGAACCAGCAAAGTCAGCCCAGGCAGCGCTGCCTATCCAGGAATACCACTGCTCCTGTTCCTTGAAGGTCAGGCCACAGAGACTGGTGGTTTTTGTGGTTTCTCCCAAGGGTGGCAGCAGCTGGATGGTGCTGGAGGGGACAGTCCTGGGCTTCCCCTGCCCAATCTGAGGGTTAGCAGTGAATGGGAATGGTCTTACCTCCTCTATACCATGGAGATGGGCAGGAAGGTGTTCAGAACTGGCTGCACCAAGAGGCAGCTGTACATGGGATGTATGTTCCACCCTTGGGTGATTCCCAAAAGGCTCTTCTGAGGTGATGTATTTCTTGTTGTGCCTTGTTCCATGCTCACAGCTTAGTTCCTGATTTGTCTATGGGATTTGGGATGTGTTTCCAGGAGGTGAAATCACCTCTTAGCTGTGTTGGTGGCTGAGTGAAAGAACTTCCCTCTGTGATCTTTCTCATACTGGAGTTAAAGGAAGCAACTGGGAACGTGAGGATTCACCTGGTGGAAAATACAAGGGTTTTGTGTTATTCTGGGATTCTCTTCTTGGCTTTGCTATTTACTCATGAAATAACTTTTGACAGGTTGAGCACAGCTCCTGGAGCTCTTCCTTACCCACTGTTCGCAGAGCCTGGAGGGGCTCCCCTTTTGCATTACTGAGGTGGTGTAAAATTCTTGTGTGGAGGTGGGAGAGAGGGACAGACCTTCTTGGCTTCTTTCCTGCCACCCTGCCTGATGGTGCAGAGAGGACTGAGGAGAGGAGACATGGGGAAATGCAAAGTCAGAAGGGGAAGAAATGACTAAGTGGACTTGACAGACCAGGATCTGCTGCTTCTCCAAGCTGGGTAAGCTGCTGCCCTCTGCACTTCTCTATCTCACAGCTCTCCCCATGGCTCAGCAAGTGGCAGGACAGTGGGAGAGCAGGATATTGCTGTCTGTGCCACTGGTTGTGTCACGTTATCCCATTAGGAGTTGGGGTTTTCTCTGCTTTAGCGTGCTAAAAATGATCTGTGCAGTTGAAAGCTCCCCCACGTGCATGTCTCCTGATCTCTGTGAGACGGTGACAGCTCCTCTAATTAGGCAGCTGAGGAGGTAACCTTAGCAACTCCGTGCTGGTGCTGGGGACCCTCTCCAGCTACCCTTGGAGATGATGTTCAAATGGGCTCTTATGAGGGCAGTAGAGCTTGGGATGCCTGCACACCATTCTCCCTCTCTGGACTGTTCTGCATGTCTGGTGTTGCCTGTCCTGGAGAGCAGGAGCTGGCACAGGTGGAGGCCCCTGCATCCCTTCACTGCTTGCTCTGTTCCTGCTGATGCACAGGCTGGGCACACCACTTGCCACAGCTCTGGGGAAGAGCTGCTGGTGCAGTGCTGGAAGGGAACTGGTGCAGAAAGAGGTGCTGAGCCTGCTGCTGTACTGGTGATGCCTGTGCAGGCCTGGAGCTGCATCAGAGGAAGCTTTGGAGATCCAGGAGAGCAGGAACCTGTCCTGCAGGAGCACAACATGGGGTATGCCCTTGGACAGTCAGTCTCCTTAGGCTGCAGGCGGAAGGAGCTGATAGCCTGTCAGCAGAGCAGTGCTGGCAGGGGCTTGGAGGGTGGTTGTGAGTGCAGCAGGGTCTGTGTTTGCTGCTAAAGGATCAAACCTGTCCTGTGCCCCGAGAGCCTGGATGCACCGTTGCATCCCTTTCCCACTGCAGGGTCTCCATCCCATTGTCCTCCCCATCCCTCATCCTTCCCATCTCCCTTCCTCCCTGTTCCAGCTGACGTGGCACCCACAGTGCTGAGCACTCCCTTAAAACCTAAATGTGCCTCCTGCCCCGTGGGCTGGAAGGGGCCTTGGCTACTCAAAACAGTGCTCAGAAATACTTTTTATAGCAGCTGGGAGCGAGCCAGGGCAAAAATGAGCTGAGGCCGCTGAAGGGAGATAAGCTGGGACGTAAACTGTGATTTTCTGCCCTGTGAGCCCTATGCATGGATTTCATCTTTTAATGGAAGTGCAGTAAATAAAAGCCATTTTCACAATAAGCCGAGCAACAGGTCATAAGCGTCTGAGCCACTGAAATTGATAGAAGCGAGCTAAGCGTAACAAATCTCCCAAAATTGCACCAGACTCCACTTGTATCTAGTCCCTTCCTGCATCTCACCAATTATAGCAAACGGCAATTATTTCTGAGCCAGAGCTTTCTCTGAATAAAACCTCAGTCAAACTGCAGATGCTTTATCTTCTTTTCAAATAGATTTGTACCGGAGGAGAAAACCCAGTGGGGAGAAACCCCATTTGAAGGGGTTTTCCCGAGCAGTGTTTCCAGAGACAGTAGGTGCTGGACATGCATGGAGGCATAAATTTGACCAATCCATAGTTCACTGCCTCTGGCTGAGAGGGGGGATTTGGGGAGATGTCAAGTATGTTTCCTTTCGGATGTCAGTTGTGTCTCTGTTAGGATGAAGTGTGGATGGGGATGTGCTGACTTTATGGAGTGACACGCTTGCTCCTGGGATGCTCCTGTGGAGGGGGCCCCTGCAGAGCCTTGGGGATGCCCCTGCAGCAGGAGAGTGAAAGGGGGGAATTTCCTTGTCTCTGTGCCAGTTTGTCCGATCTGAGGGGGTTACCTGGCAATTTGTTTGCAAGGTCTTTTGAAGAGGTGCTGATTTTACCTGCTCTGTCTCTGGTCCACAGTCAAAAGGCTGGTCTACAGCATTGCTTCTGGCTCCGTGGTGTTTGAGCATGAGGTTCCTGGTGCTGTACAGACCTTAGGGCTCATAAGGAGGTTGTGCAGGTGACCCTCAGCATGTGTTTGGTTGCTCCTTGGCCAAAAGGCAGTGCTAGGATATGAGGCATCTCAACCCCCATGTTTTCCTAAATGTAGGATTGAAGTGCCTTGCTTGGGATTTGTTGGAAGAATGCTCCTGCTGCTGTCAAATGCTTCTAGAGATGCTGATGAAGAAGTGCCACAGGATAGTGGGCGTATGAAGCTCCACTGACTTTCTGATTGATGTCATTTGTACTCCCTACTGAAAATCCCCTGGGAAGCTGGACACTTTCTGTCTCTGGATTTCTCCAGAAGTTGTAGTTGAACAGCTTCTCCTTAGATACTCAAAAGCTACTAATGCAGCATCCTCCTGGAAAAATGGCAAGGTCTGGAATTGCCCAAGGACTGATTTGTGTGATTGGGTATTTTGCAATGCCTGGGAGCCTGTGGGATGGGAAGGGGAGGTGCATTGCCTGCATGGCACCAGGGCCACTGCTCTGCAAGTCTTTCTAGCATGGGTGAGGTGAGAAATCACCAATGGGGAGCAATGAGCATTGGTCAATGATGCGTCCTCCCCTGTCAGGGGGGAGCAGGGTTTGATTGATTTACTCTCTGTTAGCTTCTCATGAAGAAAACCATTGGTTATTTTTTCCTATTTTTACTTTAGACTTGGGAATTACATTCCCTCCCATCCCCCACCCCCCCTCGCTTGGAGGGTTGTTAATAAAAAGCACTGAACCAGCCTGTCTTCAATTTAATTTGCTTGCCTGAGCTGGCAGCCCCTCCAAACACCTCCCAAAATGCATCATAGAATCCTAGAATAGTTTGGGTTGGAAGAGACCTTAAAGCCCATCTCATTCCAGCCCCCTGCTATGGACAAGGTTGCCACTAGACCAGGTTGCTCCAATCTCTGTCCAGCCTGGCCTTGGACACTTCCAGGGGTGGGACAGCCACAGTTTTCTGAATAGCCTGTGCCAGGGCTTCACCGCCCTCACAGGGAGGAATTACTTCGTAATATCTAATCTAACCCTGCCCTCTGTCAGTTTGAAGCCATTCCCCTTGTCCAGGGTTATTGATGCATCCTGCTGCAGGGATGCAGCTTCGTCATCCACCTTTGGAGTCTCCTTTATCGGTAGTGTGGGAGGTAAATCAAATAAAATACAGGCTCAGCGTGGTTATTCAGCTGATCCACCTTCCCCTGGTGAGTGGTTCAGTGTGCAGAACGTGTTCATTTACTCACCTAAACAAAATTTCATCATCCACCTCCTGTGGTGTATAATGAATCCAGCCAGAGATGCTCGGCCCCTGTAGCCACAGCAAACCAAAGCTCCCCGAGATCCTCCCCAAACTGCAGTTTGCTCTCTTGTGTCTTGCAGCATTCCCACAACACAGTTGGCCCCCACCAGCCTCTTTTCAATTTGGGAACTGCTGTCTTTGTTTTCTTTTGCCTTGCTAGCTGTAATCCTTGCGTGGTGGTGCCCCTTCCTGGGTAGCCATTTATTTTCCTTAATCTTTTATGAAGTACTTTTATCATAAGCTCTCCGAAAATCCGCTGAAATGAGACCCTCTAAATCACCTTCATTTATTTTAAAGGCTTTTTTTTTTTTGCTGATAATACTGCCAGGTTGCTTAGCATGCCTCTTTTTCGCCATTCCTCAAAGAAGTTGTGTTGCCTTGACCTTGTTCAGATCCTACTTTTCTGTCTTCTACATTGGCTGACCCCTAATTAGACTCTGAGTGAAGTTCCTGCTCTCCTGCAGTTTGGCATTTAGTTCTGTGCTCCCGGAGCCACTGACTGCTGTTTTTAAAAAATAAAATAACAATAATAAAAAAATAATGCTGCAGCTCAGCTGTTTTACTGTTTGCACAGCTTTTAGGAAAAGCATCCAGAATTTGGTGGGAATTGTTTTGGTGTTTGGTACAACTCTGTACCTGAGCTAAGAAGCCATGTCAGATGTGAAGGACTGAAATTAGCTTGGCAGCCAGGATGCACATGTTTGGCTAAGTAGATATAATCCTAGAATGGTTTGAGTTGGAAGGGATTTTAAAGCTCATCTTGTTCCAAAGCCCTGGCATGGGCAGGGACACCTTCCACTGGATCAGATTGCCCTGAGCCCTGTCCAACCTGGCCTGGAGCACCCAACACCTCTGATGTAGCTCTTTTGATAGCTCATGCCTTGACTTGATCCTGGAGATACTGACCCCTGAAGACGGGGAGAGCTCTGGGTGACCCATCTGTCCACAAACAGTAGACTTAGGTCAGTCCTCCCATGGACAGGGAGCAGGGAGGCTGCATCATAGCCCAGCACTGCCCTTGGGAATTATTCTTTTATTTTCTATGGGGTAAAAGTAACCTGTTCTCAAGGCACGTGGCTGTGGCCTATCCCTGGTGTGAAAGCCTGGGGAAAAATCACACCAGTTGTCCAGCTTTCTGTATTTGGGAAAATCAGGCTATTCAGAGCAGAGGCCCCTGCCTTGCAAACTTGGGCAAAGCTGTATTCAGTAGCTGGAAGCTGAAATTAAATAAATTCAGGCCAAAAACGAAGCTCAAATCCCCAAATGAAATTAGGTGGCTGCTGTTGGCCGGGGGGTCGTGCTGGGGGATTGCTGTGATCCCTCCAGTCTGCAACTTTGGAAGAGCTGGATGCTGGAAGTGTTGCTCAGATGGCAGCTCCCTCCCAGACTCCCAACTGCTGGAGGGCTCCAACAGACCACAGTATTGCCTTTTTTTTTTTGCTTCCTACTAATAAAAAAGGATTCTTCCCAGGCTTCTCAGGAAGGGTGGGATACAGGAGAGATATCTTTGGATAGAACCATCCACCCTCCCCTGCATCCCTCCTCCTTCTCCCCCATCCTCTCGCTCCTTTCTGCAAGGTTAAATGCCACAGCAGAGAAGGAAATTGAGTTTTGGTGTCTGTGCTCTCCCAAAGGCTGCTCTCAGCTGGGGAAATGCATCATCCCGCTGGGATCTCCTGCTAATCCCTCCTGGGATTGCTTGGTGGCTGGGAGGCAATGACACAGACCCAGGGGGTTGCAGCTGGTGCTCCCGGTGTCCCCGGGTCAATGGGATACTGGTCCCATCATGCACTTATAATGGAGAGGATATCTCTAAAAGCAAGGATTTATTCACTGTGTCTGGCCTGGCAGGGGTAATTTGGGATTGTAAGGAATAAGTAATCAGATTTCCATTTTCTGAAGGCAGTGCCAAGTGAAAATGTATGAGTCTATTTCGGTTTTTTTTTCTTATTTAGAAGAAAAGAAACCTTGTGCCCTGCACACAGGGTGGGCTCTATATTAAAAATAGAGGTTAAAGCCTTGGAACAGAGCTACAGAAGCCTTGTAAGAAGCAGTCTAGTACATTTCCCCCAGTAATCTCGGGGTGGAAGAGCTGTTGACCCCAAGATGGGCTTATAGAGAAGGAAAATCATGTTGTCTCACATAATTTCTCCTTTTCTGTGGGCCTCAGTGAGTTATTCTCTGATCGTACAAGTTGCCATCAGCAGATGAGGGACTTTATCTCTTGTATCCATTTGGCACAGTGTGATGCTTCAAAGAAAGATGCTTCAAAGGTCTCAGTTTTCAGCGAGGGGAGGGAAATTGAGCCCATATTGCCCATCAGTGCGTGTGTGTATGTACCCATATATGTGTGTCTGTATATAGAAAAGCATATTTAAACATGTTGGCTGATACATTAAAAATAATCGTTATTGGTTACACAAATTACTGGCAATATTGCTATGGCTGCATTACAGCCTCAATTTTCACTTGATTGCTACCACATAATTTTTAAGCAAATAACCAAAGCATCCTAACTTAAATATTGTCACAGTCTCCTTTTAATAGGCAAATGAGGTAATTATAATCTCCTTGGATAATAGGATAGCTTCTACCTACCAACATGCATGTAATGCATTCTGCTGATTTTAAGGAGCTTTGAAGAGCTGCATTTTCCTTAGTGGTAGTTTTGCAAAGCTGGAAAAGCCCTTCAGCTGGATGAACAGGGAGAATCATAGAGTATCCTGAGTTGGAAGGATCACTGAGTCCAACTCCTGGCCCTGCACAGACACCCCAACAATCCCACCCTGTCCCTCAGAGCATTGTCCAAACCCTCCTGGAGCTCTGGCAGCCTTGGGGCTGTGCCCACTGCCCTGGGGAGCCTGGGCAGTGCCCAGCAGAGGTGGACATGTATTCTGATGGTGAAGCTTTTAGGGTTTGGGTTTTTCTGGGAAGAGTTTGTCCACGGTCACAAGATAATGATATGATAATGATAACTCTGAAATAATGTGCCTGGGGATGATGGCTTTGTCACTTTTTCCTGGAATGCTCCCCAGGAGTATTCACACTCCCTGTGGACAGGGGGCATACAGGGAAGGGCAGGAGCCAGGGGGAGGTTTGTTTCTACCTTGTCTGTGTTAAAGTTTTCTTGGCCTGGTGTGGGGTTTGCAGTGAGGTTTTAGGTGTGGTTTTTGGCACTTGGATCTGGTGTTGGTGGAGGGAGAGCTGGCAGCTCCACGGTCATTCCTTCTGATATGTGAGTGACGGGATGGGTGCTGGGCTCAGCTGCAGAGCCATTGCTGATGGGTCTGCAGAGGGAGGGCAGGCTGGGCTGAAATTTTACCCAAATTACCTGGATCCACGGAAACGGGTTGGGATGCAGAAGGTGCCTGGGTGGAAGTGCTGCCAGTGGGCAGGATGACTTGCTGTTGTCACGCTGCCTGTGGCCAGTGGCAGCCCAGGGGGATGTGATGCACACAGGGGAGCTTACAGAAACCAGTGATCCTTGATGATGCAATCCACATTCATCCCCTTCAGCATCCCCTACTCCTCCAATCCTTGAGGTCATGGATTGGCAGCTCTTGCGGGCATCCAGCATTCACCAGAGCAGCATTTCACGAACCAGCCTCTCCTCTGTCCCCCCTGATGTCCCTGGTGCTCCCTGTGACAGATGCTGACGGGCATGGAAATCACAGCTGTGGAATGAGCCGCTCTGCTGTACCTTGCCATCACCTAAGCTATACTTTTTCCTGCTCTCTCCACCCTGCCTCCGATGATTGTAGCCGGGAGAATGCCTTGATTGCCGACAGCTTCTCAGGAGTTGCAGCACAATTGAATCAGTTCCCTTTCAGTGCATAGAAGCCCTTCAAATTGTAATCACAGGCCATTCTCCATCTCTGCATTGTGTTCAGCAGGCAGCTGNTGGGCTGTGCTGGCACTGATCCCCTTGCTCTCACCCCTGGCAGGGCTGTGGGTGTTCGTGTGCCCTCTGCAAATGGATTCATGATGGAGTGGGCTGGGATGGTGTGGCAAAGCTAGCAGGGATGGGTGAGGTGACTTATTGGAACAGCCAGTGTCAGTGGGACAGAGGCTGTGGGTTAGGGATGCTGTGCTTGTGCATCCACATCCTTCTCCCACACGGAGAGAGGGAAAGTCCTGGGTTGAAGGTGGTGTGAGGGTGCTGCCAGGCTTCTGTCCCTCCAGCCTCACAGCCTGATGACGTAGCAGTCAGAGCTGTAATGGTGGCTTTGAAGTGGGTCTTCTCCTAGGAGCAATCCACTTTTTTGGGGGAAACCCCAGGCATGAGTTGGGGGCAGCTGCCTCCCTCTGCCCAGCCTGTGGGACTGAGTGGAAGCCAGAAGAGAAAGCAGAAATGAGCCTCTGCCATCCTGGGAGCAAAAGCATCTGCATCTTCCCCTGTTGCCCTGATGGGTGTCCCAACAGGGCTGGGAAAAGGTGACCAGGAGCCACATAGGGCTGAACTGCTGACATCTGGAGCTGGTAAAGTTCTCCTGAGGTGAGGCAATGAGACAGACACACTCTGCCTGTGTCTCCCTCCTGGTGCTGGCAGCTATTTTATTACCCTGTGCTGGCATTGCCCTCCTATGTCATCAGCTGAATTTCTGCTGCTCTTGCTCTTCTTTCTCTTCCCCTGACCCTTGCTTTCTCTGCGATGTGTCTTTTATTTATTTCCTTGGCTTTCCTTTTGTTCACCATCTCCTGGTCCATGTCTTTCTGCTCCCTTCAGAAGCTTCCCAGATGTTTCTGTCCTGGAGGACTGTGTCTATGCAGTTGCCAGCAGGACCAGGAGATGCCTCTCATGTCCTTCTGCTCCCATTCCATGTGAGCAGGTGAGGGAATGCTGCCTGCTGGCCGCCAGAGCAGCAGAGGGTCAATGGAAAATTGAGTGCAGAGAGAATTAGGGCAGCAAGGCAGAATAATAAAACCTATTGCTGTTGAAACCAAGCCAGGAGAAACTCTAGAGAGAGGGCTGGGTGCCAACTCTAGGGGAAAAAGTATGATGTATTGTGGCCCAGAGCTCATCTGTCTAGAAGTTAGGATTGGGCTGGGCTAAGCTGTTGGTCGTGGGGACAGCAGGGGGGTGACACTGGCTGTGGCAGAGCCCTGGGACCACCTCCCCTTGAGACCCTCGCTCCTCTCCCCACAGTCTCCAGTGCCCACCCGTGGTGCTTGCTGGTCTGGGTTTGGTGTGACTGCTGTCTGTTCCTTCCCTGAAGGGCTGGGGACGTAAATCTGAAAAGAAAGCAAGTATTTAGTGGAAAAGAGGGACTTGAAGGCGGTTCTGTGCTTTGGGCGAGGTGGGGGGGAGGCAGGATTTATCATTCTGCTTGTGCTTTGCATCTCGTGCTTTCTCTAAGGGAAAAACCTAAACTTGTTAAGCTTGAAAGGCCTGAAGTTCCCAGGGTGCAGCATGGCTGGGGGATAATGACTGTCATGTCCTGTAAGTGTGGGACAAGAATTAGTGTGAATTCGCTCCGGAGGCATCGCCCGGATTCAGCAGCACAGCCCAGGCATGTGCTCAGCTTTCAGCATCGGTATCACAGGCTTTTGAGTTGATGCTCTGCTGAAACAGATACAACAGACTCGAGAAGTCTTTTTCTTTGTTTGGGGTTTTTTTTATTTTTTTTTTCATGTTGGGAAGAGGAACTATTTCAAGGTGGCAGTCAATTAAAAATAACAAAACTGGAAACCTGGCTGCTGTGATCCATTGTTCTCCCCCCCACTAAGCCCTATCGGTTCCTCCTGAATACAGAAGCATGTTAGCAATGCTAACAACATCGTTATCACAGGCAGAGTCTTTAATGCAGCCTGGTTTGTCTCCGAGGCTTTCAAACTTCCCTTTGTCCCAAGAAGTCAAAGTAAATTGTAGGCAGCCAGCTAGAACATATGTCCCTGGGGGATCCTTCCCCTGGCAGATAAGCAGGGGTTTGTTACTTATTGAGGTCTCCACTTGCTCCTGAGCTCTCTGATTGTGCAACTGCCACCATTATGTGATACATCATGGCATGATGGGATGTAGTGGGAGAGGGCCAGGGAAGCACAAGCGTCCCTGTGCATCCTGCAGCATCCTTGCTTGACGTTTCACAGCATGTGGTGTAGCATCACATCTAGAACTTCCTTGTGAGAGGATGAGGAGGGGCAGACACTGATATCTTCTCTGTAGTGACCAGTGACAAAACCCGAGGTAATGGCCTGACGTCGTCTCAGGGGAGGTTTAGGTTGGATATTAGAAAAAGTTTCTTCCCCCAGAGGGTGGTGGGCACTGAACAGGCTCCCCAGGGCAGTGGGCACAGCACTAAGCCTGACAGAGCTGCAGGAGGGTTTGGGCAGTACTCTCTGGCAAGTGGTGTGACTCTTGGGGATGGTCCTGTGCAGGGCCAGTAGTTGGACTCGATGATCCTTGTGGGTCCCTTGTAACTCAGCACATTCTGTGATTCTGTGATCTCAAGGCTTCAGTGCCTAATGGGAGCATCTAACCCATTAGGGACCCTTTGCCACAGGACCTCTGGTTTTACCCATGGCCTCTTGCTTGCAGGAGCCTGGGTTTCCCCAGGACCATGGTCAACACTCTTGGTTAACCCAGACCTGGAGCTGGGGAAAGGAAGGACCCTCTTCCCATGGCAGTGCTGGGAAACAAATGGCCCTGGCTTCAGCTTAAAGATTGTGTCCTTGCGTCGGCTGGGGCAGAGCAGCTCATATATTCTCATTTCCCTAAATGAAGGATGCACTCAAGCAATCGAAAACAACTTCTGGGACAATCTGGCTCCATTATGTCTAATGGAAGCGGGTGTACGTGGTGCGTCGCGCGTGCTGATATCTTGGAGAAACAAAGAGGGATTTTCCCATTATTCAGAGAATGGATGAGACGTGAAATGAACTCCTCAGAGGCGTTTCAGTTTGTCACAATAGAGCAAAGTGAGTCACGTTTGGAGGATTCGGGAACAAAATGCGTGCAATTGCTTGTATTCCCCTGTTTGTGTGCTCCCTCCCTCTTCTGTCCCACTCCTCCCTTTTCCTGTTAAAATCCAGCAGCAGAAACCCAAACTCAAGGCACACTTGCTGTGCTTGTTGAGTCATCAGTGGAGGTGAGATGAGACCCATCCTCTCTGCCTGGGATGGGGCTGCAGGAGGGGATCTCATGGGCTCAGGCATCAGCAGATGCTCCTGAAATGGGGGTTTATTTGTCATGTTGTCTGTGAGCCTGGAGGAGGCATTGCCTTGTGTGTTAAAAGCTGGCAGTAACCATGAGGAGTAGCTAATTCAGTGAGCCAAGGTGAGAGCACCTCAGCTCTTCAAAATATGGTAGTTGGAGCATTAAAAAAATAACCAAATATCCTGTGAACTGGAATAATTAATCTCAGAGTGATAAGTAAGCTAATGGATTCAATGGACTATGGGATGTTGTATTTGCAGCCCTGGGACTCCTTGGTGCTTCCCAGCCAGACAGGAACAGCCAAAACTTTTCTCACAGAAAAGTTCTCTCTGAAGTTATTCTCTTCAAGTAACTTCACTGGAAAAAGGGAGGGAGCATGGGGGGAACACTTAATTTGTACCCTCCAGTTGGCTGAATTAGAACTAAAGCTGCCATTTCACTTCAACATACTGTTTTTCATGGCCAAGTTGCAGGAGGTTTTGGATTCCTTCTTCCAGCTCGGCACCATTATACAAGAGGGATGGGGAAGGCTGGTTTGCCATCAGCTTCAGCACAATGCAAGGAAGGTGGGCAGCACTTGTTCAGGAGCGTTGCCTGAATGCTTTTGCTTTGGTGGCACTGAAAGATTTCCAGAGAGCAAACAGTGCCAACCCAGCAGGTCTGTCCCAGCTCAGGCAGGGTTTGGTGCCCAGGACCTTGTGCCAGACCCAGCAGTGCAATGACCAGCTGCCTTACTTGGGTCAGCACTTGCTGGACACCCCCTATTTTGGGTTATTTATGCTTTTGGAGGTTTCTTTCCCCAAAGCAAGGTAAAAAGCTGGTGTAAGGATGGTGATTCAGAGGCCAGTGTGGGCAGCAGCTCTCTTCAGTCAGATTGTGCAGACTTTGGAAGGGATGTGGAGTGTTTCCTGACCAGGATGAAATACTGCAGTTTGTTTCTCCTTAAGCAGCGTCTCATTTAATTTTCTCATGCAAAAGTGCTGTCCAAAAATAAATAACTTACAGGGAAACAATTAGAAAGCACTGGACATAAATCTCTTGCAGGGCTCTTTGTGGCCCTGAATCCCACTCTGGCCATAGAGGTCCCTGCCAGTGAGGAGGGAAGAGCTCTGCTTTCCAACCTTTCCCTGGAGTGGTTTCTGCCTCTTGTTGAGCTCCTCTTTGCTGCACCTGCATTGCTGATTAGAGAATTGCTTTGAAAGGCATCTTGAAACTCTTAAAGGACTGTTTCCCGACTTAACAAATCAATGCATTAAAATCTATAAATATTTAATCACTGTTTGCCCTCCAGTGAGGCTGGCATTGTGCCTCTTCCCCTCCCAGTTCCCCCCTCCACCTTTCCCTGAAATACCCAGATAATCAATTTATTAATGACCACTGCCTGACTATGCCCACTCTTTGGCAGCACAAGGTTCCTAAAGAAACAGCCCCAAAGAGCCTGGAAAAACCCTGTCTGGGTGTTCTGCTACAAGCAAAGCTGCAAGTGCAGTGGCAGGTTGAACTGTCCAGCTTACAGGGTATGGGGGCTTTATTTTAAAATGTTCTCCCATCTCTATGAAGCATGTGCCAGTGGTCTGTCTTTAGTGTGAAGGTTTGAAACTGCTCTTTCACCATATCCAGGGTGAGCAGGAGGGGATGTGTGGCTTTGGGCAGTCAGTGTCCAGCAGATAACTGAGAAGGTGAGATACTTGCCCCAGTTATGCAGTGTCTGATTAACAGAATTGCAGAATATCCTGAACTGTAAGGGACCCACAAGGATCATCAAGTCCAGCTCAGGCACAGGACACCCCAACAATCCCACAGTGTGCCTGAGAGTGTTGTCCAGTAACTCCTTGAGCTCTGGCAGACTTGGGGCCATGCTTTGGGGAGCCTCTTCAGTGCCCGACCACCCTCTGCAGGGAGATGCTGGACACCTCAGTGCTGTACTGGCAGGATGCTCATGAGTGATCGACTGCCCAACCATCCACCTCCTTTTTTGCAAGGTATGGACCTGAATTGCAAAACAAAAAACAACCCCTGAACAAACTCTGAAATTATCTAGGAAAGAGACACAAATAACGTGGTTTATGAAAGGGGTTCTTTATCATGCTGAACTTTTTTTTTAATTTTATATTTTTTTTCCTTCACTGCAATTAAATTCAAGGTCTTGTATCATCTGCTGTCATCATTCCCAGGGAGAAGCTGTGGATGTGACAGCGGGAGTGTGTTGGGAGGAGGGAGCCAGGCTGCACCCTGAGCTGGATGAGAGGTAGGGGAGCAGCCTGCACTGGGTGCTGTGCCTGCACCCCTTGGGGTGGGGAGAGGCTGCTGAGGAGGCTCTGGGATAAAGTGAGATGTCCTTCCCGAACTGGGATGACATGCAGGGAGCAGAGTATGACATACAGGGAGCAGGGGGTTGCTGGCATGATGCTCTGCAGGTATAGAAAGCCCAGTTTCTCAGCAGAACTGGTGAGACTGACATTTCCAGTGCCCACATGAGCTGGGGTTCTGGGCAAGTTTCACAGGCAAAAAAATCCACAAAAATTTAGGGAAAAGCTGACAGCAAGTTCTGCAGCAGAGAAGGAGCAGAACCTCCCAGCCTGAGCTGCAGGCTGTAGCTTTGCCTCTCCTCTCCCCCTACTCACCAGCCCCATGGTTTTGTGCTGTGCTGTTGCTGCCTGCAGTGTTTGTGTTCTCCCTGTTACTTGTTTGGAATATTTCTGGGACTCTTGGCCTGAGTGATGGAAACAGGCAGGCGCTGGAGCAGCTGTGCTGGTGGCAATACCAGGGCTCAGCCAAGCCACGCTTGGGCTGCTCTTCCTGGAGAATCTCCCTCTCCCAGTTCTCAATGCTTAGCTGTTCATTAGACTTTGTCCCTCTCTGGAGATTTGGCTGTTTTTCCCTTTTCTCCCTAAAATGTGACAAAGGGCTTGAGTATGACAAAATGAAGGCTTTAAATGGGCAGGAATGAGGGGGTGGGTGCTGGTCCAGGCTCTTCCCAGAAGATGCTCCCCCAGCCCAGCAGCCCTGTGCACAGGGGTTTGTGTAGGGAGAGCCAAACCCTGCCCTGTAGGTACCAGAGCTGGATGTTGCTTGCTCTGTGTTCTTGTGCTGTAATTTTGAGAAGTCCCAGTGATGTGGATTGGCTTTTCTGTGTATTTGGGGGAGATGTGTGTCCTGAGATATAGTGCTGAATGCCTATTACTGCTGGCTCTCAGTGGAGGGTCCAGGAAGAGGCAGGATGATGCCTTCCCCTGTAGGAACCTCAACAGGGTGCCCCCTTGTCCTGGGCTGTGTTTCCATCTGAAATCTGCTTAATTTTTACTTCTGAAAGTGAGAAAGAGCCAAGTGTGTGGGGCTGAGTGGTTCCATTTTGGGGTCTTTTTCAGAGTTCTTCAGCTGGGAACCTGTGAGGAACACATGAAAGTTGGAAGCAGCAGCAAGACCTATCCCATTTTGGAAACAGTGAAATGCAAAATGTCTTTCTCCCACCTCCCTCCCCTGAAACAGGAGGGAAATTCCAAAAAATCTCATCATGACAACTGACAGCTCTGTTTCCATTTGCTCAAAAACTACCTTTCAAATATAGTTCGGTTCTCTCCAGCAAACCTGTCGGAGAGGCTCTTCCAGGACAGCTGAAGAAGAGAGAAAGTTCCAAAGCAGCATCATCCTCACTATCTCTAAGGGAACTAAATGTGGCACATTTCAGCTCTGGGTGCCTGTGCTCTGCTCTCTCCTCCTGCAGTATCAATCCCAAAGGGAAATGATGTTCTGAGTATTATAATTTGATGATAATAATTCAGCATTTACAGAATCTTCTATCTCTGAATAACAAAGCATGTCAGGGAAAAAATATTATCCCCAGTGACAGGTTGGGGGGATGAGGAGTGAAGTCAAGGGAGTTGAGCTGAAAATCTGGGAGTGAAACCTGGGGTTTCTGACTTCTGACTTGAAGGGTTTTACATTGCTGATGCTCCTGCCATATCTCAGATGCCTCGCAGGGGATGTCACCAGAGGATGCTGCTGCGATGCTCTGGGTGTGGAGGAATTGCTGAGTTTGCAGCAGGTCTCCACGGTGGGCTCTGCTTAATGTGAGATGCCAGCAGTGAGAGGAGGCTGTCCCAGGGCTTTGGAAACGATGAACGTAACATTTTCTGTTTGAAAAATAAAGAAATGCAAGCTTTCAGAAAGGACCCTGACGCTGTTTCTGATGACACAAGGAATGGCAAAGCTTCTGAGCGCAGGTGGCTTTGTGGTCCTGCCCTTGACGCGGTGTCAGACATCGGTATGAAAACGATGTCGGTGTGATCATTATCCCTAATTGTTCAACTCCTCCTTGGCCGCATGACTTCACTTCTGAAATGACCGAGTGTGAGGATGGGCAGAGAAGAGCGGGGGGGTCTGCGGCACTGAGTCAAACCCAGGGATTAGAACAGAAATTGTCTTATAATTAAAGTTACGGAGCTGCTGCCGCTGCAGTGTAATTACTAATGGGGATCAGTGAAGCACAGATTAGGAAACGTGGAGATACCTGGCAGTGGTGAGTGTGTGAGCTGTGTTTGGGAGGATGGCTGGGGATGGATTTAGGGGATGATCGGGATGACAGGAAGGGGATGGTGGAGCGATGCTGTGCTGCTGCAGCTCCCATAGGTGGTTCAGGCTGGATGCATGGCAGGGGATACTCTGTGATTGGGTCTGTGTGTGCACTCCTGGGGACACCGAAGCACCTTCCAGTCCCTGCTGCCACCAGGACAGCTGGCACATGCATGTGTTTTGCTCCAAGAGCAGCCAACCTGTTGTTTGCGTGAAGAGAACCTTTTATTTGGTGAGCATTGGCCTCTGTTGCTTCATTTCACGCTCACTGCTTGGAGACCAAGGGCTGTTTCTTTCCCAGACCTTTATTAAGCACCTCTGAGTTACTGGAGCTGGTTTCCTAGCACTGGGAGGGAGGATGAAGAGGTAGTTTTTTCCTAGTCCAATGCTTGTGGCTGTTTCCTAACATTCCTCTACTCCTTCCAAGTACACACTGCCTGGTTTTTATTTCTTAATGTTGGCCAAATGTTGGTTTTTGGAAGAGTTCTGGGTGGTGACACAATTAGAGCTGTGTATCCACAAGCACTCAGAAATGAGCTGTTATCTGTGTCTGCTCCTGGCAGAGGCCACAGCATCTCTGGCCGCCAGAATGAGTTTTGGTGACCCCAGTTTGTGCTCAGGGTCAAAAAGGGTTGTTTTTATTTTCGCCTCATGTACAACTGATACCATCCCTTCTCATTTGGATGCTCTTCCTGCTGATGTCTCTGCCAGGTTGCTGCTGGGACACTGGAGTGGGGCTGAATGTGGCTGCGGTACCCAGAGGTACCAAGTGGTACAAAGATGCTCCTGCTCAGGTCGGGAGCATGAAATGTGGTTCTCCAATGAAAGGCATTAAACTGGTGAGAGCAGGGACTGTTTCCCATGTCTTACTTCACAGAATCATGGAATCACAGAATGGTTTGGGTTGGAAGAGACCTTCAAAGTCATCTCATTCCAACCCCCTGCTATGGCCAGGGACATCTTCCACTAGCCCAGGTTGCTCCAAGCCTTGTCCAGCCTGGCCTTGAACTCTTACAGGGATGGGGCAGCCACAGCTTCTCTGGACAACCTGTGCCAGGGCCTGCCCACCCTCACAGAATTTCTTCCTGATACCTAACCTGACCCTACTTTCTTGTCAGTTTGAAGCCATTCCCCCTTGTCCTATCACTACATGCCCTTGCAAAAAGTCTCTCCATCTTTCTTTTAGTTTCCCTTCAGGTACCTGTGTGTTCTTTGCACCCAGTAGGGACCAAAGAGGACTGGGATGGGGAGTGCCAGGCTGCAAGGACTGGTGCTAATACACATCCCTGCAATATGCAAAACGCTTACAGGAGCAATGGGAATTTCTGCCTGACCTCAGCTGGTGTGATCAACTGATGCCCTGAAGCATGAAAATAAATAGCTCTGACTCATAAGAACAAGTGGTGCAATTACTTTAGCTGGGATAAAATATTTGTAAGGATCTAATCCTTCTCTGCAGCATGTGCAGGAGGGAGTACTTATCTCCTCACTGCTCCCTCTTTCCCCCAGCAGCACAATTCCATGCAAACCTGTAGTTTATCCAGCTCCTCGCGCCTTGGGATTGTCAGTCCCCAGCCCCTGCTTCGAGCTGAACACTGGAGGGATGTGCAGCCCAAGGTGTTGATCCTTGCAGAAGTCACATTTCTTAGCTCAGGGTTATTTTGTGGCATTGCCTTAAAAAATCAGGACAGGAGAGAGTGCCTGGGGGGGCTGCTAGGAAAAGGAAAGATCAGAAGGAGCAGGAGCAGCAAGGTGGACCTGGGGAGGGTTCCCTGCTCCTGGCTGGCTGTGCAAGGTGCTGAACACAACCTACAGTAGCTTTAGGGTTTCTCCTGTGGTCACTGGTGTGCAGAGAAGAGGCTCATTCTAGCTCAGAACAGGGAATTTGGCCCTACCAAGGGGCTGGCAGCAGCATGGTTTAATTTGGGTTGTGTTTAATTTGGATTGCTAATCACTGCATCTTGTGCTTAGCAGTGGGGAGCCCTCTGTGTCCCCTCGCACCAAATACCCCTGACTCGCAGGTGACAGGAGCTTTGTACCCGTGTAAACAACCCAGTCCTTGGATGCATGAATTGAAAAATAAACTGCTTAGCAGGCAAGATGCTGCCTACTAATGCATGCTGACATATGGACAGAGGAGCGCTGGTGGGATGTGAGTTGTGCTCCAGAAAGGGCGAGGGCAGAGCCGTTCCTTCCACTGGCTGAGTTTGAATGAATCTCCATCCTTCTTTCCTTTTTGGTGCCCTGGGATTGTTCCCACGAACAAGGCTGATCCCACTGCAGAGCTGGGTTTTTTTCTGACTTAAGCATTACTTTTTCATTCAAATACGTTTTGCCCAACAGTGATTTAATGATCTTTTTCTAAAATTTTGGGTGTTTTTGGCTTGATTTCAAGCATTCGCTATTTCAGAACTACTTGTCAAATGAAACCTTAAGTTCACAGCAAAGCATTTTACTTTTTTCTCTTTTTTCTTAGTGCTTTCAACAAACAGAAAAAATGACTCAATCTCAAGGCTGTGCCCTCATGTTCAATCTGCCTTTAGTAATGCTGTAGCTGGACAAATGTACATGGCAATACATTTCTCCTTATTCTTTTTTTTACACCGATTTCACAGTCAGCAGGAAAATAGTCCTGACTTCAGCTGTACTCTTACAGCATTAGGATCTTGCAAGGACCTGACCCGAGCAGCTGGAGGTGTCAGGTCACTGCTGTGGGCTGCCTGGGCTCTCGCTGGTGCTGTTTCTCCATGTGCCTCCTCATTTCCAGTGTTCCCTGTGTGACCAGGGAAAGGACAAGCTGTGGGGTGAAGGCTCTCTTTTACTGGACCACTGTGCTCTGAAGTGGTCTGAATCTAGCTTGGAGTGGAACTAAAACTGGGTTAAGTAGCATGGCCAGAGGGTTGAGGGAGGGTATTCTCCCCCTCTGTTCTGCTCTGCTGTGACCCCACCTGCAGTGCTGCGTCCAGCTCTGGGGTTCCCAACATCAGAAAGGCATGGGGCTGTTGGAGTGAGTTCAGAGAAGGCAACAAAGATGCTCCAAGGGCTGGATCCCCTGGCTCTGGGAGGCTGGGAGAGCTGGGAGTGCTCACCTGGAGAAGAGAAAGTTCTGGGGAGACTTTTCCCATAGAGCACTTTCCCACATATAAAGGGGCTCCAGGAGAGCTGGAGAGGGACTCTGGACAAGGGCAAAGAGTGTCAGGACAAGTGGGAATGGCTTCAAACTGAGAGAAGGCAGGGTTAGATGGGATATTGGAAAGAAATCCTTCCCTGGAAGGGTGGGTAGGCCCTGGCACAGGTTGGGCAGAGAAGCTTTGGCTGCCCCATCCCTGGAAGTGTCCAAGGCCAGGCTGGACTGGGCTTGGAGCAACCTGGGCTAGTGGAAGCTGTCCCTGCCCATGGCAGGGGGTGGAATGAGATGATCTTTACAGTCCCTCACAACCCAAACCAATCTGTGATTCTGTGATGTGGTGGTCCAACACTGCCCTCCCTGATGTTCCTCATCCTTCTCTGAGCCCTAATGCTGTTGGGGGCTGTGGCTTTGCCTTCTCCCCTGTGCCTCCAGGCTATTGTGAGCCTGGGGTGGTGGTGGTGAGCTCTGCCTGGAAAAGCACATCATCTCCTGGGGCTGGGAGAGCGGGATGAATCACTCCCACAATAATGGGATTTGTTTTGTTTTAAGGAGACTAAAGTAAGCTATTCCTCGTAACTGCTCCTCTCTAGAAGCTACTTGCCCATGGGAAAAAAAATAAAGCCTAGAGAACAGTGATTTTTGCACAGCAAATAATTAGTGGGATAAAAGCAGTTTTGGGGAGCTTGAGGCCAGCATTGTACCTGCTCAGCCCCCTCCATCAGGACTAGATCTCTCCAGAGCACTCACTGCCCCAGAGCTTGAGTATTCCTGCCAGGTTCCCTGAGCAGGGCTTGAAACCAAAAATGCCTCCAATGCACACAAACTAATTATCATCTCCTGCCCCCGGAGAGTGTTCGTGAGGAGAGCTGCGAGCCCTCTATCTTGATTGTTCCCTGGGAAAGAAACAAAGCCAGGCTTGTACCCGAGGTCCCTGTGGACTTGGGGAGATGTGTGGCTCAGGCATGATTGCATTTCTCCGTCTGCCACTGTGATATTAAAAATATCTAATAAACACATTTGGAGCACAGATTGATGCGCCTGCGCCAGGCTCGCTCAGGGAGCCAAGGGCTGAAGTTCACTGGCAAAGTTGTTTCTTCCTGTAGCCCTGGAATTGTCTGGTCTTGGCTGTGACCTGGGCTAACACTGGGGGTCAGCAGTTTCCCAGTGGGATAATTTCCTGGGCCTTGATGTTAAGGCTGGTCAGGAGGAGATGGGGCTGTCCCATGGCAAATGTCCAGGCTTCAATGGCTCTGAGCCCTTAGGATATATGTGTATATATTTTAATTTTTCCTTTCAGAATAGGGGCTGTGTTGATCTGCCTGCATCACAAAGGTTGTGTTTTGCAGTTTACTGAGTTTTTTTTTCCCACTGTCCTTCTGATCAGAAGTGACAAAAGCCTCCCTGTGACACCCGACAACCTTCCCCCTGAAATGCAAACACTCTGGGAAGGTTTTAGCTTGAGCAAAGCTTGTCCTTCTGTTGGAAACCCATTAGCTGATGCTTTTTCTTTCCTCTCTCCTCTTTTCCTCGCTAGAAAAAAGTGGTTTGCATCATTTTCCCCCTTGTTTCAGCCAACAAACATGTTTGTTTCTCCTTAATTACCTGGGTGTCAATGGGGTGCTTCATCACTGTCTTTCCTCAGCTGGTTCCTTTTCGTTTCAATATGCAGCAGATAATCAGAAGCCTCAATTGCAAATCCTGCAAAATCCTCCAGACTTGAAACTGGAAAATAACCCAAAAATGACCTTGAGATGACTTTCCACATCCACGGAAATGAAAATTAACTGGACTCGTTTGATTGGCCTGAGGGGAAGAAGGTATTTAAAAAAAAATTAAATAAAAAAATCTGACAAATGAGCCAGGAAAGTTTCGAGTGTCTCAGGTGAATGGGAACATTAGAATATGTATTAGTAATAAATGCTCCAGCGCAGGGTGCCTGAAATTGTTAGAGGAAAATAATCTGTGTGTATGCATGAGGAATACATGTGAGATGTGCCTGGCTGCGGCAGGAATGTGACCCTGGGAGGTGGGAGAGAGCAGGAGCAGAGCTCTTGCTGACTGGGAGCTGGGCTGAGGTAGCCTGTGCTCAGCTTTGCTGTCTCTGTGAAGATTTATTTTGGTGGTGCTGGCAACACTGCCCAAGCTCGACCCTGACTTTTGCTGTGTTCTGCACAAACGCCGAAAGCTGCAGGGCGGAGAGGTGTGGCGTGTCCGTGCTCTGGTGGCTCTGAGGCACAAAATGACTCATGTAGGCTGGTCCTCATGGAGGTCGTGGAATCAGAGGATAGTTTGGATTGGAAGGGACCTTAAAGATCCTCTGGTTCCATCGGCAGGGATGCCACCCACCTCAGTCCAGATGCCCTGAGCTGCCACAGCTATATCTCACCCATGAGCTGAGATCTTCCACATGGACAAATGAGCTGATGGACATGGGATGGAAGGTGACTGGGGATATGCATGAAGCTGATCCTCTTGACACTTCCCAGGCTCTGGGCTTTTGCCTCGAGCAGTTGTGTTCCCAGGGAAGTCACGCTGCTGTGACACCATGAAATGTCACCTTGCCCTCATGTCAAGGGGATGTGAGTCCTGTGACAGCCCACTGGGATAGCTGTTGTCTTCTGTCTACTGCTCGAGCATGCTCCTTGTCTGAGCTGGTGTCTGGGGAGGCAAAAGGAGAGCAGATGAAGGCAAAGCTGCCACAAGCCTGGTGTCCAAAGAGAGAAAGGTGTTGGATGTGTTGACTTGAGGGAACACACCAGCTCAACACACAATGGCTGGGGGTTGGAACGGGATGATCTTTAAGGTCCCCTCCAACTCATACCATTTGTGACTCTGTGATTCTGACTGTGAAAGTGCATTGAGGTTATGTGCCAACCCCCATTCTCCATCCTCACTGCAGGAATGAAGGGATGTGAGGGTGGCCTGGTGGGTGTATGGCAGCCAGGCAAGGTTAACCCACCATGGAGGGTGAGCGCTGGTATGAACTGTCACCCACCCCAGGGCAGCGCATCTTTTGAGTTCCTTGGACTGGTGTGTTAGAGGCTTGTCCCAGTTTGAACATGCTGGAAAAGGTTCCCCCTTGTGCTGCAGCATGAAGGGTCTGTGCTCTGTGGAGGTCCAGCCCATTGCTTGGTTTCCACGACTGCTTTGTGTTTGCCAATGGACTCGCTTGTCATTTGTGAGGTTGGGCAGCAGCATTATCTTGACAAGAAAGAGAGATTTAGAGCTCTGTAATCCATGCTTGTCCATCCTAATTATTTCCCTTATCAGCCTTCAGGAGAGTAACTTTACAGTGGTAATTAGTCTCTTCAATCCCACCGTATCTTAATAATTAACACAGAGTTAGAATGGGAGGGGAGAATCTGTTTTGGGCTCAAAAGGTCCTTCTGGGGGGAGAGTGGCACAGATTTCTTAAGCAGTCAAGTGCAGCCTGGAGAGGACAGCCATGGGGATGGCACTGTGTGCCAAGGACCCACAGGACAGTGACAACAAGTGGCAAGCGATGTGAGCTAAAATTGTGTTTATATTGTGTGAGTTTGGATGTTTTATTAAAGGAAGCACTTGGCAGGCACCGGTGCCGTGGTGTGGGAGCAGTGAGCATCTGTGGTTTGCGTGGGCTTCACCTGGAGCTGTGAGCATCCAGCTCTGCTGAAAATGAGCCCATTCATCATCTCTAGTGTTGGAGACACAGCACAAAAAGGACAGTTTGACCTAATGCTGCCCTATAGCAGCTGCAATTACTGGAGTATAATTCATTTCAAATAGATCCAGAGATTTCTTTCCATTAATATCCAGAGTGAAAAAAGGAACAAATGGGCAGGATTCGTGAGCCAAGCAGTGATCGGCCAGATCACCATCACAGGCAGGATATGAACTGGGGATCTTGTGGAGGCAAAGAACAAGACTGGACCTGACAGGGCTCCTGTGTGCTTCTCTGGGGACATAACGGCTTTGATTTCTGGTGTTTAAATGAGAATCTTAACCCTGAGCACAGGTAGCAATATAGTGTGTGATGTGATGATCAACGTTGGCCATGGTGGCAAATCTATTGCAGGAAAAATTGATTTTCAGCTTTTCCCAAGTAGAAGAGCTTTAGCTGATAAAACTCACAATGCTGTCTTGGGGTAGTGTGTTCTTGTGAGTTGTGTGCTTTTTCAGAGGGAGGCCAATGGAAGAAGTTTACAGAAGAGGGAAAAGCAGGACCTTGGAAAGTCCTCCATTCTCATCAGTTTTGGGGTGTGTTCCGGGGGCAGAATGCACAGAGATCATGCTGTTAGTCTGGACGCTCAGAGCTGCCTCAGCTTAAAGATCTGACTGATGGAATTTGGTGTTTCTTTGAAATCATTAAAGACCCAATTCAGTGTTGTTATGTACTTCTTGGAATGCAGCTGTTAATCAGCAAGGTGAGTCTGAGGAGCAGAACGTGGTTTGCATGCTGTGCCTGTGCTGGGCTGGAGGCAGCTCTGGCACTGCTGCTCTGGCGCTGACCTCTGTCCCCAGGGAGCTTGTGGGTAAATGTGTGCAAAAGGAGGGCTGGAATTGAAATCTTTTCTTAGGCTGGCTGCTCCTTTAATTTTCAGACATCTTCTGTCTAACCCGAGAAAAAAACACATCTTGGTTTTTATTACAAGCCCCAGAGGCTCATACTAACAGGTTGGTTTAGAGCTGGCAGTAATACCTTCTAGAAAGTGTCTGCAAAACTGTCTGAAGGCTGGATTTTGCCACCACCTCCTCAGTGTCTCTGTCCTTGCTGATTTTTCCATCCCTGGTTTGTTCCCTTGTGCTGGAGCTCCAAGGAAGACCTGCTTCTGCCAGGTCAGCCCATCCAGGTTATCCATCAGACGTGGCCAGGAGGGCCTCACATCCTGGTTCAGCCCAGTTTTCAAGCGGGGCGCAGGGATATGAAGGGGGTCTGAAGAGCTTCTCTCCCTTCCCAGGTATTGCTGTGGAAGATGTATTTCCCTTGGCTTCTTGCAAGATGAATTCGATCCCCACCGTGCTGGTGGTGCCAGGCAGGTGTCAGGCTCTGATGGATGGGCAGAGATTGTAAGTAGCTGGGTAAGGATCCCCTTGGACAAGCCCATTGGCTCCTTGCCCCGCTCCTGTGCTGGCAACGTGGCCCCTCTGTGGTCCACATTTCCCTTCCATCACCATCATCCTAAACTGAAGAGACAGCTCCATTCAATAATTCATGACCTCACATAGTCTTTGTAATATTTAAAGGAGGGGGAACAGAAACCCTTCGGTTTGTCCTTCCTCCAGGCTGAAGGTAGAGGAGCAGAAGTGATGAAGGCTGTTGGGGTCTTTGGGAAATGCTGTTTGCACTGATGGAGACAAATGTGTCCTTGCAGCCAGGTGCAGGAGACCTTCAGCATGGGAGGGACACAGGGCAGGCAAAGACCCTCTGAGAGTGTGAACATAGTGCTGGGTGGGAAAGGCTTTGCAAGTGAGCACTACAAGGGCCAGAGAGAAAGATTCAGCTAAAATTTTACTTTTTTGTTTGTTTTTGAGTGTGTTTAAATGATTTTCGTGCTCAAGTCTGCCTTTCAAAGGGCATTTGATTATTCAGAAACTGAGATGCTGACCCATAAGCAATTTTGCAATGAGTTTTGAACAGTTTTCTTCTCATCCATATGACTTATCCGCATGCAATGACTGTATAAACTATTCTGCTTCCTTTGGCTATAAAATGAGATGTGGGTTTATCTCGCACCCACCCAGGCTCATCTTGTGCAGACTTTTCTGGAATCCAAGTAGAGGGTGCTGTGCAAGTCCAAAGTGTTTGATGGTTTAGAAGTCACTGGAGTATCTCATGTTCGCTATTTTAACAATTGGAGAGAGGCTTTTATTTTCTCCAGAATCATAAACACAATCTTCAGTGTGTTTTATGAAAACAATAAAGCTAAACTCTAATAACCACACATTTTCCTTGCTTTATGTGCACACATCCTTGGGGAACAGGGCCTCAAGGACTCGTCTTGCTCTGCTTTTAACGGGGTTTTAACGCACTCAAGTTGGTGAGTGGTGGAGAGCTGGATTGTGAATTTGCTTTGGTACCTAAAATAATTTTCTTTGCCTTTAAAAATGCTCAAGGTGAGCAAAAAAGGCACCTCTGGAAGAGAAAGCCAGTGACGTAACATGAAGATTTTAGCACTGCCATCTGAAAATCAGGTTCATTTAAATGCTGTGTCTTGCAAACTCCTCTGTATGAGGACTAATTAGCTTTCTTCCATCTCTTCCCCATCCTGCAAATAATACTGTTTTCTTTGAGAAGAGATCTGAGGCTCTCCGAGGCAATTTATAAAGGAGGATGCTTTGGTACAGGTGGAAAACCACAGCAGGGAGATGAAGGGACGCAGTTCCTAAAGTATTTAGCCACCTAATGACTTTTTATTTTTGAGTGCAGAAGTAGGTTAGGGCCTGAGCTCCGTCTGTGGCAGTGACTTCTTGATTGAGAACTCACTTAACAAGATACTTATATTGAGAAATCCAAAATGCCATAGAGATGCTCCAGTTTTGAACACTTTTTTGGGAGGAGGTGGGGGGAGAAAATCCTATCTTTTGGCATTTTTTCAAAGAGTATGTGACTAGGTGGGTAGGTGTCCATGTGTGCTGTAGTCACTCTGGGACAGCAAATGACTTCCCAATGGTCTTTCTCTACCACAGATGTGTAGATGCACAGTGTGGCAGAGATGGGCACCGTAAAAGATCTCCAGTCTGCACTTGCAGTATCATAAAATGCTAGAAAAAACCTTAAAGCTCTCCTCATTCCACCCCCCTGCCATGGGCAGGGACACTTCCCACTAGCCCAGGTTGCTCCAAGCCCCATCCAGCCTGGCTTTGGGCACTTTCAGGGATGGGACATCCACAACTTCTCTGGGCAACCTGTGCCAGGGCCTCACCACTCTCACAGTGATGAATTTCTTCCTAATATTTAGTCTAAATCTATATTTATGGCTCATCCATACAAGCATCACATGCCAGGGGCAGGAACCCCAGCATTTGGGGCATCAGGAGGGACAATCTACATCTGTAGATTCTGAAGCCTCAACGCCAAAGGACTGAAGCCCTGAAGGAGAGTGGACCTGTACATCCAGTGCACAAATGGTCCTGGGGGCTGGAAAGTAGGTGGGGAAGGAAGAGGAGGAGGTGAAAAGTGTTGCTGCTGCAGACAGAAGTTGCTGTGTAAATGCAGGCACGTGCCTCTCTCCTTGGGAGGGGAGAGCTTTGAGCCACCACCGTGGATGCACAGGCTGTGGCTCCTGTGCTCACTGCTCTGGGCAGCAGGAGTTAATTAATGAGGCTCTAATGCAGTGGGGACACTTGCCACCGCTGCCTTTTCAAGCTAACATGGAGTTTTCACGTCCAAAGTCCTTTGATGCTTGTCTGAGAGCATCAGAGCCCTCTGCTTTCCAAAAGGAGCTCTCCGTGGAAGAGTGATAAATGTGCTTAATTTTTGCAGAGCTTGTAGCCTGGTTTTATCCCAGGATCCGTCTCTTGAGGTTTTATTAGCTGATGGTGTCTGTAGGAAAAAGTCAAAGCGACTAGACAGGAACAGCCATGGAATTGATGTAGGAAGCAAGAGCATGTTTTGGAGATAATGTTTCTCATTCTTGCCATGCTACGTGCCGAGTTCAGGCAGTGCCTTTCCAGCCCTGCTGCAGTTTTACAGCTGCTGCCTGCCAAAAAACCCTCCAGCCAACCTCCTGCTCGGGCAGGGCGTGAGCGGCGCGCTCTCACTGTGATGGGTCCCCTGCTCTGGAGCAGTGGGTTTGGGGCAGGGGGACCAGGGACAGGTGACAAATGTCCTTCTCCCTGCGTGTGGCTCTGGTAGACCTGGCGCAGAGGAGAGCTTGGCTGGGCCTGCTGAGGCTCCAGGTGGCAGGAGGGGCTGTCTGCTCTGGGTGTGCTGGCGTGGGGAGATGATCACCCTTCCTTTGAATCTGGGAGAGAGACAATTTGCAAACATGTGTTGATGTGTTCCCGTAGGAAGTCAGGCACTAAATCATCACCTTGCAGCCTGCATGCAGATTTGTCCAGGGAACCTATTTAATTAGGGGATAAATTTAGAAATCAATTATTTGCAGAAACAGTTTCTTTCCCTCTAATGAGGCTGCAAGGACTCATCCCCCTCTGCCACTTTCCCATGACCTCTGTGTATGCAGATCAAGGGTGGAACTGCTCTGCGTCTCTTCTCTCTCAGTGTAGGTGTCTCTTTTTGGTACAGCTTTCCAAGAGACTCTTATTAGGATACCAAATGGGGTTACAGCCATGAGACCACACTGCGCTTGGATCTAATGGTGTGGCAATGGTGGGGGCACTGAGTCCACTGGTAATGGGGACATGGGTTATCCTTTCCTAGTGGGGAAGGGAAAGGGAAGTGATCAGAACTGGATGGGAAGGGGAGAGTAAGGACAGTGCTGGAATTGGGTGATAGCCCTGTTAATGATGGGAATGAGGGATGTGGGGCAGGAAGAATCCCATTTCCACTGGTGGGGGATGCTAGGGAACCTGCCTGCGGAAGGAGTAGAACTGTATGGACTGGTGTGGGCTGATGGTGAGCTGTCAAAGGTTCTGCAAAGCCAGCTTAGAGCTGTGGTGACAGCAAAGCTGGCCTGTCTGGAAGATGTGACTCTGGAAGGCTCAAGATGTCACCAGAGCTGGAGGAATGGGCAAGCCCATTGACTGGAGACCTCCCTGTGCCTGGCTTGGGGAGGGGGTGTCCATGCACCATCATATCCCAGCACCATCCTGGTGGCATCACAGGTGCTTACACAAGGGCTGCATGGTCACAGGGGACTGTAATGACCTGGCCACCCCTGGCAGAACACGAGGGCTCTCTGGTGCCCCAGGCCCACTCTGTTTCAGCAGGTGAAGCCCCTGTTGCATGACACAGCTGTCGTGTCTGTGTCTTCCTGTGCACTGCTGGAGGAAGGGACCCTGCTTGTGCCAGGCTGGGTGGGGACTGGGTGTATGATGATGTGGCTGCTTCAGGCTTTGGTCTCTGCCACTTTGTCGCCTCAAATCTCTGACAAATTGCTCAGTTTCTCTTGCGCCTTACCCACTTTTAAGTGGGGGAAAATTATTTTGCCCCCAGGCTCCAAGAAGCCTTAATAAATTCGGTTGCTTTCATTATTTTGGATTTTAATGCCTCCTCATCCTACGATGGTGCTTTCTGAGCCCTGCAGCGACTTGCTGTGCTCTTAGATCAGCTGCTTTGAGTCCGGTTCATTTCAGTGTGAGTCAGTCCAGACAGGGGTGAGGATTTTCACAGCTAATCTCAGTAAACTCTTTTGCTTCTGGCAGCTGGATAGTTTGCAGCCTCCCACTGCAGCCCTTGGCACCAGGGCTAAGGATGCCCAGGTGGTCTGTCCTGCTCAAGGGGGTCTGGCACCCTGGGATGGCATCCTTGGGGGTCAGTAGGCTGCTCTTCCATAGCCCTTGTGGGTGTTCTTTCCATTCCTTTAGAAACCTGGTGGTGCTTGGCCAACAGGAAAGTGTCAGTGTGTCCCAGGCTGATGGAATCTCTCTAGGTGCTGTGGTAGATAAACATGCAAGATCACTCCTGGGTTAAGGTGTAATAGTCTTAGAAAGTAGTGAATTTTTTGTGAGGTTGCAAGAACTTGTTTCTATAAGTAAGAGCTGAATCTGGGGTTTGTTGTGTAGCCCAGACAGAACCTGGGTGGTACCTGGGAGGCTTTGGGGGGCTTTCCAGGAGAGAAAGCACTCAAAAACCTCTCCTGGAGAAGAGATAAGACCCTTAATCCTTTTAAACCACTGTGAATGTCTGCCTTGACAGCAGGGATGGGACCCTGTTAATGTAGAAGCCCCATCATGATCCACGTGGAGGAGCAGCAGCAAAGGGTCATTGCTGGTAGCTGCTATTTTTGCCTATTTGGGCAAGGAAGGGTATGTCCAGAATTTTCATGCTACTTGGCTTTTGTTACACCCCCCTGGTGCTCCAGGTGACACACAGGCTGAACATCCCAAGTAATCCACTCGCTGTTTTTTCCTGAAAATGTCGAGCCAGCTCCCTCTCCTTGGAAAAGGACATCCGTCTCAGGAGGTGGAACTATCCTAGTGTCTGGAGGTGACTAGACCTCCTTTCTCCTGCCACTGCTTTCTTCTCCTCCTCTGCCCATCCCACCTCCCCATTGGGAGGGGAGGTCTGTGAAGGAACCATTTTAGAAAAATTACTTCACAGTCTGAGCGGTGCCCTGAGCTATAAAAATACCTTATCATTTTAAGGGATCTGTTTCCCAAAGAGAGGCATTTAAAAATGCAAAGAGGCTATAAAGCACTTGGCTAGTTCTAATCAAGCTCAGAGTGACACTCACCCCTCCAGGCTGGCGCTCACTCCCTGGTGTGAGAGAAGCAGATGCTGTAAAGCAAACGCACCTCTGCTTTGTTGTGGAGCCTGCCTGGCTTTGCCACGCTCTTCAAGTCACCTGAATAGGTCACATTGCTCTTCTGCTCCTGTCACAGCTTGCAGGGAAGACGAGTGCCTTCCCTCTCTGTCCTTTTGCGTGTATGACAGTCCTGCTCTGCCCCAGTGCCACCCCCTGTGCCAGGCTGCCCTCTGCTCTGCTCCCAGCCCTCAGCTCCTGCAGAAACTCACAGGCAAAGGAAAACTTGCAGTTACCACTGTTACCTGCACAGGGAAGAGCTTGTAGGGGTGCTTTTGCAAAAAATGAAAAGTTTTCCCTTTGCACAAGTCTTACCTAGTGCCATAATGACTGCCAGAGCTGCTCATGGTGTCTGTCTGAGGTGCTGCTGGCTGTTCTGGGAAGAGGCATCCCCACCTCAGCCTCACTGGTGACCACGAAAAGGAAGCAGGAGGGATTCAGGCAGGGGGACAGTGGCTGGGCACCTGCTCCCTTTTGCTGTGGGACCTGGATTAAAGTATCAGCAGAACCCATCTGGGTTCTCATTCCTTCACCTTATTTTTAATCATGGCAGCATCAGGTGGATGGATGACACCATGGAGGGGCTGTGGTTGGGCACTCCCGGTGTTGCCCCAAGCCTGGTTGTGTCATCTCTCCAGTAAAGCTCACCCAGGAGCACTCTCCCACCTGCTCTCCCATACCTGGTGTTTCTCATTCAAACAGACATGACTCCTGTCCAGCTGTGTGTGAGCAATTCCTTCAGGATTGGATGAACAGGCAGTAGTCCCGTCTGCCTGCACACTGCTGGCTCCCAGCACCGGTCGGTGGGAGCCTCTGCTGATGGATAAAAATGGAATTGAATGGAAGGGAATTGAAAGTCAAAGGGCCCTGTAATAATTTTAGAGTGCCTGAGGCGCCACGCTGAAGCCCTGGCATTATAAATAAGGGTAATGTACTAGAGCCTGAATTGCAGTGAAAGCAGCTGCAGGGACACGGAGTGTGCTGAGCTTCTCTAGGTGTGTGGAGTCAGACTGTGATCTGTAGGCAGCGCAGGCAAATCAATATCCACACCCTGATGTCTACAGGGGCCCTAAAGCCTGGGATTAGAAAGGCTGAAGGGATGTGGGGATGGTGTAGAGGGCTCCAGAGCTGAGACCAAGAGAACTCTGCTGGAGCAGCCCACCCCTCCAGTCGTCTGGAAGTGTTTCCAGGGGCTGGGGCCTGGAAGGGGCTGACTCTGTCCTCCCTACTCACCCATCTCATCTCTTGAACCATCTCTGGATGATGCAGTCTACTGACCTCTTGCTTTGTTTCACAATAATTGCATCTGCCTAAAGCATTTTCTTAAAAAAAACCCCATATTCCTGAATAAGGTTAGTGGGAGGACAGAAAGAATCCAAATCTCCTGGCTCAGTTCACTGTTTCTGACATTACCTGGGGGAAAACCAGTACCATCACTGAGCCTGTGAGTGTAACACAAGCTCATGGCAAAGCAAATGGGCTGCCCCAGCAGGGCTGGTGCCCATTGAGAGGGTTGGGCAGGGAGGTGGAAGGCTTGGCATTGGTGCCTGCTGAGGTTCAGCACATGCTGTGGGTTACTTTGGGACAGCTGGTACAATGGCATGGGTCTAATAACTCTATGGTGAAATGTGATGCCAGTGAAAGCCTTTCTTCTGGTGGGACTCACTGTCTAATTTCATATGCTGGTGGCTGAATTTACCAGCTCAATTAATTAGTTCTCTTACATCCCTCTCAGCCACTGAGTTGTTGTGTGTATCTTGCTTTGGACCATGTGCAGGATGACAATCCCTTTTTATGCAAAGGCAAGTGGGCTTGAGAACAGCACTGAGGGAAGGGGGTGCCATGTACCTCTGCATTGTGAGTGCAGATGTCCCCACATATCTTGCTGCCTCCCCCCTCCTCTTGCTGCCTGCAGGGAGAGTTTTAAGGGTAAATGGGTGTAAATCTTGAAGCTCACAAGCTCAGATGTACGTGTGGAGGCTTCCAGCTCTTTGAGAAACCAGGGATGCTGGTGTTCATGAGGGAAGGGTTGCTGGGGTGTGTGGTGGCTTCTCACAGTTGCCAAAATCATCAACAGGCTCAGTCCTGCACAGGACAGAATCTGTGCAAAACCCTTTGCAGCTTTTTGGCCAAGGCACTGGGAAGGTGGGAGCAGCACCTGGTGTGGCTTTCTGTGGTGTCCCACAGGCAGCATGGGATGGGGCTGGGTGCTCGCTGGCTCTGCAGGTCGCGTGTCCTGGGGCTGCACAGAGCCATGTCTGCTCACAGCAGTGCCAGACCAGGTGGCTGTGCTGGTGTCTGTCACCTGCCTTTGACAGTGAGGATGGTGAGATGGTGCTGGCTGTGTGAGCACCCACAGGGTGCAGGGATGCTCTGCCCCCAGGCTGCTCTGGGGCTGCCCTCATCCCTGTTCCTCTCCATGGACATGGGAGAGGCTCTGTAGCTGAACTGAGGAGGTTTTCTTGGGGTTTTTTGGGTTCCTGTGGAGCTTGGTATCTGCCCTCACATTCAATCACATTCCTCTGATTGTCAGGGACCCTTGGGGGCCAGCTGAGCTCCCACCACATCTCTGTGGCTTTGAGGTGACTGGTGCGAGGAGCACGCCTGAACCTGGCTGCTTGTTTTTCTCCTTCCAGGTGCTTTGAGCAAAGCCTAAAACCAGCCAAACCCACTTTACTGCAAATCCCATTTTTCCCATCCATCATCAGATGCTGCTGGCACTGAATGCAGAGTGCCCCAGCCTGCACAAAGAGCTGGGGGGGGTCCCCCATGGACCACCCCTAGAGCAAGGCTGCCTGAAGCCCTCCTCCATCCAGCACCATCCCTGGACACATCCCATGTCTTGGATTTGGCAGTGCTGGATTAATGGTTGGACACGATGATCTTACAGGGATTTTCTAACCCAAACAGTTCCATGATTCTGTGTCCCTGCAGATACACACAGTGCTGGAGCCACCCCTGAAATGCCCTGCAGGTGCAGCACTGCGTTCTCACAGACAGGGGCTTTGAAAAGAGATGATCAGAGGGAGCTTGTCATCTCTTTTTTTCCCTTTCTTAAACTTCTGAGCTTCTCCATTACCTTTTACGATGTGCAGCTGCGTTTGTGTGCTGCCCCAGGGAGTACTGCGAGGGGAGGAGGGGAGGAGGTGTGGAAGGGAAGGAACATGTTAAAAAATGAGCAGAGGGGAAGGGGAAGAAAAAAACCTGAGCTAATGATTGGGATAAAAAACCCCACCACGTTGCCACCAAAAGACCCAAACCCTTAGAACTCTTTGGGCCTATTTGACTGCAGAATAGTCCCCAGGGGAGCAGGGGGGAAGCCCCATTATCAGAGTCATTTCGGAACTAGTCTGCACAGAGCGTGATAATCTATTCCGCAGGGAGCAATCCTGTGCTGGCAAGGGCACTGGGGAGAGCTCTCTGTTTATGACTTTCTGCATAAATTTGGTTTATTAGCATAAGTGGTAGCTAGCACCGACGAATCTCTAAACTAACACTTCACAGGAGGTTGGTGCCTCTGGAGAACATTAACTCAGAAGAGCCCCTGAAATAACAGCAGGAGGAATGGGGTTGCAGGATGAGGGGTGATGAATGGGCAAGAAGAGGATGCCACAGTTGTAAAAGGAAATACAACCCCTAAAACCTCCAGCTTTTCCTCTGCCAACAGATTAAGACACTGAGTTGTGCAGGTGAGCTGATGAAGCCTGGCTGCAGGGTGCAGGTCCTGCTGGGATGAAGCAGGTGGGGAGGAAAAAGTCAGGAGGAGCCTGGATCCGTGCACTGGAAATTACTCACTGTCTTCTCACCCATCACACCAGGGACGTGGTGCTTGGGGGAAAGGAGCCCAGCAGGTCTCAGGGTCTGAGCAGCGCTGGGGAGGAAGCACAAGGAGGGTTTGGTTAGCCAGGGGCAGGGAACTGGGCAGGGATGAGCAGCCGTAAGCAAAACAGCTTATTTTAATAATGACCTTCAAGAATGAAATGAAAATACAATAATCATGGTAGATTAGCAAGAACAAGCCAATTAAATACAAAACAGGCTTTGTAAAACGCCGTGACAGATAAGGCAGGGCTGCAGCCTCCCGAATAAGTGATGAATGTTGAAGCATTGCATAAGGTCGGGGGGAACTGGGGGGGCTGGTGAATATTTCAAGCCTGGCAGCCATCCTTGGAGAAGGCAGAGGTGAAAAGGCTATCTCTGCCTTCAGTGAAATCCAGTGGGAGGGGGGAGAGGAGAGAAGAGGTGGGTAGGATGCCCAGGAGCCTGAAGGCATGGAGTAACAATCCTCCAACTTTAATATCTGCTGTTTCATTTTATATTCATCATGTCAGCATAATCTGCTTTTATGGGAATCGTCTTGGTCCCCAACCAAATGCATTTAGGCCCTTTCGCTTTTAAGTTTGATTGTAATACAAGTTGAAGACTTCAATGAAATGTTTATATGTAAGGTTTGTAGCAACAACAAAGGGGAAAATGGAATTAGAGAATTGTTTGGAAGGGATCTTGCTGTGGTTTCTGCTGTCCTTTCCTTTGTCCGAGATGGGCAACCTGCTGATGGGCACAAGCCCAGGTTGGGGACTGAGCCTTGGGAAGGGTTTAGTTGCATTGCTTGTTTTATTTTCAAGGAAAACGTTGGAAATTCTAGTTTTGCGAGATACAGAGCTTGAGGAAAGGCAGAAAAGGAGAAAATGCTCTTTGTGCCCTTTTCTTAAATGCAAATCATGATCAGGTGGTGCTGAGGGTGGTGCAGCCCCTGGGCCCAGCTGAGCTGAATGATGGGAAACGAGGGGCAGGTGTGAGGAGTTATAAAGGCAGCCAAGGGTGGTTCGAGGGGAGACATTTCTGCTGGTGGTGAAATGTGGGATGGATTCCTTGGCTCTTCAGCTCTGAAGAAATGTGGTTGCCTGAGGCCTTTGGACAGAGAGAAGGGAAGAAATCTGGCTGGCTGCTGTGGGAAATGAGGGTCCTCGTTGTCCCATCTCTGCTGGGGCTGTTGAACACAGTGAACAGGTAGGAAGATGGCGTGGCAGATGTTTTATGATCCGTTTGGCTGTTTTACTCGGTGTTTTACCCACAAAGCTGTGTTTGAACCCCATCTGAGAGCTCCCTGTCTGCTGGATACTCCGTTTTTAAACACCTATAGACCACAAGTGCTTTTCCATTGCTGCCCATTTAAAACCTTAACTGTATCTCATTCAGTTTTGGTGCAGGAATGCCCTTAATTTGTTCCAAAAGCGTTGGAAAGCTCTGATAACAGGCAATCTTGCTGCAGACTATTACATCCTTTCTGATGGACGGGCTATCACTGCTGTAAGTACCATGCAGACAGTGGAGTGACAATGCATGTCCAGTGAAACACAAGCAGTGGAGTATTTTTGTCAAGTATATGAGGCCAAGAAATGTCCTTGTGTTTGGATATTGAATTCAGCAGCTGCAGGGCTTGAAAAAGCTTTTTTTTATTGTGAGTAGTGAATCTGATGAAGGCTGGGGGTAGTAAGTGTCCTGCAATGAGCACACAAGTGTTTATGAGTGTGTGGGAACAGGTACCCAGGCTTGGCAAGTCAATGTTTGTCACAAACTGCCTGCTTGCCAGGTTTGCTTAAAATTGCGAAATGAATGTTAAATTGAAGTTTCTACTTTTGGAAGAGACCTTTTGAAAACGAAACAGGCTTATCTTCAGTCTAGGCTAAAATCAAAAAAATTGCCTATATTTCAGAACTCCTGAGAAATGTTCTCTGTGATCCTTTTAAACATCCCATACAAAAATGTGTGCGTAAGGGAAAAATTTTTGGAGAAGGGTTGACCCTGGAGGTTTTTTTTCCCCTGCTTCCCTAATGTGATGTAGCCTTTGGAACTGCAGCAGTGGGGTGGTGGCACCCACCTGGGGTGTGTGCTGTGGGTGATATAACCTCCTCCCTGAGCTCCTTTGGGAAGGTCTGCTGCAGGGATATGTGTCTGAGGAGTGTGTAATACTGTAAATCGTCCTCTCCTGTGGGTGGCTGTCCCCCTGGACAGAATTAGGATTATGGCTTTGCATAACAGAGTCTGTCCGTTGATGCTTCTGTGCTCTCCCGTGGCCCCTTTGCCTCTGTGGATGATCTTGGATTTCTGCTGTGAAGATGAGTGAATGCTTTTGCTCCTAAAAGTAGCATTTGTTTTGATTTTAATTAGACAAGGAGCTGCTTTTCGGTACAGACCTTTGAAGTATTGCTGGGAAGATGACTGCAATTAAAGAGCCTTGATATTCCTCTCATTTTGTTCTTTTCCTGCTGTAAGAAGCCTTCTGCTTTAGCCTTTTTGGAGTGAAGAGACACAAGACTCATTTCCTCAGATTCCCAGATGTTGCAGAAGTCACTGTCCTGCAGCGAGAGCCTCAGGGCTGCTGTGATTTACAGGTTACAGAGTGCAAGCAATGCCTCTTGCTGCCGATTTGCTCCAGCAAACAGCTATTTATATGAAAGGAGGGAAGAGTTGTTAGGAGAGATGTCACAGCAGTGACAGAGATGTGACAGGGAGCTTATGTGTCCCCTCTGCCAGGCAAGTGTGGGCTCTTGATGGATCCATGCATGGTCAGGAGCTGGTTTTTCTCTGTTGGGTGCTCAGGCGCCCACAGGGATTGGGGATAAGGGCTGGAGCTGTGCTGGAAGGGCAGAGGCAATGAGTAAACCCCTCTGATGAGAAGGAGGTGCCAGTGCAGTGACTCAGTGTGTCAGCAGGGTAAAAAGAGAGGTGCTGAATCAGGGAGATGGCAGTAATGGGGTGACCTTGTCCCTGCCCTCAGCCCTGCAGTGAGCGGGGATCCTGCAGGACCTGTGGTGTGTTGGGGACTGCTCTGTGAGCAAGTTGGTTGGCTCTGTTTTTATTCATGACAGACTGGAGCTTACCACTGGAAAATGATTTCAGGGTAAGAAAAACTGCTCCTGGAGGATCAAGAGGTTTTTTTGGTTGAGTTGGGATGCCAGTGTGTAGAAGTGGAAGTGCCTGGTCTTGTAGCCTGAATGGCTGCTCACCAGCCAGCACCCAAGTGTCTTGAAGCATCTCTTCCTGCAAGGTGTGGGTGGCTCCTTAGGACAGACTCAGCCAGGATTTTTCCTCCCTGGATGTGCTTTTGCCTAGCTGGGTTCAGGATAGTGAAATGCAAAATGCCATCACCATTCTCTGGTTGGTTTGCCAACAGGAGAACAATTCCCTGCTGACTTTCTGAGGCCAAGGTGAGGAGGAGAAGGACCTTGTTTCTGTTCCCACTGTGGTGCCAGAAGTATCTGAGGTCATGTTGTTGGCTGGTTCTGGAGCAGACACACCTGCAGACGGGGGTTTGGGGTCTGTTATAGCTCCTTTCAAACAGGAGGGAATTGATTTTGGGTCTCCCTCAAAGCAGGTGACTGCTGAGGCTGTGGGCCCAGTGACTAAGAGGACCTGAATTGCTTCCCATTGCTTATATCACAAATGGAAAACAAACACAAAAAAGAGGTGTTGGAAAGAGAAATATTTTGGTTCATTTTGTTTTTTTTGGTTTTGATTCAGCTGCCAAACTGCCAAATCCGTTCTGTGCAGAGATCTGTTTGCAATGTGATGGGCAGCTGAGGAGCTGTCAGTGCTCCTGGCCCAAGCAGGAGCTGCTGCCTCTGCTGGGGCTGCCCTTTGGGTTGTCCAAGCCCCTGGGTGTGGTGCCCTAGGTCAGGGAAAGCTGCTGGAGTCGGTGTGTGTGCTGGGATGCTCCCAGGGTGTCTCTGGTGTAAATCAGAAGCTGCAGAAAATGACTGACAGGTGCAACCCCAAGGTCAATAGATATTTGTCAAGCCATCTCTTCTTTCTGGTGCTCATGGTCTGTGCTGGGAACATCCCTGTTGGATACAGCTGTGGTGCTGCCTTGCCCCTGGAGGAAGGTTTCCACTGTAATGCCAGCAAAGTGTGTGCTGGTGTCTGCATCCTGCACTGGGAGTCCCCCCTGTGCTGAGCCACAAAGCTCCCTTGGGCTTGGCTGCAGATCCTGGGAGCTCCTTCCAGTCTATTTCTTTGGAGAGCTATAGGAGGCTAAAGGCAACCTGTGTAACGTGTTATTTACTGTTGCTGCCTTCCTAGTCTAGAAATCCCAAGGCATTCTGTAGCCCCTTGCTTTTTATTAAGGAAGATAAATGTTACTGTTCATATAGGGGGGAAATAACAGGCAGAGGCTAAAAAAATAATGCTCAAGCTCATCCTGTAGATGATGATGTGGAAGCAGTGCTGGGGTGAAACTCAATCCCAATTTCCTGGATCATTTAGAGTAACACCTCAGAGCATTGTGGAAGAAAACTGACCCTCAATTGTGTGTTTTGTCCCTGCAGAGATGTCGGGGACCGTGGCTGACATTTCTCTGGTGCACTGGAAGCAGCAGTGGCTGGAGAATGGCACCCTGTACTTCCACGTGTCCATGAGCAGCGCCGAGCAGCTCTCCCGGGCCACCCCTCCCAGTCTCCAGGAGCCCTCGGAGATAGTGGAGGAGCAGATGCACATTCTTCATATCTCAGTCATGGTGAGTCAATGCCAATGGTGGTGGAGGGGACAGAGAACCCCCTTGGAGGAAGGGGCTGGCAGTCAGGTTGTGGTGGGAGGGAATTGTTAAGGAGAAAGTTGGCAAATTTGGTTTGCAAATGTCTGTGTCCCTTCTTGGCTGGGTCTGCACAAAGGAAGAGATGTGTTTGAATGGGCCAGGAAAAAAAAAAAGTGTTTGATCTTCTGAGAAAATGAATCAAAATCAAGCAACAGATCGTGGAGGAAAAGCTGTTGGGAGGATAACAAGGATCTTGTGGTTCCTCCTTGTCTCTGCTGAAAAGTGATGGGATGTCAGTGGAGTATTTTGGCCTGTGCAAAAGCAAGGGTTTTGGCATGGTCATTTCTTTCTGAAATGGAGATTTTTACCTGTTCAGTGAATATGGGCTGCGGCATCACTTAGAAAGGACAAATCTGAGTTAAAAGTAAAAAGATGGTCCAGGTGCTCAGGTGCTTTCAATATCTCCACCTCAGGTGTTTGTGACCTCTTATTAACAGATTGTGGCTGTGCTCTATTGCCTTTTAAAGTGCTTGTTTCAGTACTGTATGAGGTGGTTGCCAACATATTTGGATCTGGTCCATCGTTCTTCTGTTTCAGAGCTCCATCCGTGAAATGGGACTCAGTGTATTGTCCCTTAAGTCCCATCAGATAAGCTATAAAGAAAAAAAGAAGTTAGGTTTGTGCGTCCACTGTGTATGCATGTCATCTCTTTGCCCACAGAAAGTCTTTTATGGGATTGGGGATCCTATTACAGCAACTTTGCAAAAGGTGAGACTGTTCATCCCTTGAAACCTGTACATCATCTCCATGACTTCCAGCCTTTGTTTTGGGAGGAAGAACAGAGACAATGCACAAAGTCTGTATTTTTTTTATTATTTAACAAAGGAATATTTGGCTCTTATCTGAATTTTTTTGTGTCTCAGCCCTTGTCAGTGGGGCTTTAGACTGGGCACTGAGTATGTGTGAATAGAGAAAGGCTTTGCATTAAGGCTGTTGGGCAAGATAACATGTAGGATGACTGAAGGGAAAGGAATTGGGGGCTGCAGCTTATTGGGTTGGATAGGGAATGGTTTCATGTCCTGCTAAAAATGTAAGTGGGATGGAATGTTGTCAGGGAAGGGAAGCGTTAAACTGGTGTACTTGGAAAATGAGCCTGAAAATCTAAGTGAGAGACAGAGCAAGGAAGGAATTCAGCAGACCACACCTGTGGGTGTGAAAAGCTCCATCCCTGGTTTGAGTTTGGACTGTTTGGCTGGTATGGGCAAACCTGAGCCAGGGAGAATTGACCCATGTGTGCAGGGGAAACACCAGCTCTGGAGCCTGGTGATTCCTGCTTGATACAGAGATTTTTGTTCAGTGAGGAGAGATTCAGTTTTGGTCCTCAGCCCTTCTAAAATGCAACAGGATGATTGTAGTGGATTGATGCTTAGAGTGAAAGCTCCTGGGAAAAGTTCCTGCCCAAAGCAGCAATGCTGGTGGGGTGGAGTTGATGGCATTGCTGTCATACCCCAGCAGAAATGTTTTTGCCCTCTAATCCCACGTTAGCCAGTGAAGATGTGCTTTACCTTAGAAAGCATTTGCATGGGAGCATCCGTGGCTTTGTTGTGAGAATTAATTCCTGCACTGAGCCTCTCCTCCCTTCTGCAAAAGCAACAGGAAGACAGGGGAGAAGGAAGTGTTTGTTCTGCATAGAATGAGCTGTAATTCTGCTTTCTTTATAAATCCTGATATACCTTGAAGCAGGAGCCAAGATCCTAGGCAGGGATGTGGGTCTGGGATGGGGTCTGGGCTGCACACATGTCCCTGCAGGGGCAGGAGCCCTGCAGATTCCTTCCCTGGATCAGGATTGCAGCTCAGGCTTGAAACTTTGCCCAGATTTTTCAGAAGGTTCATTAACTTTCTGAGTGAACCCAAGCCAAGTTTTGAGTTACCAGCAAAGATAATTGTGTGTTTTGTTATTTTTTGGTTTTTCCTCCTTGAGACCACATGGACTTCTGTAGCAGAAATAAGATGAGCACAAGCATTTATATATTGGTTGCAATATTTCACCCAGGTCCTCGGGCTCTGTTCAGGCTGCTTTCCTTCTCCTTTACTTTGTTTCCTGACCCCACCTAACTCACGTCCCAGAAAGCCCCCACCACCTGAGTCCCTGGCCATGCTGTGCTTGGCATGGGAGGGCTGTGGGTACCCCCTCCTGTTCCCATTCTCAGTGTCCTTATCCCTTCTGCCTCAACATGCAGCTGGATATCCCTGGGATGCTTCTCAAATCCTTCCTCTTCCCACTGTGAAGCCAAATGTCTCCCGAGTGCTCTCTATTGACTAAAACACCATTCCTGCTACAGATGAGGAATTCCAGCCCACCCCAGCACTGCCTTGGCACTCAGGCTCTGTGAGCCTGTTCATCATCAGCCCAGCATCCTGCTGTAGGGGACAGGAGGAGACAAGAAAGGGGCTTCCTTCCATCTCCTTCAAGTGGCTGTAGCACTTGCTTTTACCTGTCTCCTCATCCTCCAGCTGAGTTACAGGAGCTGGGAAAGGTTTGCCTGGGGGATCTGGGGGACCCCTCGCTTAGGGAGCACTTGGCATGGCTGTATTGGGCAGTGAGAGGTCTCTGAGCTGAGCTCCCTCTGATGGCAGTGTTGGTTGGGATTTCTGTAGGTGTTTATGACTTGGCTGGTGGCTCCTGCTCTGCCTCTAAAGCTGAGACCCTCTTTGTGCTGTGTGGGGGCTCCAGGAAGGTGTAAATCCTGGGTTTACTTTTTCTTCCAGGGATTTTGGCTGTCAGTGTGTGTGGCTTTTTGGCTGGGGTGGATTTGCCTCCAGTGTAGTGGGATAGGGGCCATCAGTGTCTATGGCCCCATGTCCCTAAAGCCCCCATCTGCCCCTGCAAAGCACTGGGTGACTGTGACCCTCTTCACACCTCCCTTTGTAAGCTCAAGGGCACCTCTGACAGCAAAATAATACTTAATTTTAATTTTTTTTCCTTTCCTAACTGTTTTTTCTTAATCTCTCCCCAATGAGACATAACATTAATTACTGCAGTTAAAGGGAATTCAGTCTCCATTACTCTCTGCCATTCCTTTCCTCTTGGCTTGAGCATCTGAAATTTGTCTCCCAAATGAAAAGAAGAGAAAACTGAAAAAAAAAAAAAAAACCTCGAAAAAGATGCAAATGCAAGATTTTATTTATTTACCTTTTTTTTAGCACAGTGTCAAGTAGAAAGGAATCAATATTTTTGTCATTACGCTTGTTGTGTTTTTTCACCATAATCTCAGCTGTCATTTGGGTTTAATTGTGTTGTTTCCTGTTGTGTGGAAGTAAATCTTATCTGTTTTGGATTAAAATTCAATGAAGGTCACAGCAGCTCGAAAACTTACCAGGCTGCAGCAATTAATGTTCATTTGGCTTTGATAAATTGGAATGTTCCCCACAATGGGACTGGAGTGGATTTCAGAAGCAATAATTCTTCCATTAACTCAATGATTCCCCGTGTGATGGAGCATCTTGTCACTGCTCTGTTTGTCATCTGTCACTTCAAGGATCTGGGCATATGCCTGATATGATTTATCATGATTATTGGGGCTGCTTGTGTCAAAACATTTTAAACCACTAATTATTCCAGCCTTGTAAATTGCTGAATTTAACAAAACATAAGAGTTTTATCTTTCTGTTGTTCCACACCATCTCGTGTCCCCATTTAATTATTGCTTTGTCTCATGATAAATCCAGCCTGGGACTGTGTTGGCTGTAGGTGGGGGATGTTTGTCAAGCTCTGGGGGGTGGAGGGGTTGGTCTGGGTGAGACAGACAGGTTTTATCTCTGCATGGACCCTCTCTCAGACCTCAGCAGGGCCGTATCACTCAGTGGCTCTGGCAGCCCTGTGGGTGCTTGGGATGCACATTTGGGAAGAGGATGCAAAGCTGTATCCTGCCCTGCTGGTGAAAGGATGGGTTTTCCTCCCTTAAGACTGTGTGAGTGATGCCAGTAGAAATACTGGCTGTAGGATACCAGAGACAGGACCACCCCTGCGTGGTGGAAGGGTAGTAAAAGCTCTCTGCTCTGCCTCTGCTCCAGCAGCAATAAGCTGCTTTTTGCATAGTGGTAACAAGCAAATGCCTTATTTCATCTCATGCCATCACCTTGCAGGGTACCATTTCAGTGTGTGGAGTAAAAGGTGGCCAGACCTCATCAGGCTGCTTTTTTAAATTATTTTTTATTTTTAATGCCTGCTTTCTGCTGGCTGTGCTGGCAGCAGACAAGTTAGTTGCTGGTTTCTAGGTCTCCCAGAGGATTTTTTTTTAGCACTTATTTGTACAAATTTCCTTTTTTCTTCTTGTTCCTGATGTTTTCCTAATGATCAGCTGTCAGTGCTGTGCTCCATCAGCCCCTGAGCTTGAGTATAAAGTGTGCTCTTAAATGCTTCCCTCTGATTTCACATCCTGCTCTGAAGTGGAGCTGGGGAGGGGTCCTGCACCCTGATGTGCTGTGCTGGTGGGTCTTGGGAGCACAGTTCCTCAGGCTTGCCTGTAGTTCCTTTAGGAATATCCAAAAGCAAGGAGGTTTTTAGGAGGTGCTGCTGTCACCTTTTTGAAGCTGCCATCACCCACCAAGGTTGTGATAAAGGCATTCACTTGCACCCCCAACTTTTCTATTTTTATTTTTTTCCTTCACTTTTGAAAGGCTGTGACAATTGGGATTGTTCAGCCTGGAGAGGAGAAGGGTTCAGGGTGACCTATTTGTGGCCTTTCAGTACCTGAAGGGAGCCTGCAAGAAAGATGGAAAGGCACTGCTTAGAAGGGCTTGGAGTGACAGGGTAGGTTTAGGTGGGATATTAGGAGAAAATTCCTTCCTGTGAGGGTGGGCAGGCCCTGGCACAGATTGGGCAGAGAAGCTGTGGCTGCCCCTGGATCCCTGGAAGTGTCCAAGGCCAGGCTGGACAGGGCTTGGAGCAACCTGGGCTAGTGGAAAGTGTCCATGCCCATGGAACGAGATGAGCTTTAAAGTCCCTTCCAACACAGGTGGTTCGGTTCTTCCCACATTATACCAGTGCAACTGGGCTTGTCCCAGTTTGTGTGAAAGGGGAGAGGAGGCTGAAACCCTTTGCAGAGCTGGGGTGATTCCTACTGTCCCCAGCAAAGAGCTCTCTGAGAGATAACTCCAGATAACTGCAGGCTTTGGGCAAGTCCACACACAGGCTCCTTCAGCTCCAGCATTTCCTCTGCTTGGCCGTCATTTGTGTGATGCCCTACTTAGCAGTATTTTTTCCTCTTTGGTGTAAAACATTGCAATGGATTTATTTTCCCTCCTCCCATGTGCTTGAAGCTCACATGGTGCTGTGTCCTGTGGGATTGCTGGCTGCTCCAGTGGATGTAAAATGTTGCTTGAGCCTTGCTCTGGCTCCTTGCAGCATATCTTGCTGATGGCAGCATTGGAGCTTCTGTCAGCCAGCTCAATTGGAGAAAAAAACTCTGGTGTAACATGAGTAATGAGGTAGTGAAGAAGGCACAACATCTGTGTCATCATTTCTGCACCAGGAGGTCAACCAGATTCATCAAACATGCACTTCCAGCTTGTGATGTGTTTAGAAATTAATTAAGATAGGGAGAGAATTGCTGCAGCAGCAGATTTGCTTATCTGAAAGGTATTAAAAAGCTAAATTGATCTTCAATGAGCTGTTTTTACTAAAAAAAAAACAAAACCAAAAGGAAAAGCTCTAAACCCCCAGGAGCTGGGTTCAATGTGTCCCTGTGTGAGAATTATCTGTGGGGAGAAGGAGATACCCACTGTGGCAAGGAGGATGGACTAAGCATCCCCAAATCCTTGGGATGTGGGAGGGAGCTGCAGGCTCTGTGCTGATGGCAGACCAAGCCTTCAGCACTGTGCCTGGAGCTGTGTCCCATCAGCAATCTTCCTCCCTCTGCTGAAGGGGGCCCTCAGTTTTTCCCTGAGCTACTTTGGGCTGGTGGGACCTTGACTGGGTCAAGTGGCCTAGGGCAGAGGATCTGAGTGCCTACAGGCTCTGTTGGTTTGGGAACTGGAGCTCAGCCCAGCTGAAAGATGAAATTACCAGTAACGCAGGTGTGCTTGAACTGGTATGGGAAGGAGTTGCTGGTGGGTCAAGCTGAAAACAAGTTCCAGTCCTCTCACCCTGCCAGTGTTGGTGACATCTACTCTTTCCTAGGGGGGGACATTCGTTGGCTTCAAGTTCCATTTCCATAATGTGCCATTAACCAACTTTTTGTTGACTGGGAGAAGCAGCCTCCTTCATTCACCTTCCTCCTCTCCTCCAGTCTCCTTTGCAGAGCCAATATAAACCAGGGACTAAATGTAGTTAAATGTATTTAGGGAATTCATTTGGGGGGGATTTGTCTTTAAATTGTCACTTTTGTGACAATGACACTTGTTATGTTAATAATTTTTCACTAATCTCTGGTTTCCACCTTAGCTCCAATGAATACATTAGACCCTTTATAGCTTTCTCTCCATCAGACTTTTTCCCCCCCACTGTGTTAAAATATGTAACTGGAGTGCTTGATTTGCATCTCTGATAAAACAAGGGTGAATAAATGCTCTTAGTTCATCTGAACTGAGAAGCAAACTTAACTTTCTTGTCTCATCCCCAGAGCAATTGGAGTTGGTACTGGGGGAAAAAGCAGCCACGGGAAGTGCTGGGAAGGGGTTTGGTTTTTGCAGATGGTATTGAAGGTGTGGGAGGGATTTGCAGCCTGGGAAAATTACCCAGCCTCGACATGCTGAGGAGAGAGTTTGGAGGGAGAACAAGTAAAAACTTCCATTGGAAAAGTGGCCACTAGTCAGGGTGTGTGAGAGCTGGAAGGGGCATGCTGGAGTCGTGAGGAGATGAAGGAAAAGATGCAGAAGGGATGTTGTGGAAGTGGCACAGGGTGCTGTGTGCCTGCCTTCGCCCCCGTGCCAGGTCCCTCCGGCGGCACCAAGATGGGTATTTTTATCAGAGTTTGCTGCTCTCAGAGTCCCGTCTTGAACTTGTTCCCTTCCTTCCTCCTCCTCGCTTTTCCCCTTCCCACCATCTGTCTGGGAGAAATACTTGTACATTCACGGTGCTGTGGGATGGAGCTGATTGCCTGACCTTTTCTTAGTGCTTTTTTTTTATTCCCAGCATGGGTGAGGCACATGGAAATCTGAGTGTTGGTGAGGCACAGCCACCCCACAGTCTGGTTTCCATCCTCATCCTGCACAGGTTGGTTCTCAGTGAGCTGCTGGGCTCCTGGAGAGAGTAATTCCGTGCAGGAGCACCGTGTTAATCCTGTATGTAAAGTGCTGGGAGTACTTGATTGGTACCTTTGAAACATTGACGTAAACACAGAAACGCTTTGCAGCTCCCAGCCTGTATCTAATTGCTTTAAACTGCCAAGCTCCAAACTACATATGGTGTTAAAATTGTCACGAAACGTTATTCCAGGAAAACTCCCGTGGATGCTGACTTCTCCAGTGATGGCTGGGTGTGGGTGGCCCCTGGCTCTGAGGTAATAACTTAGGGTGGGAGAGTGTTTTCCAGGATGCAGTTTGCACTGCCTGCTTTGGGGTGCTCCTTGGCTTGGTGATGGGGTTGCTGGCAGGGTGTAGGGTGTTGTCCCCTCACCAGCAAGGCTCCACTGTGCTAGGTGATAGCTGACATGCACGAATGCCATTATCTCCAGCTTTCTGTCAGTATAATATGGGCTCTGACCTGGGGTGAGGAGCATCACCCAGCTCTCGCAGCCCCTGTGGGCTCAAAAGCTGGGTTGGTTGTCAGACAAGAAGTGAAATGTCTTGCTTTTTCCCTTCAAACCTTGCGTTATCTGCAGATCTTGGTTCCCTCAGTTGTTACTCGTGTTTGAATGTGAGCTGGAAATGTTTGCATCTGTTGGAGTGTTGTCAGTGTCAGGCGCTGGCTCATGTGAAGGTGAACTGTGCTGAACCTCACTCAGAACAGCTTCAAGGTGGTTGTGAAAGATGTTACATTACAGCACTGCAAAAGGCTGAATTTTCATTTGATTGGCAAATCCCAAAGATGGAAGTAAGTGTTAATGGCAGGATGAAATGCAATATCATAGTTGTCCCCAGAAATATATTTCCTCTCAGTTTGGGCTTTCTTTTTTTTCCCCATTTAAAAATAAATTGGACTTGGTTTCACAAGGCAATGTTATACTGTGAAAAGGCAGAGTGCTTTTTGTTCAGGGAAGTGTCAGAATGAAATGTTTCTACTCTTCAACACTTTCCATATCCTCCCCAAAACCACTTATGCTTTAGTTTCAGCTGATGTGAAACTGTCTGAGTAGATAAACCATTCCTGGAGAAACCTTTCTGAGCTGTTTGTGGAGTTACTGTGCCTCAAGCAGAGGTGATGGAATGTTGTGGGTCTGACCATCACCCCCGAGTATCTGTGGCCTCTGCAGTGCCCAGGGCATGGGATGCTCAGACACCTGCCAGCATGGAATAGGGGGAAGAAGATCACGTATCCATGATCTTCTCTGGCCATCATTAGGCTGCTAATACAGCTGAGCACTTTTTATGTGTGTGTCTGGGTCTTGCTCCTCTGGGAAGCTGGGCAAAATTCCCACTGGCTTAATTGGGAGCAACATCAGGCCAAGTGTGGCTATTTTTACCTGTCACTGCTCCCACTCCACCTCCTACCTCCAGTCCCCCTGGATGAGGGGGAACCAGCTGTGTTTCAGCTCTCAAAAGCTCTCTGCCAGCTCCCAGCAGCAGCCTCATCATGAACTCTCATGATGTGCAGCAAAGAAAAAAGAGAGGAAAGGGGAATTATGCTTATTTTTAAAATAAGATCATGTAAAACTGTAGGAAAATAACTATTTTTGTAGGGAGCAGGTTGACTGGCCAGGCTTTGCCCCACGTGGGTGCCTCTGAGGCTGGGTTTGGTATGGCAGTGGCTGGGGAGGGAGTGAGTGGGAACATCAGCCCCAGTTCTGCTGGGATGCTCTTGGATTTCAGAGGTTTGGCACTTTTTTCATTGTTGCCCTTTTTCCAACAGGAAAACTGCTGGTTTTCCCTTCTATTCTCCTTATTTCTAGCTCTTCAGGGGAGAGGAGCCCTCTTATTTTTTTTTTTTATTCAGATAGGAGGAGAGGAACCTCCCTGCAGGGGGATGGCAACAAAGCTGCTGATGCCTTACCAGTGTCAGGTGTCTCCATTTCCCTTTCCAGAGATGTATCTGGTGACCAGCACCTTGCCAACCATTCCTTGGGCAAGCCTGAGCTCTCCTCCTGCCCTGGCCATGGTTTTCCTCATTGCACCAAATTTGACCCCAGGGTGTAACTAGTGTGATGGCAGCAGAGATTGCTGCAAGTCATAGAAACAAGCAGGAATGAGACAACAGCTCCAGGTATTGCCGAGGATCCCTTTCTCTTGTCCTCTCTAGAGCCATCCTTTCCTGGAGCACTTGTGGCTTGTGTTGGGATGAATGCTGCCATTCTCTCCCTCTTCATGTCCCTGAACTGTCTCTGCCACACAGCCCAGCTCATCCTCAGGCTGTCTGGGGGCCAAGGGGAGGAGGAGGAGTCAGATGTGTTGTTTTAGTAGCTGCTGCTGAGCCCTGGGAATTGGGGAATAGCCTTGTCAAAGCAGAGAAGTGAAGTGACCTGATTCTTCTCCCCCCTCAGCCCTGTGTGCCTTGGAAGGGAGGAATGAGTGGGTCTGTTTGATGGCTTGTGTTTCCCCTGTCTCTGTATGGTGTTGGGGGGGGTTCACGTGAGCATCTTGGCAGGGAGGGCTCAGGCAGAGACACTGGCAGATGTTTGTGTTTTTAAACAAAGCTGCTCCTGCCTCAGGACGCTGGCTGCTTTGGATTTGGCTACCACAGTCCCTGTATACCCCACCCTGGACCAAGTACCCCTCCCTGTCTGCCAGCCCCAGCACCCCATGACAGTGCTGGGCAGAGCTGTCCCTGATGGGGACCGAGGATGAGCTGTTCCCAGTGGTGTGGAAATGCCCTTCACCAGCCCAGATGGGTTGGGATAAAACATTGACCTTGGCAGCTGCAGATACTTCAGGGGGGTGTGTTCCAGCCCGTGCCCACCCCAGCTGGCCTTGGCTGCATGGCAGGCACCACGTGGCAGGAGGTAGTTGTGGGTGGAGTGACCCACGTTGGCTTTGGGGCACTGTAATTCCAAGATTAGAGGTAGAGGTACATGGTGCCCAGCTTGGCAATGTGATGCACAGTGATGGGAAGAGCTGGTTAATGGTCAATCATGTGCTGTGACTTTGCCATCTGTTTGCCAACTGCTGTTTTATAGAGATCTCACACTTCACCTGGCCATGCCTTGCCTGTCACCTGGATGGGGGAGTCTGTGTGTGCTGCACTCAGGTTGCTCCAGAGCTGGATGGCTGGGGTTCTCCCCATGCCCTCTAGATGCTCTCCTTCCTTTCTTCTCCCTTGAAGAAAAGGCACTTAAACATTGGGCTCATCCTGTCCTCCCTGAGATGCTGTGGTGCTCTGGCCAGAGGTTTTTTTGCCCTTGGTACCCACTGGGTGCTGGTGAGCTGCTTCCTGCACGGCATCCTCAGCAGAGAGGTCACCTCTGCAGCTACTGCTGAGTGTGGCAGGAAGGCGAGAGGAGGCTTCCCTTTGCCCTGCCTTTTTGAGTCATGAAATTTTGAGGCAGAATCCCTTTATTTCACCCCTATGTGCTCAAGGCTGCCAGCAGAGTTGTGCACCCAGCAGCATTTACCTCTATGGGCTTACTGGGGTGGGTGTGAGGTCTTGTTTTTGGGGGGTCCATACAGTGATGTGGGGTACAGGAGGGCTGTGCAAAATGCAGCTGCTCCCTCCTGCCCGTGAAGAAGGCAGTGGAGGGGTCCTACTTTCCCTGGGCTGGCTGCAGAATGTGGGGAAGATGATGGTTATGTCCTGTCCACTGAGCAAAGTGATGGCCCCAGGTTGTGCCAGCTCCATCCCCTTGGGCATGTTTACCTTAGCAAAACAGGTAGTGTGGGGTTTTTTTTCTTTCCTTTTAGAACTTTTTTTTTCCATGCTCTTCCTCCTTGGCACGCAGGTCAGCAGGGGGAGGGAGCCTTCAGCCAAGCTCTCCATCACATGTCCCTTGTTTTTTGTGTGTTATTTTTTCCCCACTGCTGCCCTTGCCAAGGGAAGGACATTGTATAGCCGCTGAGACTGGCAGGGGCTGTAATGCTGCCTGCCAATAGCCTCGGTGCCTGAAAAGGCTTAGGAAATCCAAGCTGTAAATTAGCTCCCAAATCTTCTTCCCTTGCTGGGGTTGGATCGCCCTGCAGAGCAAACTCCAGCTCCCCATCTGTTGTGGGGCTCCGCATGGAGCAGCCAGCTCTGCCATAGGGCTGGGGAGATTTTGTCTGGAGGGCATAGTGTGGTGGTCCCACAGGGATACCAGGAAGATCACTGGCATAGCATGGCTCAAGGCAAGCTGGAGCACTCCAGGGAGAGGCAGGGGGGGCTGAATTCCTGATGTCCCTTTGCCACCCTGTCCCCCATCCCAATTCCCTCCTGCTATAATCGATTGGCGAGTGTGTTGGGGCTCTTGGCTGTGATGCTGGAGGGTGGGAGGGGAAGCACAGAGCTGATGGATGGCTTCCAAAAGCCTCCCTGGGGAGGTGAGAGCCCCATCCTGTGCTTGCCCGGAGGATGCTGCTGAGAGCAGCCAAGGTCATGGCATCGCTGATGGCACACATGGCTGGGACATCTGGGGCCAGCTGAAGCTGGCAGAAGCGGGGAGCAGGAGATGTGCTGGCTGTGTGTCTGTTGGGGAAGGGGACAACCTGTGCTGTGTCCAGCTGTTCCCCACAGCACTTCATTTCTGCCCTTGCCAGGTCAGTCAGCGAAGGCAGCAGCTGCTGCTGCGCTGTGAGATGGGAGGGGGAGCAGTTCTGCACCCCTGTGCTCTGCCTGAGCACAATATCCACAGGGCAGCTCTTTTCCCAGGGCCCTTGAGAGGTGGTTTTGGAGCAGGCAAGTCTGGGAAACAGCTTTGCTCTCCGTGCTGCTGTTCTGGCTGTGTCACAGGGCTTCAGTTTTGCTTCTGCTGTCACCTCTCAAGAGAGAAATGGGACGGGTTCAGCTTTGCTGTGTCTCCTGCAAATTCAGGCTTCAGCTCTGCAAATGCCCTGCAGTTCTGCTTCCCCCTTGGCACTCCAGCCTTCACACCGAATACAAATTGCTCTTTAAATGTCTTCAGCAACTCTCTGTAGGTGGATTTTAGTCCTCAGGTGCTGTGGGGAGAGCACAGGCGTCACAGCTGATCTTTTCTGCTAACCCCAAACCATCCCAGAAAGGGCTCCTGCGCCTTGTGCTGTGGGGCTCTTGGCATCCCACCTGGCTTTGCCTGTGGGTGAGGATGACTATCCTTCCCCAGAGGGCTGAGCATCACCAGGGCATGTTAGTGAGGCCAGGCTGCTGCCACCAGTGTCTCGCCTTCTCCAGGCCCTCAGAGGTGGCACGTGCGTCAGAAAACATGAGCTCTGCAGAGCAGCCTCGGGCATTGAAGTCTGTCCCCTTCATCCTATCAGCGGCTACCTTGGGAAATAGCAGAGGAAAATTCCACTTCTACAGCAATGTAACTTGCATTTTGTATTATTTTTTTTTAAAGGCTCTGTCAGGCTCCTGCACTCTCTCCCTCTCCTCCTGCTACGCAGCCGGCTCTGAAGCAGAAGTGATATTTTCTGCCAATGCAATGATTAGCCTTTCTGCTAATGACCCACGAACAGTGTCCAAAATAAATGAGCCCAACCTGCTCATCTTATTAGCCAAATGATTGCATAGAAAGCGGAAATATCTGCAGAAACAGCTTAGGCAGCTGGAATTTGGAAGCATGGTGGTGTCACTGCTCAAAGTATGGAGAGGAGCCATATGCTTTCAAAAAACTGGTTCTCTCTGGAGTGGGGAGTCTGTGTTATGGGAGTGATCCTGCTCAGCCCCTGCTCCCCTTTGTGTGAGGTGACTGTGCAGGGCCAGAGCTGTGGCTGTTGCCAAGCTCTGCAGATTCCTGGGGCTGTGTAGCTGGGGACGAGCAGGTACTTCTGCTGTTGTCCTTGTTTAGTTTGTGGCTTCCCACATCCTTTAGATGACAGGCAGCAGCACTGGGCTGTTGGTCAGGAGAGCAGCTGATGCAGTAACTGGCACTAAGCTGTTCTTCAGGAGCTGTTCTTGTGTCCTTCAGCCTCTTCCCAGTGCACTTGGCAAGGTTATGGAGCATCCTTGTCTCACATGGGGAGAGATGAGAAGCTGAAAAGGAAGAGGTGGAGGCACAGGGGAGGTTTCTGCAGAACAAGGAGATGAAAGGGGGCTCTTGTGATTCCCCCTTATAGATCATGGTGATGTTGAAGCAAAACGAGCTCTCTTTGGGAGGGGATTTCAGGATTTATGTAAATGCAGGAGAGAAATGGGGCTGGCAGCAGGAGAAGGGTGCAGCCTGAGAAGAAGGGAATATATGGAGAAACTGGAGGGCTGTGTGTGAAACCACTCTTGACTTTGGGGACAGCTTGGAGGGCGATTTCAGTTTGTAGGGTGAGTTGTCTCCCTGGTCACTGCATTGGTGTCTCAGGAGGTCTCTTGCCAGCTAAAAGACCTGACCCTGAGCAGGGTGACAGGGGTGTGGCTGTCCTGGAGAGGGGCTCTGGGGGCTGAGACAAGCCCTGAATGTTTGACCCTGTATCTTTGAAGCCCTATCACATCAGAGGATGTGTGCAAGCTTGTGTGATAACAGAGAAAAACGCCCTTGTTCCTCTTGTCCCCTTGAGCAAGGGCGCCCAGAGACCTGGTCACGATGCACCAGCCCTAAAAATTGCTGAGGAGGGAGAAGTCATCCCCTTCCAGCACCCTGTGTACACACCATATGCTTCCCTGACCTTCTCACAGCACAGCTGACGTGAGCTCCCATGTGCTTGTTCTCTTGTTCAGCATCTCAGCTCGTAGGGTTCCACCAGCCCCTCAGCATTGTGGGTCTGTGTCCCTCACCAGGACCCTTCAGCAGCTGCTATATGGCCAAAAACACTTCATGATATTTTATGTCTGTGTATGTGTGTGCATGTATATCTATGGAATATAAACTCCATATAGATGTGTGTATTTATTTTTTCCTGAGCTGGGATCTCAAGGGTGTCATGCACAGAAATAAGAACCACAACTTTAATTTTCCGTTTAACTATATTCCTACGTAGCTAGTTCATTACTCTTCTGTTTTATGCAGACAAATTCTGCCTTGGACTTCTTTCTTCCTTTCTTAATTAGTGGGGAAATTGCTAATTGTGCAGGTTTTTTTCTGGGAAGTTTCAGGTTTAAACGATTATCTGTGCTGGAAAACATCCTGACAGTGCAAATACTGGAAACTGGAACATGAAGGGGATGAGCCAATGACCCTGGCTATCCTTGCACCCATCAGTGTCTTTGATTGCACTGAACCTCCTGGAATGCTGCCCTGGGTCCCTGGGGCTGGGAGGTGGATGAGATGGGTGTGGATGGAAGGTTCACCTGCATGCCCCGGGCTGTGTGAGTGGCACTGTGTTGTCAGCCCTGCTGATTTTTCCTTGTCGCTTTCTTAAACAAGTTTTTCAGGTTAAGGCTGAAGTGGTTTGGTTGTGGAAGGTGTGGTGCGTTGTGACTGCAGGGTGGGATTTGTTTGCTTGGATTTTTTTGTTTCATTTTTCCATTTGGGATTTTTTTTTCTTTCCACTGGGGGAATTGTTTTTTCAGCACTCCAACCCTGTCAATGGCACTGCCATCCACTGGGACACACCAGAGAGCACTGCCTTTCTCAAGGGCTTTGCAGGGTGAAGATTACTTTTCCATAGGATGTGTGGAGTGGAAGGGATCTGGAGAGGTCGTTAAATCCATGTCTCTGCCCTCGAGCAGGCTCAATAACCCTTTGTCACTGGTGATGGATGTTTCTCTATCCTGTTCTACAAGACTTCCCAGTCCCCATGGGCAGTTGTTCCAGCCTGTCCTGTCTGACATGGGGCTGGGGCTTGGGCTGTGGCTGACCCAGGGATGAGCAGCCCCATCAGTGCTCTACCTTCAGCCAACTTTGAGACAGCCAAAGATTTCAGATAACTTTTGCAATGTTTGGACTGATTAAAATAAGCAGAAGGTTTGAAATGATTGATGGAAACCCTTTTCCTGTAAATGTTTTCCTCTAAGGATTTCGCTGCAAGTCCCTGGCTCCTGGCAGTGAGCAGGGCTGGCATTCCCCCAGGGCTGTGTGGGTGGAGGGCTACCAATGCCACAGCTTTGTAAGAGCAGGGCACTTTTATTTTTCTTTCCAAGCTGTTCACTGAACAGTGGGACATGCCTGTGTTCCATGTGGCCATGTCTGTTCCTTTCTCTCCAGCCACTTGTCCTTACAGGTGCCTGAGGCAGGGACGTGGATTCCTGTGGCAATTGCTGAGGCTCTCAGTTCTGGGGTTTCATTTCCTAGGGCTCCTGTTTGGTTTGGGCAAGACACGTTCAGCCTCTGGTTTTAAAATACTCACCTGTCTTGTGTGAGGGCTCTTGTTCTTACATCAGTAACTCTGCTCTTCTGCACTTCCCAGCACACCCTGCTGCATTTATCCTTGGATTTATGCATTTAATCTCATCCCATTCCCATGAAACAGGGGAAGGGCTGTCCCTGAGTTGCCAGAGTGACACTGGGATGCAGGGATTGAATGATTTTTAGGCCAGACAGAGCTGTGGCAGAAGCTGGGAAGTGAAGACAGCGTGACCAAAGCCATGCAGCGCTGTGACCCCCCAGATGCCCTCCCTGTGCCTGAGTGAGAAGGAAGCTGTGAGCTTTGGAAGTGCTTTGGGAAACGGGTGACTCTGGACAGCTCCCTCAATGTGCTGTTTCTCTTCTTCCTGTGGGGTCTCCGGTGCATTGGAAGGTCCTTGTGATAGATAGCTTGATGCTCCTGGCAGCCCTCGCCAGGAGTAAGGGCTGTCCTGGGGTTGTGGTAGAAGCAGCTGTCCTGCTCTGCCCTGAGCTTGCTGTTGTGGGTGGTGGCAGGTCACTGATAGAGGGGAGAACTGCTGTGTGCAGGGCAATAATACAGTGCAATGAAGCACTTGGGTTAGTGATCTTGGCAGTGTCAATGGGTAGAGCTGGTGCTCGGTGTCCTTCTGCCATTGCATGGGTCACCTCGCCATGGGGGAAGCCCAGAAAGAATGTCCAGCACAGCAGGGCCATTGCCAAGGATGTACAATGGAAAGCTGAAGCCCGATTCAGGTTCTTGAGCCTCTTTTGGGGCTGTAGCTCTTGCTGTTTTCCTCCCTGTGTGTTTGCAGCTTATGAGTGTTGCTTGTGGACCCTTTAGTGCCATGTGTCCCCTCTCTGATGTAAAGGTGGGAACTGATGTGTAGGACAGTGTAAGTGTTTGTGACAGAAGTTAATGTGGTAGAGCTGTGTTGGCTGGGGAACTGCACTGTTAAAAAGCATTGCTGAAATGCAGGAGGAGGAGGAAAACAAGGGTGGAAATGAGTGGGAAACTATCTTGCTAAATTGGACAAGACCCATCCATGGTGGGCACAAGGTGCTGTGGTTTAGAGCTCTGTGGCAAATCACCCTGGCACAGCCCTGCATACTGCTGACTCATAGCCCTTCTCTTTGGGGCTGCACCCACTCTTTAAGTACCCAAAATGGGCACCAACCCCCCCTCTTTGCAGACTGGCCTTGTTCCAGGTGAGTGTTTATGGGCCGAGCTGGAACACAGTTGCTGAGTGTGTGACTTTACTCACCTGGCACTCTTGGGACAGGCTTTTCCTCACCTCCTGCTGTCTGGGGCTCTTACAATAAATTGCCTGCTGCAATTGCTTGGCCATCACATAGGTTTTTATCTCAAGTGTCCTTTGGAAAGAGAGCCCTGAGCCACTGTTGGGAATGTTAAAACAATAAATGTGTTTTGCACCTGGAGATGGGCAGGAGCAGCTTTAGGGCTTGTGACAGTCTGCAGCCTGTGCTGCCTGTGTGGGCAGCTCTGCCACGTCTCTGGAGAGCTCAACATCCCTGTGGGGCAGGTGGCGACCTGAACTGCTGCTTTGGCATGTCCTACTGTGCTGGTGGCTGGAGTCAGGTCCTCGCTGTGCCCTGAGGTGGGTTAGGGGGAAGGGACTGGTGGAGTGCTGTGGTCCAACCACTGGAACAGGCTGCCCTGGGAAGTGGTGGAAGCACTAGTTGTGATACTTAGGGATATGGCTTAGTGATAGGCCTGGAAGTGCTGTGTTACTGGTTGGACTCGGTGACCTTGGAGGTCTTTTTCAACTTTAATGCTTTTATGGAAGCAGGAATTGGTAGGGTAGAGGCAAGGGTGTGCTGCTGCACAGAGATACAGGAGAGGCAGCAGAGTACTAGGCTCTGTTTTCTTAATTGTTTTCTTGCATGTAGTGACTCTGTCCCTATCTGGGCTCCTGAGGTCCTATTTTCATGCTGGAGCCTGTCCCAACCCTCTGCTGAGGCTGCCAGGAGGGAAGAGCTTGTTTTGAAAACTCCTTGATGAAAAACATTTGCCTGCGTCAGAGAGAGGGTTTCCTCCATTTGGCTGGACAGTGCTGGCTGTCACTTCTATGGCACCTCAAATCCTAGCCTTGGGTGTGTGGACAAGACCTGCCACCACATGGAAATTACCCCTGGTGTCGAAAGACTGTCCAGGAGCCCCTGGGGTGAGGCTGGAGCAGGACCATGCTTCCTTCCATGCTGCAAATGAAGCTCCTAGTGACAGCATCCTGGTGCTGGATGCCATTGCTCAGGTGGTGACTAGCAAAGAGCTCAGCACCTTCCTGGTCCTCTCGGATACTGCTCTGGTGTGGTGGCATGTGGGGCACTGGTTTCACCAGGTCTTACATCCAGGTGCTCCCCAGCTGCGGACTTGGGAGGTTGCCTTCACCTTGGTGTTCTCCACATTAACGGTCCTGGACACCCTGAGTTGGGGGCTTGTCCAAGGTATGGACCAGAAAGGCTCAACCACCAAGTTTCCAGCACTCTGTGCAACATTATAGGGACTCGGCTCTTTTTTGGCTTCCATTGCTCTGTGGGAAATTAGTCGATTGTGATAGAAATAGCCTGAAAGAAGGTCAGATGTTGAGGACAGCAGCTGAGTGCCTGGGGACCAGGAGGCTTTTTGCTTGGAGGAAGAGGAGGGTTTGAAAGATGGAGGAGTTTGTGCACATCAGTGCTGCCTCTTGAAGGATGCTCCTCTCCACCTGGCAGCTCTCTGCTCTCCTCTTCTTTTCGAGGAGACTGTTTGGGAACACACGGCTGGATCTTCATCTCCCATTCATGCTTTTGCCTCAGGCAAAGCTAGCTATTCTGCGGGAGGCCAGGGCTCCTCCGGAGATGGGAGCATTGCATAAACTGGGTTTAATTTAGATTAGGTGTGAACTCAGGCCAGCCCGCAGGACACGCATCCTATCAGGGAGAGCTGTGATGGAGCTGGGTGAAAGGCTATTTTGCTGCCTTCTACAAGCTAAAAACAAACTGTTGGGGGATGCCTGTGCATGGTGGGTGGAGTGAGCAAAGCAGAGCTCGATACCCACTGCCTGCACCAGGAACAGCAAACAAGGAGTGGAGAGGAGCTTTGTGAGCCCAAAGGTGTGGGCAGAAGGGCTTTATTAGCTCTGTTTGAAACATTTCATCTCAGTTCCCATTTAGCTGTGGGATCTAACTGTATTTTAGCTTTTAATTTAGATTTTTGAAACAGGCCTGTCAAATTAGTGAAAGGAAATTTGATTAGAAAATGGCAGCAGGATTGAGGTCTTTGTTTTTCTCTGTGCACAATTTGGCTTGGAGTTCTCTCTTAACCAAAAATACCCCATTGGAAAGAGGGTTTTAGCTAATCAACACTTTCCAACTGTGGAAAAAAATTAGGGAACAGAGCTGGAAAATTCCTGCTGCCACCTCCCCACCTCGTCTGGAGAGTCAGGCTGTGGGGCTGTGGTGACATAGGGAGTGACTCGGAGACTGGAGGGAGCAAGGCCCACAGAAGAGTGGGATGGGGGATGGCTTTGTGCCTTGCCCTCTCCTCTCCTCCCATCCCTAGATCTGGCTTAGCTGTTTGAACTCCCTGAGGACATCAGGGCTGAGCCCCAGAATAGCTCCAGGAGCCTGGGTTAGTGGGGGATGCTTAAACTGGGGGAGCTTTGAGGCTGATTTGGGGTGAGGTGCAGAGCTCTGCCATGCCCACTAACCCACAGCACCGTGATATGCCTGGTGTCTATCCCTGGGCTGGGTGGGAACACATTCTAGAGGACAAGGATGAAGATAATAGTTAAGCAATGGAGTTAAGTCGTGGCTAGTAACAGCCTGGGGAGTGCTGGGACCTGCCATCCTGGTGCCCAGTGCTGCTCCACAGAGGGATATGAGAAAGGTTTTGGGATTGGGGGGGCAGCTTTCCTTGCACAGTGCCCTGTTTGAAGCCTGGGAGCAGTAACGGGATGTTAGGCTGGCTCTGAAGTGGCCATGGTTACCTGGTCCCTGCCTGCTGCCAGGGATGGTGCCACCTGCCATCTGTGGCTGGATCCCCTCTGAAATTATTCACAGATGCTGCAATTAGGCTGGAGACACCGTGTCAAAAACCTGACGGTGGCACCGGTGTGTGCGGGGATGGGAGGGGGTTATTAGCCTGTTATTACCCATTTACCCAGATATCCCAGCTAATCAGCTTTCAGATGGGCAGAATTAATTGGCTTCGACTGGAGCACCAGGCGTGTTTAATTGGAATGAATTCATTTCCAAATGGGCACTTTCTCAGCTGCTGCTGGCTGGGGAGGGGGAGCTGCAGCCCGACCCTCCAGGGTGGTGCTGCTGGGCTGTGGTGAGCTGGGAGGAGCTCTTTTTCCTCTGTGCCTGCATCCCACTCAGATGCACTCCAAACCCTCAGCTTACAGATGGGATATGGGCAGCGTGAGTCTCAGATTGGCTCAACCCCTTATAGTGTTCCAGAGAGCTTGGAAGGTCATCTTGGTGGCAGCAGCAAAGCATGGCTTTGCTCCTGTGGTCTTTCATGTCCTTCATCCATAGAGTAAAAAACAAAGGGGCTTGAACTGCAGGTGCTTTGGGATGGGGACTGTCCCCTGGATGTGCAGAGCTCTCTAGAGCTGGGGATGCAAAGGGTGCAGATTTGGCTTTTCCCCTCCCAGCCTGGCAGCAGGGTGCCCTGTGCTCCCTCCTCTCAAGGACATCACTGGTCTCATGCCCTTCAAAGAGTAAGAAAAAATGAAAGCTGGTGTGTTCCCATCCTTTTAAATTCCCAACTTTCAACTGATGCAGCAGGAGGGCTGGTTGAATGAGGAGCAGGGTTTTGGCAAGACAACTTAGCGTGGTCCAACATGCAGTGGAACAGACAGAGTTTGTGGACCCACGGATGTGTAGGCAATGGGTGTGAGAGCTCTCCAGCAGGAAAACCCGTCCTTGTGGGTTTGCTTTTCCATTCTGCTGAGTCCTGAGGTGGTTTGGTGGCATCACATGGAGAGCTGGGTATGGGAACTGTGTTCTTGGGCAGGGAGATGAAAAAAGCCCTGAAAGACCTGATAAATTTTGTGCAAGGTTCCACTAAATTGGGAGAGGAGGCTTGTGCAGTTGCTGAGCTCTTGGGTCTTTCCTTTAAATGAAAGTCTTGGATCTGCCCGCTCTGTGAAGCGTGGGAAGTAGTCCATTTCTCAAATTGTTTATAGGGTTATGTGTGCAAGTTGGTAAAACTTTGGGGTTTGTTGGGGTTTTGTTTGTTTCTTTGTTTTGGTTCGTTTGTTTGTTTGGGAGTTTTTTCCCCTCTGGTATGTGATACCTCAGATACCAGTGAAGGCTTCTTTAAATATGGTAGGGCAGGGTTGGCTTCTTCTCGTTTGTGTTTTTCTGTCTTTTTTACACAATAGGCTGGATCGTTCCCAAAGTTGCCAGATCTGGGCTTAGCAAAAAAAACCTTTAAAAAACCCCACCACCAACAAAATGAGCTCTTTTCCTCCATTCCTGTGTGCACAGTAGCACCTTCCCATCTTCTCCTTCCTCCAGAAATTGTTTGAGATGTCCATAAATACGTGCTAAACCCCTTTTCCAATCTCACTTCTTTTCACCTTGGGTAGAGCAGCAACACGCACCAGTGCAGAGACCTGGTCCATCAATGGGGTTTGGAGGTTTTGGGCTGCTCCAAGAAGTTCCTGCTCCTTATTTTTTCCACCTTTGCCACATTTTCTGGACAACTGGCCAAGGCCTGGCAGCCCTCAGAGATGGGCTGGTTAATTGAGCAGAAAGGGTGCTGTACCGTGTCCCTCTCCGGCGCTTGGGAGCTGGAGGCACAATGTGAATTGTGTTCGTGTTCCCTCACCCGGAGAGGTGCAGCTCTTATTAGATTAATTTTTTTCTAATATATGCAGAATATACAGTGGAAGCAGCATTAATTCGCACTAATGGTTGTGAGATCCACTGAGAATTAACTGCATTTTTTGTAAATTAGTGAGGAAGCGGATAAACACAATTATTAAAAAAAAAACAAGCAAAGGTACTTTTGCAACAGCAGTACGTGTTTGTCATTTATCTGACAAGTGTTCTTTACTTTTAATTATATTTCATCACTTCATAGCAAATGCACTGCTGGTGGATGTTGTAATAATCCTCCTAATTTGAGACCTTGCTTTAGCATTTGTTAAACATTTGTTTGGAAGAGGTGAGAGGCAGCTGGGTAGGTCTGGGGTCCTGCAGTGGCTGTGATTTTAGGAGGTCCCACGAGAAATGCCTTCCATCCTTGGAAGAGTCCAAGGCCAGGTTGGACATGGCTCTGAGCAATGTGGTCTAGTGGAAGGTGTCCCTGCCCATGGCAGAGGGGTGGAATGAGATGATTCCAGGAAAACAGAGTGGAGTGGCTTGTCCTGTGTCCAGGGGCATCATATTGGATGCTCTCTCTGTGAGTGAAACACCTCTGTGGGCAGAGCTTAGTCCACAGCTCAGAGCAGGAAGGGCTGGAAAAGCCCCATGAGATGTTCCTGCAGGCAGCACTGCCTGCCCCCAAAGCAGGAACCATGTGCAGGTGAGGCAGGTTTGGGCTCCCATGGGATTATCTGTCCCTGTCCAGGGATGCACAGGGGCAAAGTGAGACTCTGCAGGGCTGGTGGAGTGCTCTGATTCAGAGGAATCCCCAGGTGCCCATCTGTGCTGTAGATGGGAGGAGAGGTGGAGCAGGAGTGTGTTCCCCAGTAGCATCAGGCAAAACTGCTGTCACTGATGATTTCAGTGAAACGAAGCTGGAACTGAGCCTGAGAGGACTTCATTGCTTTCCTCTCTCATTTGGGAACATATTAGGACCACACAGTCTTTTTGGTGGGGGAGAGAGAGAGAGAGGATGAGGTAACCTCTTTTATTTGAAAGTTAGGTATGTTGCTCTTATTTCAAGTGAGTTTTTCCTCCCCTTTGGATTACAACTGACATGCAATTCAGGTACTGTGTGTAAATGAGCCAAGCAGGATGAACACGTGCAGGGGTCTCTCATCGGCTCAGTGGGGAGCAGGGATGGAGCTCTGGAAGTGAAACTTCTTGGGGAAAAAGGAAAAACTGCTGTTTTAGTCTCAGCTTTGTGCTTGTAGACTTTGCCTGCATTAGGGAAACATGAGCATGAGCACATGAGACCTTATGAATTTTAAATTCTCCCCTCTCTGAGGGCAGGCTCTGGGTTAGCAGGTCAGCCCATTCAGGTGAACCGTTTAGCACGCATTAAAATCACAATTTATGCAATCTGTGCTCAGGCTTTAAAAAGACCCAGCAATCAGGTGCTTAATAAAATCACCTCCAGCCCTCCTCTTTCAGCTCGCTACAAATAAATGCCTTTTTTTTTTAGATCATAAAAATGGATTAGGAGTCATTTTGAATTGTTATCCTAGCAAGAAGTGCAGCTCGGGATACACAGGCACATTGGCTGTGATTGAGGGTTGTGTGTTTTGGTGCTTGCATACAGCCAGTGCCTGGGAGACCTTTCAAATAAACATTTACTGGAACATCACATCGCATGTCTGAGCAGCGCAGAAAGGCTGATTGGCAGGTTCTCTCCTTCTTTTGTTTCCCTCCTTGGATGAAACAGCAAAACAAAATTGAGCATGGTTTAAAAAAAAATAAAATTATATGGAAATGTGACTTTTTGTCTGACTCGCTATTTTTTTTTTAACGTGGAAGAGTCAGATTTTAAAGTTATGGTTCCCACAACAACTGTAACTCTCATAGCTTGTGCTTGTGTTATACTTTACAGGACTGTATATGCTATTAAATTTATGCCCCCTGTGTGTATGTACAGCATGGCAAGAAGATCTGCATGGGCTGGATGGAGTGATCCTGTGGGAACCCTTCCTCTTAAACCCTTGGGTTGCATCCTACACTCCTCCCACCACTATAAACCCATTCAGAGAAGGTGGTTCACAGGTGCTGTCACCTCTGGGCAAGGTCAGATGATGCAGTTATGGTTAACAATGCCACCAGAAGAGTGTCCCATCCTGTCTGGAGCTCAGTGATGTTGTGAGCAATGGAAGGAGGAAAAAAGATCTAATAGAGTTCTCTTTGGGCAATTCAAGGAGCCATCCCTGCTCAGCAAAGCGCTAAGGTGTGTGCTATGGACTTGTGGATTGTAATGGGAATTAAACACATATTTAAATTTAAGTGTGTGGTTAAGCACCTTGTTGAAGCGGTGCTCAAATGGGGATTTGAAGCGTACAGGAAGAAAATGTATTTTTTGGTAGATTTGCCCAGTATCATCAGTCTCTTATGGAGAGAGGTAGGGTTGAGTGGTTTGGAGTGCATGACTGGATCCAGATCGCTTTGGAGTGTGTGTGTATATATATATATAATCTCTATATCCATGTATTTTAACCCTGGTGTTTGTCTCTTCCTCCCTAGCCTTCATGCTGCCTTGCTGTCTGTCCTTGGTCCCATCCCCACACTCTGCCTTGGTTTCCCTGCCTCTTTGACTCCAATTCCTTCTCCCTGCCTTATTGGATGGGGTGTTCTGGAGCCTCTTTCCTCTGCCTGTCTCCTTTTACCATAAGGCTGAAGTGATGCTGCTATTTCTGGGATGTTTTCTGCCTTTTTAGACTTGGTTGTGATGGGTCAGTGTGTACAGACTGGAGAGGGGGAGGATGGACTGGCAGACAGAGGTGTTGAGGATGCAGAAACCTTGATTTTGGAGGAAACAACCAAAACCTCCCCATTACAGGGGTGCCAGCCAGAAGCTGGTGTTATCCCTGCTCTAGGGAAGAGCAGAGCATGGCATCCTTTCCCTGGGCCTGCTGTTTGTCTAAAGGTGGAGGGATCACATTTATGTATGTCTTGTGTCCTGGGAAGGTGAGTAAGTGACAGGATGCAGGGAAGGTTGGGATAAACAGCAGTGCTCAGGAGAGGGATTGACTCTGAGATGACTGCAGAGATCAACCTTATTGTCCATCATTAATGATTGGAAAGAAGTTGCAAAGTGTATGTTAATTAAGAGTTGCAGAAAGAATATTTAAATGAGAGGTGCAGCAAAGAGGAAAGGAGTAATAAGGGAGGGGAATCCTGGGGGAAAGCTGGTATGGGGCGAGGTTTGAACTGGAAGGGGAAGAAGCAGATGCTGTGCAACATTTTAAATGGGATATTTTACTTCCACAGTCATCCCAAGTGCAGTTTGGTTGGGGTCTGGGTACAGGGGCCCTGGCCTGGACCTGCTGGCAGAGCTGAGAGGGAGAGGATGGAGAGATCTGGGGCTGCCCACTGACCAGTCTGGCACCCATGGGTGGCTTTTCTGAGTGTGGCTGCAGCTGAGAAAAGTGATGGGTTGATTGCCTGTTAGACACTGCTCTGGTGGTTGACACAGATGATCCCAGCTCTGCTCCAGGCTGTGCTTTGCCCTGGACGTGGCTTTGGAGAGTCTGTGCTCAGGAGCAAGTCTCTGCCTGCTGAAATGCCTTTTATAGGGTTTCTGTGCTACTGCTGGCCATTGGTTTTAGTTAAACTAATTAGAAATCCGTCAGCTCAAATTACTGTGTAGCTGAAGCCCAATACAGGTGTTTGCTACACCTGCTCATTGAGCACTGCTGTATCACAGCTCTCAGCAGCAGCAGAAACCAGCCAGGAGAGGTTTGTGTCCTGAGCCCATTGGGTCCTGTCCTGCCCCTTGTCCTGATTTGGGTCTGGGGGTTGGTCCCTGCTGGTGGCATCTCCCCCCTTGGTGTGCCATAAGATGGTCATGCCTGACCTCCCCTTGCCTTCAGGGACTGGTGGTGCTTTCTGTGCCTGGGTTACCTGGGAGGGTTTGAAGTGTTTGAGATGAGAGGGAAGATGCTGTGGAGATGAAATGTGGGAAAGCTAAAACTGGGGTGAGTGGAATTGGAGAAGGGATATTGGGGTTATCTGCCCTGCCCTCAGAGCTACACAGGGTACAAGAATGCCCTGAAGACTTTATTTCTCATTTGAAATACAATATAACTTTTTGAAAAGCATAGAGACTTGATTTAAAAAAAAAAAAAGGCGAAAATTGACAGTGATGGATAATCCACTACACCCCTTGGAAAATTGTTCTAGTGTTTAATTACCTTCATGGCCAAAAAGGAAAGAAAGGAAAAGTGCACAGTATGAAGAGCCCCAAGGGTTGTGTAGTTATTGCTGATACCTGATTGCTCCCTGTGGTTCGTCTGCTGGGGTGACATGGGGGATATACTGCTCTGGCACTGGGGGCTCATTCAGCCCCCAGTGCAGCTGCAGGATGTGGTGGGAAATCCTTGTGCTGTCCCAGGGCATTATCCTTGGAGTGCTGGCCCCAGACTATTGAGAGCCCTGTTTCACCCAGCAGCAGGTCAGTAGCAATGGGGCTGATGGCCAGCACAATGTGGGACAAGAAATGGTTTTGGATGTCACGTGGGAGCAATAGTGGGTGGCTTCATGTTAGGAAAGAAATAGGGATATTTTCCCCCTCAGGACATAAACTTGTGTCGGTGTTTAGAGGAAGCAGCAGAAGGGGCTCAGGGTGCTGTTCAGCACCGGTTTTGCTTTGACCTGTGGAAGGGATGCTGTGATGTAAGAGGTGTGTCCAGCCCAAACCGTGCTCTCCTTCAGCCTGGAACCTTTTGTGACTTCAGCCCTTTGGGGTGCCAGCTGGAAAACAATCGGGGTTTTCTTTCTGAACTGCTGGGCTGTGTCACTGTGGCTGTGCTCGCTATGACTACAGAGCTGCAGGGCTGGAGGACTCCCATGAGGACCATGCCACATCCCCCCACTATGGGGAGCAGAATTGACCAGGCAGAGCTGGAAAGGCCAGAGCCTGTTGCAAAGTCTGTCCTGGACCCCAGGGTAGCAAGAGGGCTCCCTTGTCTTTCATGGCTTTGGTAGAGCAGGGTGGTGGTTGTGTTTGGAGCAGCACGTGCATCCTCTTGGTCCTCAGAATCTTGGACAGGTGCCAAAAGAGTGATCACCCTCCAATCCAGCAGCTTGGCAGCCTTCATAATTTATATGAGGGCCCAATCTCTTGGGCTTCAAAGTGGCCTCTCCTGCCAGTTTTCCTTCTGTGCTTCAAATAAGTCCCAGCCTTGCCGCTCTCCAGATTCAGCTGAGGTTTGCTATGGTGCCACAAGCCCTGCAGTTCTTCACATGTATGGGTTGTTCTCACCATCTCTCTTCTCCCCCATCCTCCCCTTCCCATCCATTCTCCTCTCCTGTGGGTCTCAGCAATGCTCTGGTGCTGGTGGGTCCTGCTTGGCCCGGGGCAGGCAGGAGTGCTGTGGGAAGGACATTACGTGGGAGAATATGCATGTTCACAGCTCAGAGGATTAAAGGCCCATGTTCTTATCACTGCAGAACAGAGTATTATAAATCCAGCCTTAGAATACCAAATCCCCGTGTGGCTCGGCCATTGTTTGGGAATATTAAAAAGCTTGGAGACAGAAATAATCAGTTTCCGAATGACACATTGTCAAATAAAACATTTCTCATATTATCCCTTCTTTCCCCTTTCTCTCTACCGCTCCCTCAGTTGGATAATTTAACATGAAAAATAGATTAAAATGAGGCTGGCTTCAATGCCTCCTAAGTTTGACTATTTTTTTTTTTCCCTGGGAAGCTCTCCCGGCGTGTGTGGCGTGGTTAAACAAGCAGCTGCCAGCTTGGGGTCAGGGACAAAAGGAGCGTGTTGAAAGTGAGCTGCCTGTGATGAGCCCATGGTGCTCCCCCGAGGGGCTGGCATGGGCACCCCCAGGGTTTCCCAGGTAGAGGGGCCATTGTCTTGCTGGCTGGCAGAGCACAGATCAGTGGCTCATCCCCAAAGGGTGCAGGAGCTGCAGACAGGCTGGGCTGGGAGCCCTTGGCTTCCTTGAGCCACTCCTGGTCTTGGGTTGGAGGGGGAACGGTACAGTGGTAACCTTCATGCTTTTCTGCCTTTTGTAGTTTCTCCCAGTCAGAGATATCTTTAATATATTGGCAGGTTTGTCTGCTCTGGACTGTTCCCTGAGGGCAGACACAAAGTGAGCCCAACCAGGCAGATCCATGGCCCCACACCTGCCATGGATGCCCAAACCCCTTCTTGGGGTGCAGCTGGGCCAGCTGCACCTCCTGCAAGACTTTCTCAATCACCCTGACCTTTTCCAAGCATCTAGGATGTCTCCAGGTGTGCTTTTCCATGGAGAGCAAGTGACTGTACACCCATGGATGCAGAGTGCTCTTCCCTGCAGCCACTTTGCAGTGACAGAGCTCACTGAGGTGCGAGTGACATCCAGCCAGGCAGCTCAAGGGCTTGGTGGTGAGGCTGTGGAGAAGGCTTTTCCCAGCTTTTATGTCCATGAGTCTTCTCCTGAAACGCTTCTGGACTGTGAGAGTCCTTGCTTTGCTGTAAGGATGCTGGCACATGAACCTGACCTGGTTTTGAAGTGTGGTTTGTTGTGTTGAAATTTGTGACCCTCCTTGTCCTTGTCCTGGCCTCCTGGTTTCTCTTTGCAAATTGGATTTCCAAGGAAATCCCCCACTTTGGTGCCAGGGGGTGTGTGGGTGGCTCATGGAGGGGAGCTCCTGTGGTGGTCTGGGGGTCTCCATGTATCAGGCACTGTGCAGACTTAAGAAATATGTGTCTGCTCTCTCAGGTTGAGGTGTTTGTGCTGGTTCTTGCTTCTCAGCATGGAAGGCCCTGATGGGTCCTCATCCCACTGGTCTTTGACATGCTCTGGTTCTGCAGGGCATAAACCTGGGTTGCTCACCAAGCCCTGCTGTTCGCCCCCACAGAGATGATCCCAGACAGCTCCTGGGCACTAAAACACCTCTCCTGAAGGTGTGTGTCACCAAAATTTTGGAAGTCAAGCTGAGCAGTATCCTGAATCTTTGAGCATTGCCTCTGTTAGTGACAATTATGGGGGAGAGGAGAGGGTCCTGGTGTAGGGGCTGCTGGACTGGGCTTCCCTCTGTGGCAGGTCTGGTGCTGGGGTGATGCAGGGAAGTGTCTCTCCTCTGCTTCAGCTCCTGAGGCCTCTCCCCAGCACACTCATCCCGTTTTTGTTGTCATCTCTTTCCAGCTGATCCTATTTAGGAGTCAGAGCTGTGCTCTGGATGCAGTCTGGTGCTTTGCATCGAATACAGAGGGAATATTTTCACACCTCCTCTTTGCTGTTGCGCTCAGTGGAGCTCTGGGCTTTGGCATTCCCAAATGCCAAAGGAACCCCTGCCCTGCCTGTTCATGTCGTGCTGCAAAGCCCTGGTCGCTTATGCTGCTCCTGATTTACATGCCCTGCCTTGCTTGTCTGCCATGGGATAAAATTGCTCTGATGCTGTGGAGATTAAGAGGCTGGAAGCTGGCACAGGGCACAGCTACTGGGTGGTGTGTGGAACTGAATTTAACCTCTCAGAGCAGCCAGAGAGGCAGGGCTGGCTCCCTTCAGTGCTTCCTAGGCTGGCTCCCTTGGGAGGAGATGCCACTTCCATAAACATATATTTATTTGGAGGTGTTGTTATATATTTGGAGGTGCTGGGGTTTTTTTTGGCAACGATTTTTTCTTTTTTTTTTTTTTAATGTCAATGTAGTTGAGAGCTATAGTGAATAAAGGAGGAGAGGAAAGAGGAGAGCTGAACAGAGAAGGTCTTGGTCTGGAATACACTGAGCTGTGCCCCAGGTCTGCAAGCTGAAGTCTTGAAACCCCAGGGAAATCAGATCAGTAGTGAAGGAGCTGGGGTAACCATGCCCTGGGGAGTGGTGTCTCTGTGGGGCCATTTTTTGCACCATCATTTTTATAACATGTTGTGTGTCTATGCTGAGGCTTTACTGCTCCTGTGTCGTGGCTGGGTTGTTTCAGTGAGGTTACTTTTTCGAAGTGGTTGGATGTGATTTGTCTCCTTTCCCATCTCTCCATGGGTAGATAAGCTGGGCGACTGGGAGAGTCCCAAGGAGTGCGTGGAAGGAATGAAATTCCTGGGAGAATGGGCAGAGCTGAGCTGGGGGTGTCACTGTGCTGTCCCCAGCTAAAGGCCACCTCTGGCATCCTGCTCCACCTGTCTGTGACCTCCAACCTCAGAGGTGGCTGCTCTATGAACTCACCTGTGTTGATGGAAGTGTGCTCTGGGAGTTTACTCGGAGGGTGGTGAAGCACTGGGATAGATTGCCCAGAGAAGCTGTGGCTGCCCTATCCCTGGAAGTGTCCAAGGCCAGGCTGGATGGGGCTTGGAGCAACCTGGGCTAGTGGAAGGTGTCCCTGCCCGTGGCAGGGGGACTTTGAGGTCTCTTCCAACCCAAACCATTCTGTGATTCTGTGGACACTGTCTGTACCATCTCATCACCCACCCCTCTATCTCCTGACACGTGCCCTTTTCTCTCCCTGTGCAGGGTGGGCTGATCGCGCTGCTCCTGCTGCTCTTGGTGTTCATGGTGGCTCTGTACGCCCAGCGCCGCTGGCACAAGCGCCGCCGCATCCCGCAGAAGAGCGCCAGCACGGAGGCCACCCACGAGATCCACTACATCCCCTCAGTGCTGCTGGGCCCCCAGGCCCGCGAGAGCTTCCGCAACTCACGCCTCCAGGCCCACAACTCGGTCATCGGGGTGCCCATCCGTGAGACCCCCATCCTGGATGACTACGAGGATGAGGAGGAGGAGGAGACCCCACGGCGGGCTGAGCCCAGCACCAGGGAGGATGAGTTTGGCAGCCAGGTGACACGGACACTGGAGAGCCTGGGTCGGGGTGGGGAGGAGAAACCCGACTATGAAAAGAAAGGTTTGTGGCTTTTCTCCGTTTGTGGCTTTTCTCCCTCCCCTGCTGGGGAGTAGCACGTTCCCCAGAGTGTTTTGGCTAATGCACACTTGATTGCCTGCATTTTTAAAGCCCGTCTCTCAGAAGCTGCTACACCCACCTCTGCTTATTGAAATGTTATTATAAGCCATTTAATATTGTTCACCTGCAATGCACAGTAAAATGCATTTGAATAAACAAAAGTAAAGCACATTAATGCCGATTGTTAGTGCTGTGAGTGACTCCAGCAGGAGTGAGGAAAGGATTGTACTGGCTTGCTCTGTGCAGGAAAGGGATCTTGGGGTGATGCTGAACCATCTTTTTATGTGGGCTTCCCATAAAGGCTGAAGCATCCAAGGTGACAGGGATGGGGACAAGGATTGTTTTGGCTCCATGAGGGAGGCTGTGACTCTGAGCAACAGAGCCAGGCAGAGCCTAGATGATGCATTATGTCTGGAAAGCAGGTCCCTGACCTTGTGGTGGTCAGAAGCAGTGGCTGAGGTTCTGTTTCTTTCACCCTTAAAGTGCTCTTTACTCTTTTAAACAAGGTTATGGTGGTGATGGTTATTGTTGTTTAAACAGATTTGGAGGTGCCCAGGGGTCAATCTGCCTTCCTTGAGTGCTGCTCTGAGCATCCCTGTTGGCATCCCTTGGGATACAATGGGCTGTTACCAGCCCATGGGGTTAAGAAATATTTTACCAACGCTCTGCTCAGTAAGAATGAACAAATGAAAGCCTTCATGCTTTGCAACTAAGCTACCTTCTTTATTTGTTCATATTCTCTTCTTTGTTTTGCTTTTCTATAAATTATTTAGAGTTGTGTGAGTGGGGAAGACAGCAGTAACTGCATTTCAGTGCTCTTCAAAACATAATAGCAAACAAGATCTAGAGCAGAATATTAAACTATCTGAGGGCTTCAGGAATTGTCAATAAAGAGCTTGCACAGGTCCCTAAGCCAAGGGCTTCAAGCTGCCTGGAGGACTGGGGCTACCTCGGCTGGGAGAGACATTCACAAATGCTCCCACCAACTCTGCTTCTGATGCTGTCAGGATTTGCACTTTGGATCGGAACAGGTTTGTGCCTTGCCTAGTCTGATCCTTCCAAACTGTGCCAGTTCACCATATGTTTCCTCCCAGATGGGCACTTTTCCCTCTTGGATGAGGCTCTGCTCAAGAAGCCAAGCTATGGTAGGCTCTTAGTTACTCCTCTCTGCTGAAGCTGGTTAAAGCCTGGATTGCCAAGGACAAGGTGGCTGTAGTTCAGATCTAGGATTTTCAGAGTAGAAATTTAAATATATGTGCTGTAGGCATTCCACTCTGACCTGGTTTGCACATGTGTGGGAAACATAGTGATTTGGCAGCTGCCACACATGGATTTCTGTGGGGTTGTGGCAAGCTGAGATGGAGAAACTGCAGTTGGTGTGAGCATGTTCCTGGAGAGCCCCAGGGGCTGGGAACTAGTTCTGCTCAGGTGTGGCTTTACAACTGGATTGAAGACAGATGCATTAAGGGAAACTCAGCTGGTTGTATGGCTGCAGTGTGAGGATAGGGTCAGCCTTTCCCTGGTGCCAGGCTGGAGCTGCCAGTTTTCAGTGTGATCACCAGCAAGGGCAAAGAGCTGTGCCCACATCCCAGGGAGTCCATCAGCTCCCATGGGAAAAGCTCTCCTTGCTGTATTGTGATAAGGCATCAGCTGGGGCTTGTCAGCAAGCTCCAAATGGTATCATCACAGGGGCTGTCACCAGAGGCTCTTTCAAGTGTCACTTCCCAGCATTAATTACCAAGGATGGCAAGTCCAATGAAGATGGAGCATTTCAGCTCACCCTCCACTTGCCTGTGCTGCAGCTTCCCCTCTGTGTTGGGCACTGATTCATTCACAGGTGTGGGGTTGTGCCCACAGAAGGCACTTTCCCTCATGGGAGGTGCACCCCATGTTCAGCAGATGTTGACTCAATTATCCTTTTCATGACGAAGGGTGTGCAGTTCTGGATGTATCTGGTCAGGGACTCAGGCAGGGGATTGCACTGGGTGGTTCTGTTACATCCAGCCCTGCAAAATGGGAGAGAAATCCCTGCTCAGAGGGTTGAGCAGCACGAATATTTTGCAGATCAAGGCTCAGCGATCCAAACTTTCATCCCCAGCTCAGGCAGCGCTCTGCAACGATGCAGATAGGAGGGATGCTCCTGCCTGGTGCTGGATCATCTGAAGTGAATCTCAATACAAACAAAACATGGGAGTGATGTGCTGAATAATGACATCTAGCAACAAGCGCGTCTGAGTGATAAAGTTAATGAAATTACAGGTTCTGACCTGATATTGGGCTCTGCTGTGGTGAGATAAACAGCAGGGCAAAGATGAGATGTTTATTTCTCCCTAGCTGCAATTGTAATCTGGATGCGCTGTGCAGGGCCATTAACATTATTACTGTTATGCAAAATCATTTTTGACTTGGGGAAAAAAAAAAGAAAGAAAGAAAAATCTCCCAACTGCCTAGAAAATAGAAAAACGGAAAGCTGGCAAAATTAAAATTGCAGCAGGAGCACAAGCTGACCTGGTGACATTGCACAGAGCCCAGATGAATTTAGACAGAAGAAAAATCCATGGCAGTTTAAGAATAAAAGTAGAGAAGTAGTCCTTTTTTTTTTTTTTTTACTTCTTTTATTAATAATAAAATGAAATGGAGTGAGGCAAGAGGTCATAGCCAGGCTCTCCTAATTATCCAGAAGTATCCCTTGAGCTGGTGTGGAGAGGCGGCTGTGCTGTCTCCTTGTGGGTTTGGGTTCTCTCTGGCAATCAGGAGGTCTCCAGAGGGTTCCATACACCCTGTGGGTGTGTGTGGTGCCAAATGGTGTCTGCTGGTGTGGGGTGTAGTTTCTGCAGTCTTGGTCTTTGCTGGGCAGACCCTCTTGTCCTAACTCAGCCTCTGTGTGTACATGGCATTTAGTGGTTACAGGGATTTGGGTAAACTTGTGCCAGTGATGCCTCTGTGCTCACTTCACTGGGTAGTTTCCAGTCCATGCTCCTGATGTTTCTGCTCTCCTGCCTTTCCTGAGCAGATGGCCTCAAGCTCCATCCCTTTGGGAATTCCTCACTTGTTTTTCTCTTTTAACGTACCTGGCTCTTACCCTTACTGACATGGCTTGTTTTTTTGCCCATCAAGTGCTATTTGAGGGACTTTGGCCCCCAGACCATCACTACCTCTCCAGATGGGATGTACTGAGTGCACAGACATGGAGTTAGTAGATGAAGGCAAAGTCCAGCAAAGCTGAATATGGGATTACCCACAAGTTCCCCAGCAAGAAGGGGAACTGCCAAACCAAATCTCCTAAGGACCAATGAGAAGCAGAACTTCTGTGTGGGGAAAACTGAGGAGAAATTAATGTCAGACTTGAAAATTGAGTATCTGCAATTCCAGTCCTGCAACAAAGGGCCCATCTTTATTTCTCATTTTCTTTCATGTTCAAAAAAAGAACTTTTCAAGCAGGCCTTTGTGCTGGCTTCACAGGCTCTGCAGTCTGGGTATGCCCTCCAAGTCTAGACAGGAGACAGGACTTATTATCAATGGTTCCAATGATTAATACCATGGGCATATCAAAGGTGTGGTTGTGCAGTCATCTTGATTTCCTGTCTCCTGGACTTTCTTCTCACCTGCTGTGTTAGCTCAGGTAAACCTCTGAAGTTTCTCTTACTAAATCCATGGATGCTTTTCTCTGTAGTGGTAGTGAGATGGTTTTGGGCATTCCTGAAAGATGGTCTGGCACCTGAAGATGTGGATCCAGCTCCACTCTGCCATTGGCTGCTCTGGTAACTGTGGTTATGCTATTTAATGGTCTAGTCCTCATCTATGGGTTGGAGAAGGGAACTGGAAACAGCAGGGTGGGCAGCATGAGGAAACATTGAGAACTGAAGGGATTGTGGTCCCACCAGCCCTCCAGCCAAACTGCTGTGGGTGATGCAGTCCAGGAGAACTGCAGGAGAAGGAATTTAGGCAGGGGAAACAAATTACTTAGGTTTGAGATAACAGCAAAAGGCAGGGGAAGGATCCTGGTGATGAGAAGAGGGATCTTCCTAAGCTCCCCACCAGTGCTGGAGCAGCTGTTCTGGTGGCCACATCTCAGTCACCATTTTCATCTTCCTGCAGAGACTCCTCTAGGGAGAGGTAAGGCAGCACTCCAGCTGAAAGACATGATGTTGGGACTGGGGAAAGGAACATTTTGGGGGCTGAGATGTGGAAGAGAAGGCTGGATAGTTGAGCTGTTCTCTAGAGTTGCTAATTCGTTGCAAATACATGAGCTCTGTAGTATCTTGGAGGTGAAATTTAAAGACTGGGGGTGTGAGTCAGGGGCAATGCCCTCACAAAGGGCAGGTGATGGTGTTGCCGTCCATGTTGGACAAGGGAGAGCCCAGAGGCAGCAGGAATGAGACGACTGGTGCTCATGTCCCTGAGCTGACAAGTCAACATCCTTGAGGGGACATCAGTGCCTGGTTGAGCTTGTGGCTGGTCACCATGCCAGGATGTGCCATCCCTGGTGCCCACACTGCCAGGGCTGGGAGCCACTGCCTGCAGCTGCTGTTTGCTTGGGTAGTCCGATGCAGTTCCACCCTGATTCCAAGCATTAACCAAAAGCTTTCTTGGGCCTTTAATAAATAAAATGACAGCTTAACGTTTGCTGGGGCTGGAGGCTAAAATGGGACAGTACATCAGGCCGGCATCTGATGTGTCTTGGGGCTCTGTCTTCTTTTCAGTGACCTGATGGGATCATGACCCTCTTTGTACGTGATCAGCTTTTCCCAGCTCTAATCCCCGCCAACTCCTTCCGTAATTTACAGAGACCTTTGAAAATTCTTGTAGCTTGCCAGTGGAAAGTGTTTTCTGCACTCCACTATTCCTGGCTGCAAAACTTAGCTGCAGATTTCAGCTGTAAAGAAATAAAGAGGCCCAACAGGGTAGGAGTTGGGTCCCAGTTTAGAAAAGCATTTTCATGCATGCTTAGCTGGTATCTTTAGTTATTAAAAACATTTTACATGTTTTAAAGTATGACATGCTTAATTGCAACTGATTTGAATGCATTAATGAAAAGAATAGGGGCCCCAGTTGCAGAGGTTATATTAGATATCCCTTTGGGTCCTTTGGTCCTGTGGTGATGCCAGCTCTGACTTTGTTGACTCGAAATGTCCTGACCTGCCAGGGAAAAGCTGTGCTTTCCAGAGATAAACCCAGTCATAATTAATGTATTAATATATTAATTGCCTTTTGAGATCTGAGTGGAGAGCTGCCAGGCTGAAGTTTCAGGTTTGTTTTGATCATCCCATCCCGTTGAACTGGTTGCCTTCATCCCAAATCTGAGTTGTCTTGACCAACATGGGGGGGAGGGAATAGCAGTGTCTTAGCTTGTCCTGTGGGACGCTTTCCCCATGTCCAGAAGGTCTCCTGGCAAGAGCCTTTTCTGATGTGCTCCTGTCTCCAGTCATAGCTCAGAAGAGGCAGGGAAGCTCCTGGAGTTGGGGGTTTCCTCTTGTCCTACAGCCACCTGGCTCCTGGGATTTATGGTACATACTTAATGACTAATTAAGCATCTTGGACTAACTAAGGCTCTTCCTGGCGCATAAGTGTTGCTGTGGAGAAGAGGTTGGTAGGGCAGGTTCCTAACATGGTTTATTGTTTTTCTCCTCTCCCTTTGCTACAACCCACTTAGTGATTTCATGAGACAGAGGAGAGAAGAAGAAAATGGAAAAGTGGCTTTGGTTGGTGTCATAGGGAATGGAAGAGTAAAGGGATGGTTTACTATGCCAGCCTTTTGCTGAGCATCCTGAAGGGATGGTGGATTTGTGAAGTCTTTATGCTTTTCAAGGCTCAGGCTGGTGTTGACTTAACATCCCACACTGAAGAAATAACCTTGGTTGCCCCCTCTCCCAGCCACAGCCAAGTGACTTGTGGCTCCTCAAGTCAGCAGCAGCTCTTTAACAAGGTTTTTTGTTGGGTTTTGTGGGGCTGCAGATGCCCAGTGGGGATGTCATGGCAGTTTCATGTGCAGTAGCCCTGATTCCCCAGGTGTCCAAAGTGTTTTCCATCCAGGTGAAATCACAAGCTCACAGAAGATAAGCTGTGAAGTTTTGGCTGTCCAAGGAAAATAAGCCATCAGGGACTATATTTATATAAGTGCCAGGCGCACATTGTTCATCACTTTGTGCATCACTATGAATCTTTGATAAAGCACTACATTATTTAAGCCATAGCTGGGCTGTGGGATGATTGTTGGCCAGGATTAGCTTTGAGATGATTTTTTTCTTAAACTTTTTTTCTTTTCCCTGATGGAAAATCTAAAAAAAAATATGATAGCTGTTTACTCAAGTGTGCTTCTCTCTCCTGAGTTTCTCTGCTGGGTTGCACCTTGCAGCCACCTTGTGTGCAATGCAAGAGAACCTGGGAGAGCTTTAGCTCTGCCCAGTGCTATCACAGAAACCTAGAATGGTTTGGGTTAGAAGGGACCTTAAAGATCACTTAGTTCCAACCCCCTGCCATGGGCAGGGTCACCTTCCACTTGACCAGGTTGCTCAGAGCTCTATCCAGCCTGACCTTGGACACTTCTAGGTATGATGCTTTCATGGTGTCAGCATGCAGCAAAACCCTGCCACTGCTTTCCAGAGTCAGACTGATCAGAAGAGGATGTTGGATGAAGAAGAACAATCCCACAACGTTCCCTATTTCTACTGGAAACACAGAGACGCTAGTGAGGACTCAGGCAGCCCCTGGGATGTGGGGCTCAGAGCTGAGGCTGTTGCAGGTCCTGTCATCTGCATGAGAGTGATGGGTTTGTCAGTCCATGACGCTCAGCACTTCTTCTGCTTGCTTTTAGTGGCATTGTGGCTCCACCAGTTGGCATGTGGAGATATTCTCAGCATCAGCCTGTCCCGCACTCATCGGTTTTATGGGGAAGGAGCAGGTAGGGCAGCTGCAGCAGCAGCTCTTTGCTCTGTTTGTGTTCTCTTCCCATCAGTCGTGTTTTACCTGGCTATGGCACCGAGACGGTTTTGTCAGCTGGCTCCTAAGGAAGATGGATTAAGGCAAGACACCTGTGATGATACTGGGTCTGCAGGCACCTTCCAGCCCCGTTTATCACAAGGCAGTGACCTCCCTGAAGGACCAGTAGGAGAGAAAACTTATTAACAAGATGCTTCAAATCAATCCTTTTTGATGGCCCCGCTGAGTTACAGCATTTGCTGAGACTTACCTACTGGGTCCTGAAGGGTCTGGCTGTGCTCAGCCTCTCTTTTTCACCTGTCTGGCTTGGAATCAGCTTGGTTGTGATTATCTTGCACTTTCTGGGTGTTGCCTCAACTCCAGGTTGTCTCCTGAGCCAGCAAACTGTCTCTTAGCTACTTCTCTCCTACCTGCAACCCATGTGCTACCCAGTGTGGGAGACAGTGGGACCTTTTGGTGCTGCTTGTACACAGCTGAAGCTCCTGGCTCCATTGTATAGAGATTTTTGGTGGTTTGTCCTTTCCCTCTGGGTTGGCATTGCTCCCCTGTTCACCCCACCACATGGCACAGTGTTGCCAGTACTGTGAAAAAATGTCAGTTGGGTAGAGATGTATTTTCTGAGTAAAAAGCCTCATTCTGCACCATGCTGCTGAGCAAGGAGTTGGGTAGTGGTTAAGACTGAAAAAGGGCCACTGTGCCACATTTCTCACCCATATTTGCCAGCTGTGGCTGTTCCTGGAGCTCTGTCCTGCCCATGTCCATATCTCAGGGTGCTGGCACTTGCTCATGGTCACTTTACAGATGCCAAAGTGCTGCTGCCTTCAGGTTCATCCCCCAGCAGCTGTTCCTAGGCCAGGTGGGGATGAGGCTTTCTCCTTTCCTCAATGTGTCCCTGCCCCAGCTGGCTCCATGGGGCAGTTTCTTCTCTGGATGTGTGGAGCTGCAGGAAATGTGTGGTAGGGAGAGGGAGCTGGAGGTCAGCACTGTGCTCTCCAGCCAGTGTTTCTGCTCCATGCAACATTAGCCTGGGCTGCTTCGTGTGCCCATTAGCACCAAATTGTGAGAAGCTTCCTCCAGAGTGTTCTTATTTAACTTTTCAATTATTTGATAACTTGAGGAGCATTAGCTGATACCAGCAGCTTGCCCATCTTCCCTACTCTGCTCGCTGCCTAAGCGAAAAACTTATGGTGTCTCATAAAAAAAGGTAAGTTAAGGGTTTTATTAGAGCAGAGAAAGTGGGAAGTGGAGTCTCTGCTGGCTTGGACCTTCTCAGTGCTGAGGCAGGGGGGGATGGAGCAGCACCCCATGGCTCAAGGCTTTTCCTTGCAGAAGAAACGGGATGAAGAAATAAATGCCCTGTGCATGTTGGGGGAGGGATGTGCTAGAGAAGTCCTTGCCCTGTGGAAAAACTGAGCATTTTGTGGTCAGAAACAGCTCCTGGCAAGGGCAGACCCAGCCCTAGGAGTGCAGGGAGCCGACTGCTTTTGGGAGGTGCTCTCCATGCAAAGGTGTGAGCTGAAGGCAGGGACTGTCAGACCGCGGCTCTTCAGCATTTGATCTTCTGTAATATGTTTATAATTATATTGCATTATCTTAATTGCCTGCAGGGGAAGTGGGGAGTGTGGCAGAGGGAGGGAAAGGAGGAAGGTGGAAAGGCAGGGAAGGAGTGGGGTGATGAGTAACTCACAGCCTCTGCCGATGGGGCCACGATTGCGGTTGGAGTTGGAAATTAAGCTATTAATACAATGCTTATTCATTTCCCATAATAAAAAAAATGGAAGTGCATTCCGAATGAAATTAACATTCCGTGACATTTTCCGGTAAACGGTTAGTTTGCACACATGAGTGGAGGCAATTAGCTGGGAAGCAATTGAGCACCGTGACTGGAGAGAGGATGAAGAAGGGTCAGGGCAGCTGGTGCTGGGTGGGTGCTGTGCTGGGCTCCGGCTCCAGCTGCCCCTTCCCAGTGGGCTGGGCATTCCCCTGGGTCCTGCTGGTTTTTGGGGCAGCTCACCCGGTTGCTCAGAGCTCTATCCATGTTATCTCTTGTTCCCTGTAGATGGGGGGAAATGGCAAAGCTTTGCAATAAAGGGGAAAATCAGAGAGTGGGTGCATGGCCAGAAGGGTTTTGGGGTGCCCTGGTGCACCCTGAGGTCCCTGTCCCCACTGCAGGGTGCTGGCCTCCATCCCCCTCCCACACTGCACTTCAGTCTCTCCCGACATTCCCCTTCCTGTTATGCTTCTAAAGCTTTATTAGAAAGCAAAGGAGACTTCTTCCCAAATTTGTTGAACTACTGAAAACTTCTGATCCTATCAGGGTTTTTTTTTTTTCCCCTCTGCCTCATACCAGATAAGGACTGTGCTGGCTCTGAGCCCGGAGCTGAGGGTGGTGGAGAATGGGATAGGGAAGCAGTCATCTCATGAATATATGAAGGAGGAAAGTGCATTTGTTCAGTTTCCTTCAAAGGAGACGTCTTGAATAAAACTTTATCTCTTTTTCTGTTGCCCTCCCCCTTTGATTTGCAATTGTAATCAGACTTACGTATAAAGATCTATTTTTATAGCAAGAGATTTATTAATGTATATAATAATCTGTGAATGTATTAATAGCTATGCTAAAAAATAAATGTATACAGACTCTATTTTAAAACTCAACAAAAAGGGCTGAGAAGAAGGGAAAAGTCAAGATGGAATACAAGGCTGTTTTCAAAATGCTCCTGAGTTCCTCTGTTGCTCACATGAAAACCCCTCTATGCAAAAGAGCTTTTTGGAGATAGATTGGTCCTTCCTCATGCTGTGATGGCAGGGCTGGCCTGGGGGGCCAGGTCTGGCAAAGCACGGGGTGCCATGGGTGGCATTTCACCTGATGGGTTCATCTGAGGACAGCTTGGAAATAGAGAGATTGCAGGAGGTGCTTCGTCCTTGATGTATGGGTGTGTGTGGTAATTTGTGCTTTTCTGGATGTTTTTATAAATATCCCTATATATACATGTATATAGGGATATATATGTGTATTTAAATTATATATATGGAGATATATATGTATTTAAATAAAAGATAGGGATATATATGTATGTATTTAAATTTTATAGTTATATATATCTATAGATTTATATATCTCTATATCTCCTGAGTTGGTTGTGTAATGCAAGTAGCAGTTTCCCAGTATTTCTTGGACACAGTGGCTGCCCATGGCATTTGATACAGGCTGGTGGAGATCAGGGGACTGAAGGGAGCAGGGCTCTTGTTCAAGAGGTGATAGAGGGGTTTGATGGCTTGGAGAAAGACATGGAGAGCTGAAGTTATCATTGTTTCTGATGTCTGTGCCATATCCATGGTGCTCTGTGGCAGGATGGCGCTCTGTGGATGTGTTTTCCTCCCAGTACGTGTGAAGCTGTTGTACAAATCTCTCCCACTGTCATTGCATCAGCATTAGTGTAATTACCTAATTTTATGCTAGTAAAGCTCTGTGCTTTCTGGAGCTTGGTACCTTCAGGGTGGCACTGTTGAAAATCAGTCCACATCCCAGTCTCAGAACAAACACCGTTAGTTATTTCATGCTTCGAAAAGCAACAAACACCCATTATTTAGAGCTGGTGAGAAATCAGGGTTTCCACCATGTGGAAAACTTCCAGTATTGTGAAATTTATGCTCGTTCCGAATAGAATCGGAAAGTCAATTTCTTGAAATACTTTGTAGAATAGAAATTTCTGAAATATCGATCAAGAAACATCAAAGTGAGCTTATTGAAAATCAGGAGGTTGATTTGAAGGAAACAATTAAAATGTTATTAACCTGTGTTACATGTGCCTGATGTTTCTCTGGTGTGTCAGGGGCTTGACGATGCATTAGACCTTTGGAGCCCATGTCAGTGGTTCCAGGAGAGTACCTTTGTGCCTAGAAAAAGCAGATTATTTGAAAAATACCAGAAGGAGTTGGTGAAAGGGCAGGAGAGAGCCTTGGAGAGGAGTCTGAGATGAGGGGGCTGCACCCTAACATGGCCATAGTGCTGTCATGAAAGTGCTGTAGGTCAGGAGGTAAAAACCCCTCTGACCTTGGCTTTTTGCACCCAAACTTTTCCATTTAATCCTTGATTGAGTTTGATGTCTTTCTGTGAAATGCTTTGATTCCAGCAAAGCATCATTTTCAGTCGAGCAGCTCTTGAAATGCTCTGAGTTACTTCTCTCCCCAAAACTCTGGGAGCACTGTAGCCATTGCTAATATTGAGGGATCAATAACTTGCCTTCTGACACTCCGAAATCAAAGAGAGGGATGGGAAAACCAGGTGTTTAAAAAACTGTGTGTTACAGAAACGTGTTTCACTCCGTGTCTAGCAGGGGAAGCTCTAATAGAAGCTGCTGTTGCCTTGCCAGTTGTGTTCCTGCAGCTGTCTGAGTGCAGGTGTTGTGGGAGGAGAACAGGGATGGCTGTGGCTCCAGGAGCACACCCTTTAAGCCAAACAGCAGAGACTGGGAGGCTTGGGGAAGCTGGCACCTTTCCAGACCTTAAACCTCACTGCTCTGTTTTAATAAGCTGCAAACCCCAGGCCATGGGGCTGTCCAGCTCTCCCACCACCCAAGAGCTGCATAAGGATCGAGCCTGGTTTGGGGAGAAGCTGCTCCATTGGGGTCCTCAAGTCTCTAAAACACCTCAGCAAAGCTGAGGGCTTGTTTCCAAGGGTGGTTCTGCTGATCCAGGCCTGGGACTGTGTTTTGGAGAATCCCTACTGGGCACTGATGGTGGTGAGATCCTAGTTGTGGTATTTTCCCAAAACAGCCCCCTATACCCAGCCTGTGCATCTGGGAAGGGTATTGCTCTCCTGTCTGTGCTGTGAGTCCTGTGGGGGCTGGAATGAGTACTGCTGCTTCCCATCTCTATTGTAATGCATTTTTACCCAAACATTGCTCATATTGTTCAGTTGATGACTATTTTTTTGTTGTTGTTGTAATTTTTAAGCCAAACAACATATTTTCCCCCTGCAATTTGTGCCAGCAGAAAGGAAGGAGGAGAGAATGCTCTGGGTGGGAATTGTTTTGTGGGAGACGTGCAAGCAAATAGGGGAGCCATGAGGAGAGCAAATCACTTTCCAAATAGCATGTGGGGGTGGACAGGAGGGAGGTGTGTGTCAGGAACATGTACTGTGCTTTACAAAGGTAGGGTGACCTTCAGCTGTGTCCTCAAAGCTCTGCCAAAGAGGGAAGCTGATTTTGCGGAGGCCGAAAAGCCTCGTGATTCCTCTGCTTCATCCTGTTCCTGGGGTGGTTGTGCTTTTGCAATAGAACAGGGGGAGATTGAGAACGTAGCATAGTGCCAAACCTCAGGGTGGATCTCACCACCTCTGCCAGGCTGGAGAATCTCTCAGCGTGGTGACAAAGATGTGAGCTCAGTAGTCCTGATGAATTTATCTCCTGGAAACCGGGGATGGGAGAGAAGGCGGTTTGGCAAGCTTTGCTCGAGGAGTTGAGGAGAGGAATGGTCCTGTCGCCTCTGAAATGTGTCGTGTTCAGCCAGTGCTGGGAGGAGCTGGTGCCTGGGCACTGGTGATGTCACTGTGTCATGCCAGGGAGGAGAGCAGTGTGTGGGTAGTGTGGAGGTGCCAGGAGCTGCTCCCTGAGCCCATGTTTGACACAGGCAGTCTGGGAGGGACTTGAAGGGATGTGTAGAATAGAATAGTTCAGTTGGAAGTGGTCTGCAAGGACCATCCAGTCCTGCTGCCTGACCACTTCAGGACTGTCTGAAAGTTAAAGTCAATTATTGAGGCCCTGTTTACCCTGCAGTAGTGTTTCTTCCCATCATTTTTGGAACAATTAAAGCCTCAGAGGGATGCTGTGGGCAGTCCCAGGTGGCAGTTTGTAGTGGACTGTCTCTCTTGTGGATATGATGGACACCCCCATGGTCAGCAGGGTCCCACCAGACCCAGCAAGTGCTGTATCTCATTCTGTTATAGTGAAGTAGTCTCTTCTCTCTCCTTTTTGGCACTTGGCAGTGCTTGAAGGGCCCTCCCTTCCTCCTTCACCTCTGATGTTCACACAGTTGAATCTCAGCTACTTTTCATTTGTCACTGAGGCTTTTCTCCATGCTGCTCACTCATGTCAAACTCTGTTTGCTGAGATGATGTCAAGGAAGTTTTTATTTTGCATTTCTCTTGTTCCCCACCTTTCCCTTTTTCTTTCCTATCCTCTTCCCTTTTTTCCTTCCCTTGTTTTACTTTTCTCTCCTTTCCCATTTCTTTTCTCCAAACCCCTGAGCTCAAGGGCATGGAGGAGCTGAGGACATGCTGGCACACACAAGCTGTGCAGAGCAGTGAGACACAGCAGCTCTTTGCTCCCGTTCCTGCAGTATTTGTAGCATCATCCCAAATAGCTGGCAGCCAAAGGGACCCCCTCCTCTCCCTGTGAAACTTTCCCCCTGCTCTTGGCATTTGCTCCACTGACAGGCATGGGAGCAGATGCTCCGGGATAGATGTGCCAGCGTGGTGGCCAGATGGGTGTGATCACCACAGTGTTGACTGCTCCCATCTTCTGAGCAGGGACCATGAGTGTGTTGTGACCTCGCTGTGCTTTGTTGCTTGCTGAAGGCATGGCCCCCTCCTCCTCCTCCACCCTCCTGGCCTCCTTTGAGTAAATAAGCCTTAGCTGTGTGTTTCCCGAGCTCCCTGCTCCACTTCCACACATCCTATATCACAGAGCCCCAAGGTTTGGATAGTGTGCCATCTGTTCACAGGGAGGCCCTGCCTCGTGTTCTCCTGGGTGAAGGAGCTGTGGGGATGGACTTCCCCCTGTGAACACAGTGGTGGGAGGCTGAGCTGCCCTGGTGCTGCCACAGCATCATTCCCTGGCACCTGGGGTTGGGTATGTGCTGGCAGGGTGGGAGTGGATGCTCTTTGGAGGTCTTTCCCTGCTCTTGATATATCTTTTTCCCTTATGATGCTGCCTGCTGGGGCATCTGATAGCACAGGATTCAGCTGTGCCTGCCATAAATGTTGGGGGCTTTGAGGAGCTCTGTCTTTGATCTGTGGTTCCTGGGGGAGCCTGGTACTGGAAAACTGGAAGACATAACACAGATGATCCCTTAGGCTTCTCTCTCTGGAGCTCTCCTGAAATGATTCCCACTGTTGGTGCTCGTGCAGGCAGTGGGTTTGATTCTCTGTTGCCTGCTGTGGCAGCTCTGGCTGGTCTCCCTCTCTTTCCCAGTACAGCAGCTCTGGGTGGATGGATCCTCTCCTGAGCCCTTCTGATACCCCTGTGCCCGTGGGCACAGCAGCTGATCTGCTCTCTGGTGCTCCCCCTCCCAACAGCCCTGGCAGATTTTAGAGCTTTCTCTGCACCTTGCAGAGGTAGAAATGCACCCTGGGGTGCTCTAAAGTCTCTCAAATCCTGGAAAGGCTGAGAACATCACCTTTGGGATTTGGGGAGAAGAAAGGGGGAGCTGCTCCACGGGCTGGTGTGGCACTGCCTGTGGCGTGGGAACCTGTTGGAATGTGCTGCAGTCTCTGTGTTTAGGTCAAATCCTTGTCTAGAATTACAAATGCATGGCCAGCTTCTCAGTTTCCTCTGAATGGACCTGCACCATGCTGGGAAGGGAATTGGTGTCTGTGGTTCAGAGTAGTTATGCATCCTGAGCTCACCCAGTTCCTGAGGAGCTCCAGACACACCTGATGTGTCTTGATCCAGATGTGTTGGGGTGATACATCATCCCCTGGAAGACCCCAAGGAATCTTTCTGCAGCTCAGAGCATGTCTGGGCTACTTGCACGTTGTTTTCCTGACTCCCATCCCAGCCTTCCCCATTGCTCTGTAATCCCAAACTTGCCTGTTGAGGAGTTCCATCCACCCCTAAAAAAAGGTTGCCATGGTTAGGGTTTGACTCCAAGCTCCTGGGGCATAGTTAAACCCAACCCAAAGCCAGCTCAGTGCTTGGGGTGTTCCTGTGTGATTTGAACCTCCAGGCTGTAACTTGGATAAGGGCATGATGCTTCCAAGCACCCTGCATGCACATGGGAGAACAGGCAGAGAATTGTCCAGCATGCTGGAAAATGAAATTTCCATAAACTCACAATTTTTTAATTTCTATGGCTTTGGTAAGTCCTGGAAAGTGCTGGATGGGTCCTGTGGGTGATGTCAGAAGGTCCTGACAGAGTTCCTGCCCCAGGACTCTGCTCTGGCTCATAGTGCTATCTATGAGGAAGCGCTTGGGGAGGTGGTGGCCCTGTCCTCTTCTAACCACAGTGCCTTTGCTTGTGTTGCAGCTCCCGAGGTGACGCAGGAGACGGTGGAGTCCCTGATGCAGAAGTTCAAGGAGAGCTTCCGCACCAACACACCCATCGAGATCGGGCAGCTCCAGCCCGCGCTGCGCAGCACGTCCGTGGGGAGACGGAAACGCCGGAGCCGCCCCCGAGGTAGGATGTCGTGGTCACCACCTGCTTCTCCAGTGACCATGTCCAGAGCAGACCAGTTGGGGAGGAAGGAGGGAACTCCTCACCCTCACTGCTGAACTCCTCTGTGATGGGGTAAAGAGGGGCAAACCCCACGCAGTATCCTCTGGGTGGTCTGGTGGAGCTGCCTGGGAGTCATGTCACATGTTGTCCCCTCCAAGGGATTCTGCCAGCTCTGCTCCAGGTCCTGAGTCCCTGGACTAACTCAGGTGGTAGTGAAACAGTTTCTTGGCAAGTTTTTGTTTCACAAAGGGGTAAGGTTCACTTTAGCTCTAGCTCACATCACTGGGACCTCTCTTCTTTCTGCTTTCCCAGTGCCTAGGGGTTTTTGGACTCTTTTAGGGGCCACACAGAGGTTGGGAGCAGCATTCATGGATCTAAAGGCTGTACTGAGGGTTCAGGTCCACATTTCCATGTGTGGGGGAGGAGGCATCAGGGTCCCTGCAGGGATGATGGACAGGAGGGTCCTTTGGCCACAGCCTGCCCAGCGCACTGAAGGTCTTCGTGGCAGCGCTGGGAGGTGGGAAGGAAATACTTTTCTCACTGTTTACTCTTGGTTTTGTTTTTCATTTATTTATGAGTCTGAAATGTGATCTTTTATTCTGGATACATTTTCCTGCAATACAGGCCTGGAAAGGGCTTTTTTTTTTTTTTTTACTATAGCTCTGCCCATGAATTATTCACTTAGTGTGAAGAAAATGTTCTGACTCTTTAACTGGTTTAAATTATTTGGTTTGTTTTCTAGTAGTTATTCAAATACGTTTCTCTGGATTTTAGTGTGTGTGTGGGTGCTTTGGGGTCCACAGGGACTGTCTGGGGAAGTTTTCCTGATTCCCTGCTCCAGCCTCTTCTTTTTTTTTTTTTGGTTTTTTTTTTGCATGTGTGTGTTTTTATTTCACTTTTGAACTGCCAGAAGGTAAGAGGCTTTTTGGTTGCTAATGGAACAAGTCAGTTAATCCTTGCAGCCCAGCTTAGGAGGAGAGACAATGCCCAGCTGCAGGCTGAGCCTCTGGCTGTGTGGGAGCAGAGTATGGCCCTGAGCCAGCCTGGCTTGTCCCCAGTCTCTGGGGACACCTCCCACCCCATTTCCCACCTCCCCAGGATACCTGTGCCTATTAGTGGCCACAGGAGTAGTCTGGATAGCAGGACAAGAGTGCCCTTGATCGCTCTGCATTTCCCTCCAGGCTGGTGTTTCCTCAATGTGAAAGCTGGAGATTGGTCTGTACCTAGTGTCTGTGTGGGATGAGGAGACCAAGGCATAACTTACCCCACAGGCTTTAGGAGACCCTGACTTCCAGCGTCCCCACCTACATGAGCCTTCACCAGCACTCCCTACAGAAGAGATTTTATGGTCTCAAACATCAGGAATCAGTGAGCAGCGCCAAAAAACCAGCCAGCCTCCAGTGGAGATCTCACTCCCTTTAGCCTCATTCCATCCATCTTCTTTTCTCTTTAGTTTAAATTTCTTTTTGCTTGTGAAGGGGGTGGTCAGGCACTGCTGCTGAGCTGATCCATGCCTTTCCCTGCCCTTTCCTTCTCCTGTGCCAGAGATTTTATTTTTACAGCCTGTGGTGACCTACCCTTCTGACAGCCAAACAGCTGGAGTGGGAGCGAATGTTCAGGTTAAAGAATGATGCCACAACTCAGGATGTTTGCATTTGCCATCCAATTGCAAACACAAACCCTTTGCCTCATTAATCCATTGCAATTCATGAGACTTTTTCTTCCCCGTGCCCCTAAATGAAATTGTCCATTTGGGATACATTTATTTCCTCCTAACGGCCGTATGACAGTTCCACTGATGGAGTTTGCATCCAACTTTGTTCCTGGGTAGTGACAAGTCGGCCTGACGGATGCATGTGTGTAATTATTTTTCTTGTGGTTTGATTTAATTAATGCTTAACCTCGTCAGAGCCCTACAGCTGGAGCACTCTCCCTGCAGCAACTGTGCACAGCAGAAGGATTTCCTCCTCTATAGAAAAGCTCCAAAAGGGTTTCTGAGTGCTGCTTCTTCAGAAGGATGGGGGTAAACCATCCAAACCAGATAAAAAACAACCCAACACCCCAGGACAAGAGAAACAAATCTGCCATCAGCTTTTCTTTGCTTCGCTTCCCTGCCCTGTGTTGAAACTGCTGCCCATTGCTCGTCATTAAATCTGGTTCTGTGGTGAGAGTTTCCAGCAGCAGTGGGAGAGATGCTGTTTTGACAAGTAGACTGACTTTAAGAAAACCCCAAAATCACAGCACCTTCTCCATTCACCGTGCCATATAACTTTATTCTGTCTAATGCCTCTTTCATACAACCTTTCTCCCTAAACACTTCTATCGAGTGAAGCACATTTAGAGGTTATGAATAATAGAGGGAGAGTGAGGATGGTGAGAGCTGAGGGGCAGGAGGGGTGGGCTGGAAGGAGATCTCTGTAGGGGCTGGCAGCACTGGAGGGAAGGATGCTGCATCCAAGATGTTTCAGTGGTTCCCAAAATGCAGCCAGGTGGTATCCAGCTCATCCCAACCTGGCTCCATCAAAAGCAGGAAGTGCTGCTAGGGAAGGGGGCAAGGAGAGGCAGTGGGGCAGGGACTGAGGATGGGGGTTTGGCCAGTGGACCACCCTGCATGTGTGGACACAGGGGCTGGGTGGGATGTTGGGCTGTGGGGCTGGGAGGTGGCCTTGGGGGTGGCTGGTGTGTGCAGAGAGGGGGTCTGGTGCCCTCTCCTGGGGCAGGGCTTTAAAAACACCCTGGATTCGGGAAGAAGTAACCCATAATGATCCTTCTGCTGAGACAGCATGTGCTGTTTATTGAGATGTGCTGCTTAGTAGGGCTGCAGCTTCTTGGGGTTTGGAGGTCTTGGCTGTGCCCTGAGTTATGCAAAGTTCCCTGAGGGAGGAGTGTTGCAGCTCAGCTGGGCTCATCCATGGTCCCTGTTTTTGCCAGGACACCTCTGCCTCCACCTTACTTTGTCCATCTGTTGTGGTGCCTTTGGAGCATCATATTTTGCTGGCGAGACTTTTTGAGGGTTTAGCTGAAAACTTCACCTCCCATGAGTCAAAGCATCATGTCCAGCTCTGTGAGTTGGTCCTTAGTGAAAATAAAACCTTTCATGGCTCTGTGCAGGGGCTGCTGTCTGGGATCATTCCATAGTGGAAGCAATGGGACTGTCACCTGGTGTTTGCACTACCCATAGTTGGAGGAGTTTTTGGGTACAGACAGAAGGAAAAGGGAAGATCAGTGAGGAGGAAGAGTTTTCCCCAGCCAAAGCTGGTGTGTGTGAATGTACCCCTGCCATGGGGCGGCTCATTTTAAAGAGCTTTTCTTCTCATCCTTTTTTGCATTGACTGGGTCAGTTTCTAACAAAAATGTTTGTATATTTGGGGTTTTTGGCCCCTAGTTTACCTTTCTCTGGCCACGTTTACTTTTTCAGTTGACTGGTACTCTTTGTAGGATTAAATTAATTCAACTAAAAGTTTCCACTTAGTTAATTGCATTACCCTGCATTTCTCTCAATGCATGGACCTCGCTGCAGTGCTGGGGAAATGGGGAGGGCTCTCCTCATCCAGCCTTTACTGGGAAGTCTGGAAGGAGAGGAGCTTGTTGAAAACCCAGAAGTCTGTGTTGCATAGGGCAAGTGAGTATGGAGCAGAGTGAACCCAACATGGTCAAGCAGGGGGTTTGTGGGTGTTGAATTCTGTGGTATGTGCAGGGTTTGGCCCCTCTCCTGAAGGGGAGGGATGCAGAAAATCCTTTTTCCATTGACAGTGGTTGCAGGACAGCAGGATGGACAAAGATGTCACCCAGGTTGGCACCAGTGGGGACAAAAACAAGCACCCACTACTATTTTAACATCCAACTTAGAGAGATGAAGTACTTGAGGTCAATTTGGCCTCAGACAGGAGTTATCCAAATAGCTCCTGTTACTTATTTCTTTATTTTAACTCCATTTTGGTTTGTTTTGCATCTGCAGTTATTTTCCTAAGATGCTCTGTGACCTCCTAGCTTTGGGGAGAGGATTAAAAATGTCAGGTTTGCTTTTTATTTTCTCATTAATGACAAAAACTCACTTTAAAAAACATACACGTGGCTTTCAGCTAGCAAAATTCTGTGGGGATAACGGAGCCTCTGATTCCTGCATTTTATTTCTGTAGTCCCCACTCAGCATTAACGTTACCATCTCTAATTACACCCAAACGAGGTGTTTACCTTGGCACCCCGCCTTGCTCCCCACTAAATTAATGTTGCACTCAGAACAAGCGCCCTGCCCGGGTGCCTGGCTGAGCTGAGATCTATTTGAACGGATTAACGAGCTTGTAAATCTGCAAACAGGATTAGAAACAAGAGCATCTTCCTTGAGCTCCCCCTCCTCACCCGCTCGCCTCCTGCCCTGATGCCTGGGGACCGAGCTGGGCAAGAGACAGGAGTGTGGGTGAGGAGGGAGAGCTTTGTTTTCTCTCCAACCTAAATAGCAGCAGTAAACTGGATGTAAAGGGGGTGTAACTCCTTGGGGGAGTCACTGGAGAGAGTTGCTGGTTCATTAGAAGCACCCAGTGCTGCAAAGTTGCTGTTTTCCTGTTCTCTGTCTTTTAAGAACCAAATTCCTCTTTGTAATCGGTTGCAGTGATTAGGGTCGTCTTTTATTTTTTTCTGATACTTGGTGGTTTTATTCCTTTTTTTTTTTTTTTTAAAGGAAAAGGAATGCTGACCAGGCAGGGCTGCTTGGCTTTAACTGGGTGCTGTCCTTGTTCATCCCCATCAGCACCTGCACTTGGGTGCTCTGTACCATGAGCGTCCTTGTCCCCATCATGTGATTATCCTCGGCCCTGTGCCTTGGCAGCAGCTGGGACAGTAGGCATTGCCCCAGTTTTGAGTGTCTCACAGGGGTGATTCAGCAAGATTTTGGGGCCAGTTGAATGTGGGATCAGTATTAGTTGAGTATTAGCATTCCTGCATCCTCCAGATTGCCTCAGCTGGGTTCTTGGACCCCCCAAACCACTATCAAGATGTGTTTCAGCATCTGTCATGGCACACAGGTATAAAAGCACACCCATGGCAGCCATGTCCCTGCCCTGGGCTCGTGTTTCCAGCCTGACCTCTGCCACTGCATGTTGGGTCAGAGGAGATGTTTCCGCTCCGGGCTGGGGACCTGCACTGGGTCTCCTGACTCCTGTATTTATACATCCTGCGTGGTGCTGGGTAATCAGAAAATGCAATATCGCTGTCACCAGCTCTCTGAAGACATCCAGCCTGAGTAATTTAACATGTCAGCTCCATCCATCACGGAGACGCAGCCGGCAAACCAACGCGGAGCGGCCGGAGGGGGCTGGGATGGTGGCTGTGGAGCAGCTGCTGCCTGTGCCACTGCCTGGTCCCCTTGGTGTGGTATGAGAGCAGAGAGAGCACCAGATCACCGCCTCTGTCCACCCCAGCCATCTGTCTGTGCTAAAGGGGCCAGGTCTGGTGCATAGCAAGGTTGCAGAGGGATGTGCCATGCCCTGCCTGTGCAGGCAGCATCCAGGTAGCTCTCCTGGGCAGAGGAGATGGCTGTGCTGAGCTCCTGGGAGGAAAACACTCCTGTAGCTGGTGTCTGTCTTCCAGCCCTGGACACTGTGACTGCAAAGGAGCCAGGGGCAGCCCCTGCTCAGTGAGAATAGGATGTGCAGTAGGGCTGCAGCCCTGGCTTGTTGCCCAAGGGCCTGTGTTAGAAGCCCAGATTAATTAAGATTTTTCTCGCTGATGCAAATAAGCCTGATTGGTTTTACCACTCTGCTGTGCCTTTCAACCCCCCAGACCCTGAGTGTGGGTGTATCATGGCGTTGGATGTTTGCTGTGTTTGTGTCTGAGGAGGGGCTGATTGCTGGGTTATGGTTTGGGGTGTGAGTCCATAAACCCCCAGCCCACATGTACAAGCACTAAGTGCAGCTGTGTGCAAGCACTGACCCCTCCTGCTGCTTGCGGGAGGAAGAGATCTGGCAAAGCCTCTTCTGCCACTCTGTTGAGACCCCCCTCCACCCCAAGGGCACTTCTTGGCCAGGTGAGGGCATGGACAGGGCAGGAGCCTCGTGCTGAGCTCCTGATGTCCTGCTGGCTCCTGCCAGCCACCTCTCATTGTGGTGATTAAGGATTTCAGAGGGCAGAAGGCACTGCTCATTTTCTGTTCTCCTGCCAAGAAATGGGGAAATTGTGCTTCTGCCTACAATAAAGGATTTTTTAAAAACAGTAAAATATTTTAATGGCAGTTTAAAGGGCCGCTGTCAACTCCCAGAGGCCTCTTTGCTTTAAACTCTGCAAGGATTGAAGGACTTCTGCCAGTTAAAGTCTGTGTCACTTTTAAAGCATCCGTTGCTCCTTGGTGTGCCTGGGACTGAAGCCAGCTGGGCTCCTCCTGCATCCTGCTCCATCTCCAGCCCAGAGAGGAGGATGCCAGGTAAACCACGGGCCAGCCCTGCTCCTGTCAGTCCTGACCACTGCAGTGCCATGTGCTGCTGGTTGTCATGGCAAGCTGGGGGAGCAGATGGGCCAAAGCAGGTGATGAGGAAGAAAACTGGGACCTTTGCCAAGCACTGGGGTCCTGGGTGCCCCTTGGGTGCTGTGTTCCCCACGTCCTGCTTGTCCCTGCTGGGTTTGCTTTGAAGCAAACACCTAAAATTCACTGTATTTCACTGTGTAGGTGTCCTTGGGGAGAGCAGCTGCCACACTCAGGGCTTTTCTTTGTAAGCACCTTGAAATAATTTGTAAAATATGTTTCTTAGGCTAGAAATAATCCTACATTTACATGACAATTGGCATAGCAGAGTCTTGATTTTTGATGATGGCAATAAGGGACCAGTGAAATCATGAGCGGCAAAAGTCCCTGGTCGCTTCTGGTGACCCCAAGTAGAGTGTCTTTGTCAGGAGTGGTGGGTGCTGGCCAAATCTGGCATCTCTGCCCAGGAGCTCCCAGTTGCTCCTGCTGCTTGGCATCCCAGCTGATAGGGCTCATTTTTTTCCCCCCTCTCTATTGCTTGCAGGTGGGATCGGGTTTGGACGTGCCAAAGGAAACTCTGGCTCAGAGGCAGACGATGAAACACAGCTCACCTTCTACACGGAGCAGTATCGGAGCCGGAGACGAAGCAAAGGTACAAAGTGACACAGTGATTGCACATGGGGGAAAAAATGGTTGAGCACCTGGATTGTTCCCATGGCTGATGGTATCTGACATTGCCCCAGTCTAAAGGATCACCATACCAGTCTGTGGTGGTAAGGACATCCCAAGATGTGCTGTCTGTGTGATGCAGCACCGTGCACAAATCACGTTTCCTAGTGATGTTGCTGAGGTTCTGAGTTTCTTTGATGGTTTCTAATATCAGTTACTTTCCGCATGCCCTGGCACTTCCCCAAAGCTGCACCAGCAGGGACTGATTGTGTCCATCATCATCCTGGCACCAGTGCAGCTGTCAGGGATGGTCACCTTGGCAATTCCTTTCTCTGAACTCCTATTTTCTGCCCTTTATTTCCCATGCAAAGCATCCGTTGGATGAAAGTTTCCTGGCCTTCCTCTTGGCACAAAGGCAATTAAAAGGAACAAATTCAAAATGAGGGTTGGGGCAGGGATTTGTAGACCGAGGTCCCTTCAGGCTCTTTTGTGAGTTAGAGAAGCTGAGAAACTGAAATATCATCTGCAGTTTGAAATCGGAGTCCGCGTTTCCTCTGGTCACATCACGCTGGATCAGTTTTGTTCAGGACTCGCAGGCTGAGCTGTTTAGCAGAGGAGAGGACGAGCCCTGCTGCTGCTTCTGCTGCTGTGTTTGAAAAATCACAGTCGGGAAATAACTCCGTTGGGAAGCAATTTAAAAATCGCACAGTGGGTCTGCTCCCTCCATTTGTTTTGTGCATGAAGCCGGGCCTCGGCAGAGCGCAGCAGCCAGATAGATGCCCGTACCCACCACAGCACACACAGCCCCATTTGTTTCCATGATGAGCCATTCCTATAAATGCTCCCTATGTGTTTATTTGAATGTGAAATTACCTCAGCACCTCTGATCAGCTCGATGGTTGCACATGGGAACAGACAGACGTATGCACAGGGGTGCACTGCATTTGTTCCTGCTGAAAGGCTGGGTCTTCAATTTTAAGTGTTTGGGGTTTTTTTTCTTCTTCTTTTCCATGTGTTTTAGGATCATGAGAAATTATCACTGAGTTTAAAATGAGCCTTTGATGAAAAGCAGGGAGAAGATTCATGAGTTAGTTACCTGTTGCAGTACAAACACAACTGTGTTCAGAGGAAAATCATAGAATCACAGAATTTCAGACTGGTTTGGGCTAGAAGGGACCTTAAAAATCATCTAGTTTCACTCTATTGCCACAGGCAGGGACACATTCCATGAGGCCAGGTTGTTCCAAGCCCCATCCAGCCTGACCTTGAACACTTCCAGAGATGGCATAGCCACAGATTCTCTGGGGAATGTGTTCCAGTGCCTTAATGCTCTCACAGGAAAATATTTCTTCCTAATATCCAATCTAACCCTGCCCTCTGTCAGTGTGAAGCCATTCCCCCTTGTCCTGTCACTATACACCTATGTCAAAAGTCCCCCTTCAGCTCTCTTGTAGGCTCCCTTCAGGAGCCAAAAAGCTACAATTAGGTCTCCCCAAACCCTTCTCTTCTCCAGATGGAGCAGCCCCAATTCTCTCAGCCTTTCCTCACACAAGAGATGCTCCACCACTCTAATCATCTTTGTGGCTGTGTGAGAGAAGGAAGAAACTGGTTGTATTACAGAGACAAAAGAAACTGTCCCAAAACATTGCTGGTGCAGGGAGCAAATTTCCCAAGTGCTGGAGCATTTTTTTTCCAGTTACTCTGCAACACTGGCCTGGCTGTGAAAGCCCTTGGGTACTTCGGGAAAGTCACTGAAGTTTGCGGTTTTTTCACCTTCCACTAGGGAAAGGGGTGATGGTGTGCGAGAAAGGTGTGGAAAAGAGTATTTTAATGAAAAGCAGATAAATCTTTGCAAGGCTGCCTTGATGCCATTCCCCCTGAGGTTGAGTGCTCTGTCAGTCTCTTGAAACACACTCGTACTGGATGCTGGGCACAAAGATATCCTTATTGACGTGTGTGTTGGTTTTGGGTTGTTTGTTTAAGCTTCCTTGTACGGCAAATAAAAAGGAATAGATGAGTGGGAAGAACTCCTTTCTTTTCCCATGAATAAGCCGTTGTTCACCTGGGCAGCTTTGATGGCTGGATTTGAAGGGAATTCAAGAGGCAGAGCTGCCTTGCGTCGTTGCACAGAGCTGGATGTTAGATCTGCATTAGCGTTTGAGCGATGCTGCAAGAACCTGGCTTGTTCATGTTCACTGGTGGCTAACAGAGGGAATTGTCTTGCATAAAGTCCCCATTGTACTCCCCCTCCTGTCTAGCTAAATTTTGCCATCACTGCGTCCTTGAAAGGAATTTTCTATTATCTTTTCATTGACTCTTCTCTCCCTCATGGAAGGAAAGCGATAGCGTAGTGGGAAGTCGTAGTACCAAACTCATAATTACAAGTTCAGCCAAGATCCATAATTGGACGGGATCGTAACTCTAATAGAGAAGGATGCATCGTCAGATACAGTTAATTCTTACAATGATGTTCCCATATTGATTTCGCTGTGCTTGCGTGTTGTTGCAGGTGCTGTCAGATAGTTATCAGGTCCAAGGAGAGAGATTCCTTGGGGTTCTCTCCTTGGCTGAAATTTTGCAGGATTGAGCCTAATTACTGGTACTGTCAAGGCATTGATCCCAAACGATGCAATGGGAGTTGCCACTTAGGTGGTGCATAGGTTTGCTTTTATTTGAGCTTGCTTGAAGCTGCCTGGTTAAGTGGCCGTGGGCTTTGTCTCTTGGAGAAGGAGGACGGCAGGTTCTGTAGTGCCTTGGTAAGGTGTATTTGAGGGACATTCCCATAGGTCAATACTGAGTGAGGGAGAGCTTGTTCTGGTGGCTCAGGAGCAGCAGACCCATTGATACCTGGGTTTCAGTGCTGGAATGCACGGAGAAGTCTGATCAGTCCAGGCACGGAGGCTGGGATGGCTGAGGCATCACCTTCTGTGATCCCAGTATGCTGCACTATGCATCTTCCCAGCTTCTAGGTCTGTGGGTTGCTCTTACACTTAAGTTCTCTTTTATTTGGAAAGTCTCCAGAGAAATTCTAGGGGAGGAGAGCGCAAAACTAGTGCAGAGGACACCTTTCTGTGAAGCCTTGCTCTTTACTATCGGGCTCAGCCCCATCCCTGAGATCTGAGCTGGGAGAGGTGAAGCTGGTCAGTGGTGTCCATGGGGAGCTGACTCATGCTCAGAAGTGCTCTGTTCACACCCATCTTCAGTGAGCCATCTCTTCTCCATGGTCCCCTGCCTGTGCCCACACCAGCTCTCCACCTCTGCTTCCTTTTCAAGGGATCAGTGTGAGCTGGTGGCAGGGCTGACGTGCAGTCTTGAGGGAGCTGGAATTTGGACTCCTTTTCCAAGTGAATCAAGTCCTGAGAGAGGCTGTCAAGCCAAGCCCAGCTCCATGCTTGGAGGCTGGAGGGACCCTCAGCTGGAGCCAGGGATAGCTGGTTTGCTGCTTCCTACTGACCCTCAGTATTGACTCCTCGAGGTTTTCTAGAAATCAGATTTTATTGCAACCTCTTTGCAGCAGGTTTGTGCACTCCAAGGCTCTGCTTGTCATGGGGGCTGGCTCTCTGCTTTCTTGCTCCCCTGAGAAAATTGGGAAACATGGGAACTTGGGTAAACATAGGTGCACAGATAGCTCTTGTCTCCAGGGCTGTTGGTTATCACACGTTTTACCAGTGCTGAAATATCTATGAGGGAGAACCTACCAGTGTTGTAAAGATGTGAATCCACATCCCCTGCTGTCCATGGCTGAGATCAAAGATTTGGTACTTAGTTCCTCTCTCTGGAGCAGGGTAGGATGTGTTTAGTCACTCTCTGAGTTTGAGAGGAAAATATTAGTAGTAAAAATCCCCCTAAACCAAGAAGGCAGAGCAAACCTCACTTGTACATCACTCCTGCTCCATCCCCCTTGCTCTGGGGTAGTGTTTGCCTCCTGCCCAGCAAAATATATTTAGCTCCAGGTCTGTACAGCTCCAAGATCCCCTGGTCACAGGCAGTGCCTGCCCCATGGCTGCTCAGATAGGAAAAGATGAGGGGGGAAGAAGCAGCATTGGAACTCCAAGGCCACACCAGGCTCCCTGTCTGGCTCATTAAGGACTCAGTGAGCCCCTTCTTGCTGGAAGGGAGGTACAAACAAGTCTTCCCCACCTCCCTCTGCTTTCTCAGGCCACAGAGCAGGTGCTCTGTAACACAGAAATGTGCAGTAGATGCTGTGCAACTCCCTGCCTTGGGGGGAACTGAGGCAGGGAAAAGTGATGGTGTCATATGGAGACTCTGTGAGGGGCTGAGCCCTCCCATGCCAATTGTCCTGGAGGTCCAGAGACCCTGTGCCCTTTGCTGCAGCCTAGGTATTGTCTGAACCTCTGGGACCTGCTGGGAGCCCCTGTATTTGAGCCTCTGGGACCTGCCAGGGGTCTCTGCAGCTGCTGCTAAACCCCTGGGTCTGGGGCTGGTGTCAGTCCCCTGTCAGGCAGAGAGATCAGGTACAGAGTTGTTGGAAACCCAGGTACAAAGTGGAGTGTGGGGTGCAAATGCAAAGCAATGCTGGTGGTCCTGTGATGGTTGAGATGGGCTGGAGGGAGCCTGGCAGAGTGTCCACCCTTCTGGGGTATCTCATTCAATGCCCTCAGCTGGCTGCTGCTCCTCAGGTAGGCTTTGGCATCTGCTTCAGCCTGAGCTGGACCACCCTGAGCCCACTCCCTCGTGCCTGGGTTTGGGATTGCTTCACCTCTCTCAGCATGATCTCTGTTGCAGCCTGTTAAAAGAGGAAAGAGGGAAATACCCACCCTGTTTGCGTGCATAGCTGTTGTTCTGATGGTACCTTCCCATCCCAGGAGAGCTCCCCATCACCCCAGGGAAGGCAGGACATGGTTTTGGGATGCTGTTCAGCTGAGGTCTCTGTGAACAAGGCACCTGGCTGTTCCCATAGCGTGCGGTGATGGTTTTGACAAATTAACAGAGTTCAATTATGTACCTTGGATTGGTGTCAACTGTGCGTGTGTGCACGTGTGTGTGTGTGCTGGGCTGGCTGGCTGAGCCTTCTGAGGGCTGTTAGAGAAATGAGAAGCTGAGCTTTGATCTGCCTCTGTATTTGGTGTTTAAAACAAGGCCTTTTATAAGGGAATATTAGGTATTCGAAGTCTGCTACATATGAGGAAGCTTCGCTTTGATCCTCTCCCGTCTCCAGCGGCAGCAGGCACTTATTATTTCATGGGGAACTAAATGAAGTGCAGAATGAAATTTGGGTACCATCCTCCATGCTCTGCCAATGCCCCTGGCCTTGCTGGGGCTGAGCAAATGCCGTGGGCAAGATGTTAAACTTTGTTGTGCTCCTTCAGGGAATTGCCCTCCCGGGTTTGCCTGGGGCCTGACTCACCTTCAAACTAAGGGAGATGCTGTTGGGAATCAAATGGGAGACAAAAGGCAATAAAGCAAATGTGCTTGGGTTGCTTCCTGCAGTACGAAGGAGGAATGGGTCTCTTGGTGCCTGGTGCTGTTTGTATGTGCTTGGGAAGCTTCTTCCTCCTTTCAGCCCCGTGTCTATCCCCTGTGGATGGCACAGACAGGCTGGGGTTCCCTGGGAAGGACACACAGAGCAGGGGCAGGTGGACTGGTTGGTGCTGGTGTCTGGTGCCCACCCAACTGGTTCATGGCATGTGGAGCCATGCTGCTCTCTGTGAGGCCAGGGAAGAGCACCCCAGAGGGCACACTCAGGCTCCCGTGGAACCTGCACATCCCCAAATCTCAGGGATGAGGTACCTTCAAGATACAGGTCTTGTCTTTGCCTTTCCAGAGTACCAGAGTCCATCCCACCAGACTGCAGCACAGCCATGCCCACACCACTGCCATGCCCAGGGCAGTGGTGTCTTTGGTAGATGCTGCTAATTTCCAGCCCTTCTTGGCTTGCTGTCATGGATGCTGCTTTTCCAACGAGCAAACAAGCGTGATCCTTTAGTATAATGGCTTTTTTTTCCCCCCGCAGAGCAATGAGGCACTGCAAGAGCACATAAAACACACCCTGAACCCCTCTCCATCCCCAGGACTCTGGCTGTGCAATGAAGCTGGGCTGGGGTTGCTTCAGCTCCCTCTTGGCTCCCTAAATCCCCAGGGGCTGTAGATATGAGGGTGCATACACACTCCTGCCCATGCCTAGGGAACTGAGCTGTTGGGAGAGGGGCTGGGCAGTAGAAGGGTCTGCAAGTAAAGTGGTGGTGGAGCTGTGCTGGCCGCAGGCTCTTTAACTTCCCCAGACTGCGCTGGAGATAAAGGCTTTTACATCTGTTCCTGGAGGCAGTGCGGGTCTTCCTATTTATTTATTTTCCGATTGTATCTGATACAGCCTCAGCGAGTAATTGAGTGTTTGAGAGTGAAAAATTATCTCTCCGGCTTGGCCCTTATCTTGACAGCAAAGCAGCACTTTTAATTTAATTTTGTTCAGAGCATGTGGGTAACAAATTTCACTAATCGCTCTGCTGTCGCCCTCCGCATGGTAACGAGTCTCTTGTTTCCCGGGAAGCAGAACATAAACACGGTGCTGGATGCAGGGGAGAGGAGGGCGAGGGTTAGCGCTGGATGGAAAATGAGGATGCATTTTGTTGCAGATGCTCAGTGTGCCCATGGCACGATGGATTTGTCTCCTGGCTGGAGCAGGGAGTGGTGGATGTCGTGCTTGTACTTCTACGATGCTTGGCTGAGAAACTGAGGCACAGAGGGATGTACCCCAACCCCGGGGAAATGCTGCAGGGCAGAAGTTTTCATTCTCACCCTGTTGTTCAGTTTGCATGTGTTCCAAAAATAATGGATGGAATGGAAATACAGTCTGGTTTGGGATTTTTTTGTTTGGTTGGTTTTCAGAGATCCCAGTCCAGTTCCCAAATCCCAGCTCTGCCTGCAGGGTGGCAAAGGGAGGATGGGCAGCATGATGAAGGTCCAGCCAGGATGGACAGCTTGCTGAGTCCTTGGATACCTCACCACCAGGTCCTGAGATATCTCCTGCTGCGTCCTGAGCCCTCCCCAGCAGCTTGGCCTCCATCGCTGCTCTCCTGGTCTCCAAAATCAATTCAGCTGTCTGACCAGCCCTTTGCTCCCTGAGCACAATCCTCCCCGGGCTGTGACTCAACATGAACTATTTCATAGATAATGATTACTTTTTTCCCTTTTTCCTGTAGGGATAATATTTTTGTTACAGTGTATTGAAAATTGCTTTCCCTCCTCCTTAAAATGAAGCCTTCCACTCAGCTTTGCCTTTGTGCTTGTATATTGTAAAATTGGGACTCATTTGGAGTGTAAAACAAAAAAAGATCAGGCCTTAATTCCAGGAGAAGTGTTTTCATTGATTTTTGTGAAAGAAAATTCCAGTGCAGACAATCTCTGCCTTTAAATATGTAACTGTTTCTTTAATGTGATTTTATCTCTACCAATTCAGCACCGAAAACATGAAAGCAAAACTGACTTCATTGATTGTAATTGTCCATGCCCAGAGAAATGCAAAAAATGTAACAGTGAGAGGAGAGCAAATGAGGTTTGCACAAATTCTTCCCCCTTTGCTGTGCTGAGGGAGGTCTAAGCTATGTGGGCAGGTGAACCCAGTGGTGATGGGGCTGGTGGATCAGCAGAGCAGCATCTCAGCCTGTGCCATTTTGGTCATCTCCTTTTTCCCCCTCCCCTCAGCTGCTCTTTCCTTGCCCAGCCTTCAAGGTTTTACCTTTCCCTCTGTTTCCCCCCCTTCCTCCTCCTCCTTCTGGTTGCAATTTGCTGGCAGTGTCTCCCTGCCAGCTGCAGGCACAATGTTTTAGAGCAAAGGGGGAGCACCACTGACAACTGTATAATTAGGAAATATATACATTTATTCAGCACGTAAGGCATTATAACTCCAGGAGCACCTCAAGAGCCAAGGCTCAGGCTGCTGGAGGAGCACGAAAACTCACAGTGGCACACAGGAGCTCATCCAGTGAGCCCTTGACCTTGCCATGGGGTCCAGCAGCCCAGCCCAAACCTCCCCACAGACACCATGCCAGCCCTTGACATCCTCCTCCCCCTGACCTGCACCCCAGAGCTGCCTTTTCTGCAGCCCCCCTGTGCTGTACTGGAGGATGGCTTAGCTAATTGCTAGAGGATAATTCATAAATGTTAATAGTATTAATCTGATTCAGCATGTGCTTAGTAAGATCAAATCCTCTATAAATCCCGGAGTGTCTGATCTCACTCTTCTGCTGCACAATGCTGCTGTCTTTCCTCCTTGCTTCCCCCCATCCCTTCTTGTGTGCATCTTCTCTGCCTCCTTGGAGGTCAGAGGCATCTCCCCCAATAAGGGAGAAGCAAAGCCACCTCTTCAGGGCTGATCCCTGTCCTGCTGGCTCTGGAATGAGGCTGGAGACTAACCTTTTCCCAAGCCCTGATCCAGATCCAGGCTGCAGCTATAAGCACCTTCACTTGGGATTTGTCCAGGACAGCAACGGAGAAGGTGCCTTGAGAAGTGTCTCAGGCCAAGCCTTGTGTAGGGGGTGTGTGAGGAAATACATGCCTGAGGTCTCATCTCGCTGCTTGGATGCAGCATGGGGGGTTCATTGCATCCACAGCCATCATCTGTGTTTGGTTTGGGATCTGGGGGTGAAGGCTTGGTGGGAACATGGTGCTGGAGAGCTGTGTCTGTCTGGAAGGAGGATCTCCCATCCCATCCTGTGTGCCTGGTGTGCTGGAGAAAGAGGGACCATCCTGCTGTGGTGGGAGGGGAGGGTGTGGGCAGGAGGGGAATCAGGCACTGCTGCTCCCCACATAGGGGTGTTTTGTGGCCAGAGCCACCTGCCAACACCTCTGCTTGTCTTAATTGGTGTTTGATTTGATTCGACATGATCTCCCACTTGTAAAACACCTCAAGATGTTTCTGTGTGTGAGGGTGTCCTGGAAACGCTGCTGTATCGCATTAATGAGCCTCTGCTGGAACATAACGGAGGATCATTAGGAGCCCAATTGCTCCGACATGCCAGCAACACTGGCATGCTCTGGGAGCATCGTGGGGATGCAGGATGGGCCGTGGTGGGCTCACTGCTGTCCCTGTGCTGGGTGTTGCATGCGGCACAGCGCAGTGGGCACCGGTGCCTCTGTGTGTGTATGTGTTGCTAAGCAGTTCCAGCTCTCGCTGTTCTCCTGCTCACAGTGCCCAGCCCCGTCTTCCTCGGGTGGTGGAAATACATTTTCATATGCGAGTAGCCACGAAACATTCCGTGTGATGCCATTATCTCCAGGGGGGTGGGGAAGATTGCAAAGCACTTGGCATTTAACACCCACATATGGTTAACACCACGGGCTGTGTGCTGATAAAGATGGGGTAATTAAAGTTTATTTTTTTATAGACTAATCTCCCAAGCATGTATTTATGAGCCTGATTTAGAAACATCGTATTACCAAGAGCATGGGATATTTGTGTTGCTCATAAATCCATACATGTTCTGAACACACCTTTTTTTTTCTCCCCTAAATTTAGACAGCACTACTAATATTAAAAAGAAATGAGCTTGGAGTTTTGTTGCTTTTTTTTTTCCTCCCATGTCCTTTAGGTGGGCAAGGGAAGGTGTACAAAACAGCAAGTAATTAACTGCACGAGGAAATGATATTTCAAAGGAGCCACGGTGTGTTTGGAGGGGCTGTTTGCTGAGTGTTTACACCAGTGGCTTTGAGTTTATCTTCATCTTGCAGCAGGTGCAAAATCTTCAGGGGAATGCGATGCTTTGCAAGTGGTTTCTGAGCTGACTGCAAAGGGACCCACATCTTCTTCAGGCTAATTTTCACTGGGGTTTAAGGAGAGGAAAAAAATCCAGGTTGGGGAAGGTGGTGGTGGCTGGAACAACTCGTACCACAGTCCTGGCTACTCCTCTTGTTTTCCAGTCTAATTAAGCTGTTGGATCACTAGCACAGAGCATCTCAGGTATGATTGTGCCCTGAAATGGAGCAGTTTGCCTTTTTTTCTGCTTTTCCCTCTTTGCTCTTGCAGGCTGTGGAGAGGCGTTAGTTCTCCCCATTTGGAAAGAAGTAATTTATTCTTAATCCCGGTTGAGTGCCCTGCCTGCTGCTCTGACTGCTTCTTGGACACAGGCTCTCCAGGTCTGCCGCTCCTGGAAGCCTCCACAGGCCATCGCTTTCCCCCCAGAGCAGCCCAACTGGGTGCTTGGGCACTCACTCACTCTGTTGCAACCACTTAAAATACAACAGAAACATCTTGAATTAAAACTTCAGGGAGGTCATCTTAGTGTAAGAAGTGCTTTTTTAGGGCAGAGGGATCTGGGGAGCGAGTTTGGTCTCAGCTGTGCCTGGTCACCACCTTCCTCTTGGGTTTCTTGTACCTCAAAACACTCAAATCAAGGCTTGTATTGGGTGCTGTGGCTCTCAAGGCTCCTGAGTCCCATCAGCCATTCATAAAGGTCTTGCATTCACCACCCAGCTTCCTCCTCTTGGTAAAGGAGGTTGAAACCAGCTTGTCTGGTGGACCTGGGTTTGCAAACCGGCTCTTCAAATATCTGCCAGAAAACCTGGAGTTGACAAGGAGAAAAGGGAAAGAGCAGCATTCATTCAGGTCAAGCTCCCATCTGTGGTGTTGGGATGTTTATTTGGGGCTGCCTCAGTCACTTAACTGCCTTTGGATGCCCTCCCTGAGCCAAAGAAATAAAGGGATCAGTTTGTCCCAGCTCTGGAACAGGGTGAAGCCCTGGGGAACCTGCTGAGGTGGGTTTGGTTAGCAGGGGCATGCTGAGAATACAATTGCTTGTTGTTTTAGAGGCCTGGAGTGAAGCTGTTTATCTCCAGATGGGTGTTTAAATGCAGCACAGCAGTGGTTCTGCTGGAGCATCAGTGGTTTGAAAAGCAGGGAATGGCATGGAAAACAAGAGCCCTGTTCCTCTGCTCGAAGATTGAGGGAAGGAACTTCTTTTCCAGCAGTCTCCCTTCAAACCTGTCAGTGAACTGGCCATGAGCAATAAAGAGCTGAGCTGGAAATCTGATTTCTGCTTAAGCAGAAGCCACGTTGTTTTGGTTCAGTTGGTCAAAGGAACATCAGGCAGTTCTAGAGGTCAGTGATTAGCAGTATGATGGAAACAAGTGGGTACAGGAGGCAAGGAAGCAGGGAAGGGGGAGTTACAGGGGACTCGGAACAATTGTCCCTTTCCTTGGGAAGCCAAGCTGAAACTCATGAAGCTGGAAAGGGCTTTTTGCTGTTTCAAGGTCTTGTGCTCCTCATCTGAGTCACGGAGAGAGAAAAAGCCATGAGAAATCCCAATTCCTCCAGCTCCACTCTGGCTGCAGGATGGTGAAAGCTGCCATCATACCTGTGATTCAGGCTCTTTGTGAGAAGGGGATAATACCCGTCTAACTCATAAAGGATTTACAATTTAATGTTGGCAAAGCACTTTAAGACCCTGGATTGAAAGGTGATTTATAATGGTGAAATCCAGCGTTCTCTGGTCTATTGTATATTTGATTGTGTCCACTTATCCCGGTGGAGGCTTTTTTCTTTGCCTTTTCTCTTTCCTTTTTTTTTTTCCCTCTTTTTTTCTTTTGCATTCCTGTCGTAACTTCAAGCCAAGCAGGGGTTGTGGCAGACACAGTATGCCCAGCGAGAGGATGAGTTTGCCTCCCAAGGAAGTGCTAACTTATGCTGATGACATGAATAAAGATTGGGAAGGAAAAAAGGGGATTGCAAGGTGAAGGGCACAGGGGATTGGCGATAAAGCTGTGAAATGGGGGTGGGAAGGCTGCTTAGATGATGCATGCATAAGGAAAGGAAAAGATGCTTCATAAATAATCAATTTGCATGCTTCTGTTGGTCACAATGATGAGGGTATTTTCCAGCAGATCAACTGCTTCTGTCCTGCAAATCCTGGTTGGAGCATCCCCTGTGCAGGCTCCATCCTGTGGCAGGGGATTCTTTGGTGGGGCTCAGTGCCCAGCCTGGAAAGCACAGGTTGTACCAAGTGTGGGGTCCCTGCCCTGGCACCAACATCTGCAGCAGCAGCTTTGGTCAAATCACAGGGTGTGCAAGTGCCAACTTGTGGATCTATTTCCCTTTCCATTTTCAAATCTCACTTTGCTGATGAGACACTGAGGGCTGGGGAGCAAGCAGGGAGAGACTGCACTGGTTCCAAAAATGAAGAAGTGTCCTCACCTGAATCCTGAGCAGGGATGGGGTCAGCTCTGCAGGCAGCTCGGTCATCTCAGCCACCCTGTAATGGGCTGTGCTCTCTCCTGTGTGTCATGGACACACTCACCAAGTGGTTTTTAATTGGCATCCTAAACCCTGGAGAAGGGAACCAGCTGCCCTGGGAGGTGTCTCTTGTTAGCTTTGAGGAAAGTATGTGAAGTGTTGGATGAGGTGGCTGTGGGGGATATGGTGCAGGTGGGGCAGCCCCGGATCCAGAGGGGTCAGGGGTGCCCCCTTCTTGGGCAGTGGAGAGCTGTTGGTGGGATAGCAGTGACTGTAGTGGGATGGTTTTTCCTGGTCATCTCCATTAGGGGAGATGTCTCATTCAGACAGGTGGGTATTCCAAGCCTGCATTCAACAATAGCAGCTGAATCTTCTGGGGTAGCCAGGCCATTCCTGATGACTTCACCTCATTCCCTACAGAATTTAGGGGTGGTTCTGTGCCACTCAGCTGTAGGTGATGGTGATTCAGCCATCTTAATACTGCACTGCTCCACAAGGTTTTCCCAGTGGATTTGTACCTGCTGTGGCCTCTACAGACCTGTTGATGCTCTAGGGTTTTTTTGGCTGGTTGATGTTTACCTATTGCTCCAAAAGAAAGTCCAAATAAAATACAAGCCATCAAGCAGGCCTGACCAAGCGTGCAGGTCTGAGCAGAGCCGTGGGGCAATGGGATCCCCTCAGCTCATGGGTTTATTCCTTGGTGCATCCCTTACACCTGGTGCCAGCACATGGTGTTTGAGACGAAGGATGGTAGCCTGAGAGTGACCCATGTGCCACAAAAGTGCCCTTTGAGGGCCAGGCAGGCTGGGTGCCTGCTTTGAACAAGTGAATCCTACGCATGGCAAAATACTGAGCTGCTTTGTGGGAGACACTGTGAGCATCTGCACCTGGTAAAATAAAACTTGGTTTGTAATATCTGCTGCCTGTCAGAAGCAGCTGGCTCTGGAGGTCGCTGTTTTGTACAGTGTAATCCCTCTGTGATGACTGAGTATTTATATATTTGTGTAAATAATTAGCACTCATTAGTCCTAAGTAACATTGACAGGTGTAGATTTCTATTAGTGTTAAGGGAAAACAAGTTGATCCCGTGGTCCAGGCAGCCCTCAGATTTCACTTGGTTATTTTTTGGGTTGGCAAGATTTGCAGAATAAACCAAGGTTGAAGAAAAGCAGTGGTGGCTTCACCAGGGGGGAGCATGGCTGGGCAGAGGAATGCCTCCAATGAGGAGAAGTTCCTGGGGAGAGAGTCTATACAGGGCTCTGAGTAGCTTTTCTCCCTTATCTAGGAAAGCCCCCATTGTAGCTCAGAGAGTGAAACAATATGAGCATTAAAAACTCAGGCAAATACGGTGTGATGGGGTGTGCAGGACCTCAGGAACTCTTCCACTGCTTCTGAGCTGACATCCTTATTTTCAGTGCCTGCCTGCCCTGGGCTTGGACTCTCCTGCATCCACTCAGGGAAGGGGGGAGGCTGAGAAAGCCCTGGGTCCAGCTGTTCCTTTTGGCCACCCACGCCTCTCTCTGCCTTCCAGGTTCCATGAAGAGCCCTGTGAACAAGACGGCGCTGACCCTGATTGCGGTCAGTTCCTGCGTCCTGGCCGTGGTCTGTGGCTCGCAGCTCTCCTGCCCGCTGACCGTCAAGGTGACACTTCATGTACCTGAGCACTTCATTGCTGATGGTAAGACCCTCCTGGGAGCTGGACCCTTCTGCCCCCCAGATGTGTTTGGGACATGGGAGTCCCTCTCTTTGGCAATTGCCCTATTTGTGACCGACTGCAGGGATCCCCCTTTCCACATGAACAAAGCACATCTAATGAGCCTGAGGCCAGAATCTCAATCATGCCAATTAATATTATCATTATTATTGCTATTAATTGTGTCTGACAGATATTCCTGTTTTCCTCCAAACTTGTTAACGAGCCCTGGGAGCCTACACAGACAGGCATCCTCCTGTCCTGCAGCAGCAGAGCTGCTCATCCCAGCCCTTGCAGCAGCGTGGAGGGAAATTGCTGGGGTTTGAGCAAAAGCAGAGATGCTTTGAAAAATTAGACAAGTGCTGCTGTCACTATTTATTGCTTTCTCTGACTGGGCTCCTTGCATTTGTTGTGTTTCACTGACCTTTTCTTTATAATGTGCAGTGAGCATCGAGTGCAAGTTTTCGGGAACATGAGGGCAAATTTCATTTTCTTCCAGCAGACAGGACCCATTATTCAGTCGGTTCCAATTCCTCAGCTCCTGCACTTGTCTCGTTGCTTGGGGCATGCGGAGGGGGCACTTTCTCCCTGCCAGAAACGTGCTGCGTGGAGCCAGTGCATCAGCAGCTGCTGGAGTGTCCTGGTGCAGCCAGCCCTAGGACACCCCCCACTTTGGGAGCTGGAGGGGAGGGCAGCTCCTGGAGGATTAATGTTTTGGGGGAGAGGGAGATGGTTAAAGAGATACAAAAGGGTGACAACTTCAGGGAGTGGTGGAGAGGGGCTGAAACCATCACCCTGTGGCAGGGCGGGAGCCACAGGGGTGTTTGAAGTGGGTTTAACTGCACTAGGAACGGTTCTTCTTGACTGTGCTGTGTGTTCATAGGACATTACCTGCCATGATAGAGCACCTGCTCTCCCCAGCCCCACCACTGACCTCGCTGCCTCCTTAACCCCATTTCTGTGTCTGTACCTAATGATGCCCATGGGGTGGGTGTTGTGTCCAGTGGGGTGATGTCCCCATGCTGGTGTGTGGAGCTGCCTCTGCTCTGATCCCCAAGGATGCTCCTTAGCCACCAACTAAGGAAATTACAACCCAGTCTCTGTGTAGCTGGGCTGTTGCAGTGGTGACAGCTTGGTTTTTAAAGCAAAGAGCAGGAGAGCATTCACTTTGTGGTATCACATTAGAGGAACTGAACATCAGTGGAGTGGAGACATGAAGAACATGTAAAGTTGTGGATGCCATATCCCTGGAAGTGTTCAAGGCCAGGGTGGATGGAGCTCTGAGCACCCTGGTCTAGAGGAAGGTGTCTCTGTCCATGGCAGGGGGTTGGAATGACTTGTCTACACCTTGATCTGTTTCTAAAAGGCTTTAAGGATTGTTCAGGCTGCATGTGAGTATTCTGAAGTCTTCACAAAAGGTTATTCTGTGTAGCTGGGGAACAGAAACCCTTGCACTGGGTGAATGAGGTTACTCCAGTGCTAACTTGTATCCCTTTTGGATGGGCACTGGCCGGTTCACCACTCAGACTGGGAGTTCACAACTGATTTTGGTAGTAGCTGATGGCTGGCCAGGAAGGCAGTGATGGATATAGGACCTCGACATCCTGGCCCCAGCCTGGGGTTCTTGCCCAGGGAAGACAGCGTGTCCTCAAAACAGAAAATAAACAAAATGCAATGAGACTCCACAGAGCGAAAGTGAAAAGCTGAGCCTGTTCTTGTCACTGGGAAAGGGGTGGCAGTGCAAATTATGCAAATGCAGAGAACACTCAAATGAAAATGACAATGAAATACCAATAAACCAGATTAATATCCTTCAAACTGGGGGGAAATGGGATGATCTCCAGTTCTGACTTAATGACTTTTCTGAAGAGAGAGTGGCAAGAGGACTGGTAACAACGGTTTGGAGAAGAATTAAAATGAGCTTTGTAATGAAACTGTAAAATATAATTACAAACTGTGGAAACTTTTTTAATATTTTTTATGAGAAACAGTCAAATTCTTCACAGAGAAGCAGCCAAGACATTTTGCAGTGGCTATCACTTTTCCTGAAATCTCATCATTTTATGCAATGGCAGTCCCTTGCCTGGGAAGAGAAAAGCTCTTAAAGTTGTCCCTTCTTTCTGAATAACAACAAATCCCAAGGTGACATCTAACTGGCAGCAGATTATTACAAAGCATTTAAAGCCATTGCAGAACTGAGCTGGGTTGGAAATTTCAGTGATATCCAGGAAAAGCTTGGCTGGCTGTTTTTGCCGGTGCTCAGCGCCTGGAGTCGGATGGAGAATAGGGAACCTGCTTCTCCCTGCTGATCTCCTGCAGGGGGTTAAATCTGCTTTTTACTGGGTGAAAAAGGGAATTGGCTTGGGCATCCCCATGGCACGGAGGTGACAATGGAGCTGATGTGTTTGGCCTGGCAGAGTCAGGGAGCTTTGATCAGTCTTGAAAGAGCCTCTCACGTGGCACCTGGTGGTGGCACCACGTCTCGTAAGTGTTGCCGTGCGCTTAAATCGCCTGGTTCCTGAAGCTGTTCTCTTTTGTGTTTTACATGATGATAAGGCAGGCTCTGCGAGAAGGCAGGGATGGTGCATTCACAGGAGATGTTCCTGTGCGAGGGAGCGGTGCCCTCTCCTTCCTTTTTGAAATGCAGCATTTCAATAGACGCCAGGAGCCAAGGAAAATCTGAAAGCGGAGCCGCTGCCGGCACCTCTGCAGGAGAAGCCAAACAAAGACAGAGGCTGAAAGAAATCCCTCTCCTAGACGATGAGAACTCGTCTTTGAAGGAAACTTTAAATAGATGCCAGCCAGCTCCTGAGTGCCAGTAGCCAAGGCCAAGCTGGGAAAAGAAGAGGGGGGAGGGAAGTTCCCCCCCAAATGTTTCCAGACTTGGAGAAGAGCAGCATTCCCTGCTGCAGTGAGCAACAGTCTTAGAGGAAGCAGCTCCTGAGCCCGCTGGAGTGGCAGTGTGGGAAAGGGGAGGGGAAGGACCTGGGACTAGAAGCCAACTGGCAGCCAAGCTGGGAGGATATATTCCAAGCAGCAGTGCTAATAACCAGCCTGTCTCTATTGCCTGTATTTCTCTCTCGGCTTGTTTTCTTCCTTTTGTTCATTTGATGGGGTCCCCCCGCCTCGCTCCCCGCTGAGCAGTTATTGCCTGGCTTGTACAGCTGCTCTGCCTTCACTTGGTGAGGCCAGTGCAGCCTGGCAGGAGCTGCTGTGGCTCCCAGGGAGGGCTGGGACCTCCTGCCTCCCAGAAATTAGTTGGTGCCTCTAAATCCTCTCTTCAGATGCCGTGGTTGGAGCATCCTCTCCTCCCTTCTGCTGCTCCAGGGCTTTGTGTTTCAGGCTATGCTGAGCAGAAGGCATCGTTTTGATTTCAGAGGTGGCTCAGATTTATGGAAAGAACCGTAGTGGCTTTTATGAGGATATGGAAATGCAAGGCATTATTTAGAGGACCCTTTAGCAGTGTCAAAGAGGGAAAGAAAGGAAAGAGAGCCCCTCCATATGAGTAATAAAACTCTTATGAATATGTGAGCCACTCAGCTCTACATTCAATAGTTGGTTTTTGTTTGTGTTTTTTTTCTCCTTGTAAGTAATCATTCAAAAAGTAGAGGTGGAGCAATGAGAGCAGATTGCAGGGAAGGCAGGGCTGGAGAAAGATACCCTGGAGGGCTCAGCCTGGAGTACGTCCTTGCTGCACAACAGTATGAAATATAGTATCAATTAAAGCTTCCCATTTTTACAGCCTGTGAGAGGTTATATATGGTGTGGGTGGATGTTTGTATCTGGATACTTTAGTGGGAGAGGTTGGTAAGATCCTCCAGTGGTAAAGAAGGAAGCAAGAGCTGCATTTAGCGAGGGGCTTGTAGGGCTTTGTTTTATAAGTGGAAATAAAGCAAAGGGCATAAAGCAGGTTTGTGTCACTTCAAAGACATCTCAGGGCATTTACAACCTACTTCCCTCCTCTTCTGAGAGACATGCCAGGGGAGATGTGGTAATCCCTCACTGTGGGGTTGGAGCTTGGCGTGGGCAGGTGCTGTCCCTACCCTTGCTCTGCTCTGAGCTGCCCATGTGTTGGCTCCATCACTCCTGCATGAACTCTCACAGGATGAACCCTGCCCTGTGAGTGACGGGCAGGAGGGCAAATCCAGTCCCCACCACGCAAAGCCAGGAGAACAGCAGGAAATGGAATTTCCACTTGAGACCATGCTTTGGGTTGGAGCATCTCACAAGATGGCAGAGATGGAGGAAGCTTCTTTCTTTAAATTCTTTTAATCTTCGTGCCTCTGTGTCTGCCTGAACGATGCCATGGTGTCCTTGCCATGCAGCTGATCAGTAATTGTTTCACCTGAAGATTTATTTCCTACCTTCCCCCAGCACAGTGTCCTCCAAGACACTGGTGAATTGGATGCTGCTATTAGCAGCCTGTGTTAATTTCCCCCGAAGATTGTCAGAGCTCTGCAGATTGCAATTGTTGGACTCGCAACAGCTTCTCATTTTGGGTTTAATTAAATACGTTGCTTTAAATTGTTTGCTTTTGACGTTTCCTGCTCAATCTTCCACTGCCCTCAGAGGTGACCAGGCATTAACTTGTGTCCTCAGGTGCTTGCACTCAGCACATGCAGCCACAGAGAAATGAGCCATGGGAGGTGGGGGACTGGCTGTGTCCCCATCCTGTTGGGCAGCAAGGAGAAGCTGGAAACATTCTGATTTACATGTGAAGCACCCGAGGTTTGTACCAGAAGGATGGAGAAAGAGATCGGATCCCAAAGTATCCCAGGCCAGGCTGGATGGGGCTCTGAGTAACTGGGACAGGTTGGGCAGAGAAGCTGTGGCTGCCCCATCTCTGGAAGTGTCCAAGGCCAGGTTGGACAAGGCTTGCAGCAACCTGGGATAGTGGAAGGTGTCCCTGCCCATGATCTTTTAAGGTCCCTTCCAGCCCAAACCATTATGGGATTCTGTGATCCCCCCAAGCTCTGAGAGTTTCTGCCATTGGGGTGTCCCATGTTCTCCAGCTGGTCTCAGCCCCACCAGACCCCTCTGAAATCAGCAGAGGGAATTGACTGGCTTAAAATTAGGTTTTTTTGTGTACTGTTTTCTCCCCCTGGAGTCCTTCTGCTGCAGAGATGCCTGTTTTGCTGTACAGAGACCTGTGTCACAGCTTTGACAGAAGCAACACATCCCTGTTGCAGACTCTGTGCCATATCTGGCTGCCACAGACCCCGTGTGTTTTGGGTAAGGTGACTGTGTTTGGGGGCAGCTTTACAAATTGTATTTTATTTCATCAACCCTTAATCACCTGGTCACCTCAGTGCATGTGTTACAGCTCCCTCCTGCTCCCGTGCCTTCTTCCCTGGCAAGAAAATGTGAGCAAATGGCTGCAGCGTTACCAGACATGAACTCTAAATATTAACATCAATTTATGAACTGTATCAGCGTGGATCAAAGGGATTCCAAGACGGTTTTACGGCGTGAACGCTCTTTGCATGAAGAACTAATAAGATTCCAGAGGCTGAAGTACATCATGTTTTTATTGTGGGCTCTGACAGCCTTGTGAACCTGTGCTTGGCTCCTGCTCAGCTCGGCTGCCCAGCTGCCCCAGCCCACAGGCATTCCCAGCTCCTGGGACAGCTCAGTTCACAAGGGAAGCCAAATGCCTCTGCCTTTCTCCTTTGCAGGATTCATCAGGACAAAGCTGGTGGGATTGGTGTTGGAATTTGGATGGTTTCATCAGCAGTTGTTTCGGAGCTGGGAGTTGGTGCCTCCTGAGAGAGGCAGGATGTGCCCATTCCTGTGGAGGGGACATCTCCTGGCACCTGCTGAGCTTTACCAACACTGGTTTAGGAGGGATAGTGAGGGAAGGCTGCAGTAAGGAATGTCTTTGACCAACTAACCTGCTCCGTTCCATGGATGGAAAGATGCAAACATTGACTTCTGCATTCATACAACTTCCTCTAGAGGGGCAGCACTGATCTCTGCTCTCTGTGACCAGTGATGGGATCCCAGAGAATGGCTAAACCTGTGTCATAGGAGATTTAGGTTGGGTCTCAGGGAAAGGTTCTTCCCCCAGAGGGTGGTGGGCACTGACCAGGCTCCCCAGAGCAGTGGGCATGGCCTCAAAGCTGCCAGAGCTCCAGGAACATTTGGGCAACTCCCTCAGGCACATGATGAGATTGTTGGGGCTGTTCTGTGCAGGGCAAGGAGTTGGACTGGATGATCCTTGTGTTTCCTTTCCAGCTCAGGATGTTCTTGCAGCATGGTGGTGTGTCCACCCAGGAAGCTTAGGCCATGCAGGCTTTTGAACAAGAATTCATGGGATTCCTGCAGCAGCAGAGATGCAGCAACTCAGTGAGGGTTTTTGGAGGCTCCACAGCTAAGGATGAGCTGCTTCACTGTGTAGTTCTCCCATCAAGTAACATTGCTGATGTGTAACCTCTTGGTGAGTGGGTGGTAGCTCACCTTGGTGCCATGGATATTAACTTTGCCTGTGCTGCTGCTTGGTTGTGTTTTCTGCTGTCCTGGAACGATGTTTGGTCTTGGTGTTGGCTGGAAAATCTCCATTCACACACACACACACTTTGTTCCTTAAAGCTTATCACAGTTCCTCTGTACTTTGTGATGTGATTAGATTTCGACTGGATTTTCCTGAACCCTTATCCAATATCTGGAGAGCATCACTTGAGAAGAGCCCCAGGCTGCAGCGTGGGAGTTGGGAGATATGGAGCATTAAGGACAAGCTTTTCTTTAGGTGTCTCATTTTTGTCTGAGCCATTGCTGGCCTAGATGCGAACTGAGGGCAGAGACGTGTTCTTACCAACACCTCCACAGTTACATTGTCTATCATTTCTATGTCTATCATTGTCTCTCATTGCCATGAGAGATCTCTTTGCAGGATAAACTTGACAAGGCAGGGTGGGCAGATGCCATCTCACTTGGGTTTAGGAAGAGCTGGCTGAACCATCACCTGCTGCATAAACTTAAATATATGCATTGCATGTCAGAAGCTCAGCTGTGGCAAAATCAAGGCTGACTGCCAAGCAAACCCAAAGAAAGAGTCTGTCAGAATTATCAAGAAAGTGCAATTTAAAGCTTAAAATGTGACCCTGCTTCTCCCACAGGAAAGATGCTTCTAGTCTGAGCTGTAATTACACACAGCTTTGTTTGACTTAATTGATTGCTGCTTTGCCAGAGTGAAGAAGATCTGGCAGAATCAATGGTGTTTTGAGGGGATGGGGAAGGTCTCTGGGTTTGGTCATGGGTGGGTTGGTGTGAGAGCCCATAGTCATGGTTCTCATGCTGAAAATACATCCTGGAGTCAAACACTGTGATATAAACTGTGTGTGCTTCAGTTGAGGGAAGAGTGAGTGAAAGGTGTGTCTTGTGTAGGCTTGTGATGTTTTAAAAGCATTAAAAACATTCTATCATAACTCTCTATTTAGACATTTCACCTTGTTCAAGAGAGAAACAAGTTGAAAAACAAGGTGAAGTGGGTTGACTTGCATTTTAACCCAGTGTGATATTATCCCTGGATTCAAACTAGAATATAGAATTCAGAGTTTGACTTCAAAGAACTTCAATTATTCCAAAATTGCCTGGGTTTGTGCTAAGCAGGAAAGGGGTTGTAAAGCTGAGCACTGTGTTACTCTAGGAGTGCAATCCTGCCCCAAGCCCTGCTTCCTTGTTTAGGTCAGTACAGGTGTGTCCTGGGCATCCAAAAACTGTCTGCATCTTCTGCATTTTCTGAAAGAAATTTAAGAAGCAGAAGTTTTCATTCCCTGGGACCAGGACAGAAGAGGGAGAGCTGATCAAGGGAAAGAGCTGATAGGGGAGGAGTTGTCTCTTTGGGCAATGTTCTTTCATGTTTAACAAGGAAAAAAAAAACCAGAGTCTCTAAAGAAATCAAATAGGGTTATCCTTTGTACCTATAGAATGAAGCAAGAGGGATAATCCTTCCTTTAGCATTTCAAAAAAATATCTATAACAGGATTAGAATTGTATGATAGTATAGGGATGGCTACATTAATAGCAGCCTATAGTATGACCTCCCATAGCTCCCCAACACAAAATACTAATTTTAGATGAAAAGGGGTTTTGTTGGCCAAGAAACAGTGAATGGACCAAAGATGACAAAAAGAGCAGAGAGAGGAATAAATAGATGTTCTTCAAAAAAAAAAAATGATGTTTTGATCTTTTCCCTTGAAAAGAAAGAGAAAGGAGAAGCCAAACCCTTTTAGCTGCTTTTGGGTGCTTTGTTCTTTTCCCTTGTTAGATATCTCTTCTGAGCTGTTTCATCCCGTTGTGTTCTGGAAAATGATTTTTGAAATGTCAAAACTTCAAGCCTCTTTTGTCATGGCTTAAGCAGTTCCACTGAACTTTGAAGGAGACCCCAGCAGGAGAGACATGAACTTCTGATGCTGCCTTAACTGATGCAGCTTTGATCAGTGTTGGGGAAGGAAGGGGTGGTGGGGAAAACACACATGCATGGAGAAACCCAAACAAATCAATCCCCCGAGGTGCTGGTGGACCTCGTGGAGCTGTGAGAGGGTTGTAGCTGTGTTCTGATGTTCTCCATGGCACTTCACTGCTGCTCTGTGGCACAGACTGACTCATAAAGCCACTGGTGCTTGAGGGACGTGTCCTCCCACAGGGTTTCTAGAAGGTGGTGGTGGGTGGAGGGTTGTCCTTTTGTTGCTGTATTCCCTTGTGTGGTTGATGGTTGGTTTACCCTGAGACATAAATGTCTCTGTTTGAAGGAGGATTTCATCAAGCTTTTGAGTGGGAAGCTCGAAACTTGTGTCTAGGAGGACATCTGGGGTGGGGGGGACAATGTTGGCAGCAGAGGACAGCAGGGTGGATGATCTCTCTGGGTGTCTTCAGAGAGTTTCTGTGCTGGGATCTGCTCCAAGGACTGCACACAGTAGGTGTGCTTCAAACTGGCCATGGGGGTGGTTTGGTAGGATCTGAGGTCCTCAAGAAGGGGTTTCAGAGGGTCATTTGGAGCAGGGTCTACCCACCACTATCCCACTCAGGTCCCCCATAACCCCCTTCCCTCCTCCATCGTTTCCCTCCATCCAGAGCCTGTGTACTGGGGAAAACAAGCACGGCCAATGTTCCTGGCAAGCTAAAGGTGTTTGGAACAGCTCTTGCTTATAAAAATGTCTGTTCTCAGTAGTTTCTAAAAGGATTTGTTGCTCAACCTGCCCTTTCTGAGCTTTTTAAGGTGCTTTTGATTTGTGCACGATGGTGACTTTTGAAAACTGTTTTCTGTGTGTGGATTTTTTGAAAATAAAGAGAAAAACTGTTTGAAAAGGCTTTGAAATAGTCAGAATTCCAACCTTCAAACTATTTGTAGAATGTCTTTTCCTTTTATTTATTTTCCAGGCAAGCTATAAAGGGATTAAGATTGGGATGTTTGTTTGTTTATTTGTTTGTATTTTCGATGGGAGTGAAGGTGATGAGTGTCTGTCTCAAAACCTTACCCAGCTTTCCTGCCACACACTCCTGCTTCAGAGATGTGAGAACTTTCCTTGCTGAAAGTTGTCCCCTCCCTCCTCTTGCAAAGGAAGGAAGGAAAGTGTTTACAATTAACTAAAACCTTTGATTTCCCCAGACTTGTTTTTTTTTAGGCTGAGGTAGAAAACCCTCCATTTTACACTGAGCCTGAATTCAGGAATTCAAATGTTTTCATTTCTGCTTTACAAAAAAACAAAACCAAACCCCAAAAGTGATAACGAGGATGATCTCTCAATCAGACTTACTAAAATCAAAATAAGTAATTAGTCTTCAAAATACCAGGACTTTTCTTGTCTACATTACAGTTTCATTATATTTGGGAAGATCTTTCTATGCAGAGAATGTTGAAAAGCTCTGTCAAACTGCAAATCACTTCCAGCTTCCCTAGTTTGTGGTTTTACATGGACCCAAACTTGTGCTGAAAGAACAGTTATTTGCTCCTGGCCAGATGTCATATTTTGGTATTGATTTAGGAAGCACTTCCATAAATTGATATTTGTTGGGTTTGTTTTATTATTCTCAGCAGCAAATAGACTGGGCTTTCCAAAGAAAATGAAAGTTTAGCTGCAGGGCCATGAATGTGCTTCCTCCTGGAGCAGCTCAGAGCGTGGGTCTGGTGATGGGTTTGGAGAACAAGTCTGAAGAGGAGCAGCTGGGGGAGCTCAGCCTGGAGAAAAGGAGGCTCAGGGTAGACTTTCTTGCTCTCTACAACTGATGAAAGAGAGCTCATAGCCAGGTGGGGATCAGCCTCTTCTCCCAAGTAACAAGAAATAGGACAGGAAGAAATGGCCTCAAGTTGCACCAAGGGAGGTTTAGGTTGGATATTGGGAAAAATTTCTTCACAGAATGGGTTGTCAAGCCCTTGCACAGGCTGCCCAGGACAACGGTGGAGTCAGGACCCTGGGAGAGGTTTAAAAAGCACGTAGATGAGGCATCTGGGGACATGGTCTAGTGGTGGCCATGGCAGTGCTTGGAGGAATGATTGGATTCAATGAACTGAAAGGTCTTTTCCAATCTAAGTGATTCTCTGGTAGGGAGCTCTGGTGGTGACCCCTCCATTGTCCACCTGACCTTGGGGTCCTCCCCTCTCTGTAGCAGTTCCTGGCCAAGATGCTCTCCCAGCTCAGGTCACCCTCATCTTTCTGAATACTAATGATGTGATTGTTTTATGTCTGGTTTGCTTTTGTTTCTTTCAGGCTGTCTGTGTTCTAACTAGAAGTGGGGTTCATTAAGTAGGGATTTAATCGAGAGCTGGTGGTTTCGCTCTTCAGTCTTTGGGTGCAGAGGGAGTTGTCTGTAGCTGAATCTCAAAACAGGCTGACGTGCTTCCCAAGCCTTGTTCTTTATTAGAGAGCTGCAAAAATAAGGATGAAAACAAGATTGACAGGTTACTACACAGACATGTACACATAAACAGTAAACACTCCCAGAGGGTTCGTGATGCCTTTCTGTTTGTAAAAAAGAAACCAGCCATTGTTATTATTGGTATTTAAAGCTATCTTTAAAAATTCACGGGAAAGAATAATTAGAAATACAACCACGTGGCTCTAAGATGCTTCTTTGTGCTGGGTGTTTTGCTGCTTTCCAGTGGTGCTGGGGAGTTTATCAGCTGCCATTGTCTGATTGAGATGTATCCTGCAGCCTTGGCGGGGCAGCCCCTGCCTTTCTGTGTCTCCAGAGCAGCTGGATCCTGGATGTCTAATTTTCCTTTGCTTGAACAGTCAGGAGCTTGGCAGCCTCCATTGGCTTTGAGTGTAGGGATGCATCTGTGAATATGTTTATGGTATATAAACACTGAGTGGCAAAGACTTGCATTTCTGTGAAATTAGGGCTTGGATTTGGATGGTACTGAGATCTCGGGATGCCTGAAAATGAGGTCACTCACTGGGATGCTTGACTTGAGGCTTTGCTTGTTTTATCCTTTGCATGGATAACATGGTGCAGGATGAGAGTGAGAAGGGCTCCTTCTTGCTAAAGCATCAGGGATCCTCTTCAAAAGGAGATTCAGAGTTTATCTTCAAGCAGGCTTGTGTAGACTGTGGGTTTATTGTCCTGCTTTTCAGAATCTCCTGGCTTTCTTCAACTGAAGACCTTATGTGGTGCTTATAAAAATACTGTCCTAGTCTTTTGCTAAATGGCCTAAACCCAAAAGTTTTGTGAAGATAGACCCTGGATCTATAAACTTGCTATCCTTGGGTAATTGCTGAGGATTTGAATCTTCATGTAGTATCACAAATTTTGCCAGTGTTGCAAGTCCTTGCACTTAATGAAAGGGTGGCTGTGGGTTCCTGGGCTACCTGGTTGCTCCCTTTGCCCACTCCTCCTTGCAGGTTTCTTCTCCTCTGTTTTTAGAGGCTTTTACCCTGGTAAGTTTTGCAAAACACCACTTAATGGCAGAGGTTTTTTGGCTCCCCTCTGATGTGTGCAGCACTGCTATGGAGGCAGTCTTATAATCAATGTAATTGAAGATCAGAGTTAATGAGGACCTCTGTGCCTGCAAAATCCCCCAAGCGATGCTGGGCCTCAGATGTTAGATAAGGAAATGATTGGGCTGAACTGAAAATCTATTTGGCTAATTAGATGATGCATATTCCCAGATGCCGGTGGGGAAAAATACATTTCGCAAAATAAAGAAACATAAGATTTTGTAAGAAAAGATTTTTTGGCAGGAATTCACTTCTAACTCTCAGCAAGAAAAGGATGGGGGAGTGTCTGGTGTGAGACCACTCATATGAGAAGTTGCTTCAGGCCAGTTCACTCACCTTCAGCTGAAGAAGTGGAGAGGGAACAGCCCATGCTGCTGCCCATCCATGCCCTGAGCACCCAGGTGCCCGTGGGCACTCCTTCCATGAGCTGGGGCAGCGATGCTCTGATCTTCTGGATCAGAATAATTACATTGCTCCACATTTCTGCAGAGACCTGGGAATCAAATCCCATTAGCGTAAGGGTAGGGAAGGGTCTGGGCAGAGGAGTTGGTGGACCATTTGTTGTGGCACATTCCTCTGGACAAGAGTGGTCAAATGAAGTTCTTTGGGTGCAGATATCGATGAACTCATTATTATTTGCTGATCTTGACATCACGGCAGCTGCTAAAGAGTAGAGTGTTCTGATACTGAACCAAAATGTGTGTTTGTGTTTTTACATTCATCTGACAGTCTTTTCCCACCCTCCAGGCAGCAGCTTCGTTGTGAGCGAAGGGAGCTACTTGGACATCTCCGACTGGCTTAATCCAGCCAAGCTGTCCCTGTACTATCAGATCAATGCCACGTCCCCCTGGGTGAGAGACCTCTGTGGACAGAGGACCACTGATGCCTGTGAGCAGCTGTGTGACCAAGACACAGGTAAGGGGAGGCTAATGAACAATGAACACCTTGGAAGGCTTGGAGATGCAAGGGAGAAGGTTTGTCTCTGGGTATTTTGATGCCCTCTTGGCTCACCTCTGCTTTAACCTGGTGGTAGGCATGGAGGATTGAGAGGTACCAGCAGGGTCACACAGTGGTGACCCCCATCAGCAAAATGTAAAGCAAATGGGCACAAAATGGGGATTTGAAATGGTGGATCTACCAGTTCTTTGGTGTGGCAGCTGCTGGCACACGATGTTTATCTGCTTCTAAGTTGTGCTGCTTTGCCGTGGGGTGTGCTGTGCCCTCTGCAACAGCAAGCACTGCTCTTACTGGCCAGTGGGTCACCAGCCTCGGGTGGGATGCCTTCTTGATGGTGTGAAGACAAGTGGCCCTGTTGGTCCTGGCATGCTCAGCATCTAAAGAACATCCAAACCCCCATGTCCTTGCAGAGGTGCCATCCCAGGTTAGCCCTGGCTCTCTGTGGGCCACTCCCCTCATCTCTTAGCACTGAGCTTCTTCACTTCATGGTTTTGTATGAGATCCATGACTGCAGGTACGGGTGTTGGTGTCTATCAGGGATTTGATAAGATGGGTCACAGTGGAGAAGGCTTTTCCTAAGCCTCCCACTGCCACAGACCATCATTAATACACAGAATTAGAATAAGAAGTCCTTCGGAGTCATAAATACCCCATAGGATGGCAGGGGTGACCTTATTTTCATCCCTTCCAGCTCAGCTGAGATGCAAATATGGAAATTTGTCTCATAAACTCATTTTCCTAGTCAAGACAATGTTCTCTTCTTAGTATTCCTGTTTCTCAAGGCTTGTCAGCACAGAGGCACTGACAGACATGGCTGCAGCAGAACGATGACACCGGAGAATTCCCTTGTAGACAGCTCTGGGTGTCACTTACAGTCCCAAAGAGGGCTGAGAAGTGACAGCAGCCACCCCGGCAGATGGAGATGGTGCAGGAGGAGGCTGTTCTCATCCAGATGTCACAGAGCAGAAGGATTTTTTCAGGCACTGGCAAAACGCAGCCACCTCAGCGGGAGGGGGAAGATGCATTCAGCTATCCCCTGGTTCAGAGGGGGAGAGAAAAACTCTGCCTCCAGCAGAAACCACAGGGAGACCGTATGGAGCCAGGCCGTGGCCTCACTGTTGGAAGAGCCCTGTGGCTGCACTCGCCAGCCCCGTGCCCTCCTTGGCACCGAGCAGGGCTGGTTTAATCCTCACACAGCCTCGGCTGCGAGGAGCGGCTGTTCCCCCATGCTGGCCCAGCTGCTGCTCCCGCTGTGTCCCCGCTGTGTCCCTGCTGCGTCCCCAGCTCCCGGAGCAGCTTGCTGCTCTTGCTGGATGCCCCACGCTTGAGCAGGATGTGTCAGATCTAGTTGGCAGGGAAGGGAGCGATGCTCGTTAGCCTGGGAGTCACTCTGCTCCAGCACTGTCCTGGATCTGAAGCTCACCAGCTGCTCTGGTACCCATCCTCCCCCTGCTCTCTGGTGGTGAGGGCAGAGCAGCCTTGATCTCAGCCTTCAGGTACCTCACCTGAAATCTGTCAATGGGTTTTTCCCCCCTCTTGCCAGTCTGGGAGTTTGCACATGGGTAAAATGGAGTCTTTCTCCTGTCTGTGCCAGTTGGATCTGCATGGATCAAGCAGGACTGGACAGTGGGGTTGCTGATCTTCATAGCCTAAATCTAACAGTCCCTGAAGACATCTAAACTCCACAAGACCTGAGCAGCCACCCATTTAATTAGGCCTTTGGCAGTACCTGTTTAACACCCTACACCAGGACATAACCCCAGACACCACATAGGTTCATTGCTGTTGACCAGCCTTTTACTGGTGAGAAGCTTCCACACCAGGCTGGGGGCAGACTGTAACCCTGTGATATGCTGCGTGTGCTTTTAGATTTATTTTTATTGATGTCATTCTATTTTTAAGGGTGATTTATTTTTATCACCGTGAGAGAAGCAGCTCTGTGGTTTTACTGTGGGACATAAATCTTGCCTGGATTTCAACCTTTTCGGGTCAGGGATTTTATCCTCTCCGTGAGCATCCCAAGTGGTGGGTGCTGGGGATTCCTCTGTCCTCTGTCTTCTTGGTCTGGGCAAACCATCCATGGGAAGGATGGACTAAGGTTTGTCCTGTCTAGAGGGATGAAAACCTCCCCTGTCAAGAGCAGCAGAGCCAGAGTTGAGGTCCTCCAGCACATTTATAGCTAATCTGACTTCAGCCTTACCCTTGGAGCCACTCTCCATGGCAGTGTGGATCCAGCCTGGTCCCAAAGCTTCCGTGCTCCAAGGTGTAGACAGACCTCTGTGGGCAGGACTTGTCTTTGGTGGAAGTGCCATGGACTTCTGACATAAGTTTGGACAGAGATCCTCAGGTCACATATGCTCTGTCTGGTGAGACTGAAGCTCTTACCTTTCCCAGCACTGAACACCTCTTTGGGTTGGAGTTTTAGATGGGATCTGTCCATACAATGTTCTGACTCCTGACACCAAGTACTCCTTCAGTGTGAAAAGTAATCCCCAGTGAAAACAGAGGTTCTGAAACCCTAGGAAATGCCAAAATCCATTTTTCTTGCCTGACTAATTTGCCTTTCCTCACGTTTCTGTTGTGTGACTCACTCTTTAATTAAATGATTGCTGCCCCCCTGACAAATTTGAAACCTGCATTGCAAAGCCCCAGCTCATCAGAGCATTTCGGAGGGAGTGCCGACATCTGCACATGAGCAAAATGTCATTTTCCTTGTCCCTTCTGCTTTGGAAGCAGCTAAGCTGGTTGGTCTGATCTGACTGCAAATACAGAAACAAATAGATGCTGCTGGGAGACTCCTCCCTGCAGGTGTGATGGTGTGGCCATGCCCCAACCACTGTGTTGGATGGGACAGGTTCCTCCTGGGGACAGGATGTGCTCCTTGGATAGAGACGTTCAGCCAAAACGCCCCATCCTCTTGACAGGTGCTGCCTCTGCTGCTTATGATGAGAACAGGGAAGGTTTGTTGTCTTTTGGGACTTGCTGTCTGCACTCTCCTTATTTTGGACAGATGTGGGGAGTGTTGCTGGTGCTGCTGTTCATACCTCGCACTGGGATACCTCTGGGTAAAATCCAGGAGTGCTCCTTCTCTGGCCTCCTTTGCCAGCACTGGGAGGGTTGATAAGAGCATCTCTTTCCATCAGCATATGCAAATCCTGATTTGTGAGCACAATTACCTGCTTTGTATGCACAAAACTGATTCACTTGCACATTCTGTGGGCATCGCTGAAGAGACCTGCTGGAGAATCGGTCCCTCAGGGCCAAATGCTGGAAGAAACAGCCTCTGATTTTGTGCTGTCAGGCTTGCTGGAGCAGTGGCATAAATGAGATGGATAGCTACCTTGATTAGCAGGTGCAAATGTGTTGAAATTTTTTCCCCCAACTACAAATCAGGCACTTCTTCATCACAATTCTCTCTTTGCATCCACAATTGGTGGCACCCTCAAAGCAATAGGGCTTGTAAGGACCAGATAAAATGCAGTAGCAAAGGGCCTTTTCTGGGATTCGGCAGGAGGAGGGGAAAAAAAAGGTTTCAGTCATTTTCCAAATGGGCCAGTTTGTCACCAGAGCCACAGATGGTGCTCCTGTCTAGGTAGGACAGGGGTGTTGTGGGCAGGAGACAGATGAAAGTAATCTTTAAACAGAGACATTTTTTTAAGGCAACCTGTTAAGAGGATTTGGAGGTTGCAGAGCTGAGCATGTAAATCAGGAGATGACCAGCCTTGGCGAGGGTGTATTTGTGTTTATGAAAACAGCCATTTCCTCCTATAGTTCAATTTAATATCATGCAGGTTTCGTGCACATCAAGTAATATTTGTTTGTTCTTGTGCAGTTCTGCTATTTTCGCTGTTGGAGGATCCCAGTGCCTTTATTGACTTAGACTTTTATAAGATGAGGTTCTGTCTCTCTAAGGTATGGAGTTTAATAACTTGGTCAAAACCCATGTAATATACTATTCCTTTTCCTGTGGTGGCACAGCTTGCCTTGTGCTCCAAGCAGGGCAGGAGGCAGTTAACTCCCAAGCTAATTTAGCTTCAGGCTGAAGTGTTATACATAAACAGCAATCAAAACTCATGCCTGTGAGGGGCCGAGTTAAGGTTATCTGTGCTGTCTTTACACTCTCATTTTCTGCCATTAGAGTGTTTAATCCTGCAGCTGCTAATGTTCTTGTAATGGCATTTCTGTGCTTGTCTAGAGAGCACGGGGAGGAGGGAAGAGGAATGAGTTTTGTTCTGTGGAACCACTCCTGAACCATCTCCCTGACTGTGCCCATCCCACTGGTGCTGCAGGGGATTCTCACCCTGCCATGGTCAGCTGTGGGGCAGTGCCCACGCCAGGAGATGACAGCCATGGCACAGCAGACCACTCTTGGGACCTCTCTGCTTCCTTGGACCAGCTGTGCTCGTGTGCCTGTGTTCCTTGGCAGCGCAGCGCAGGAGCTGAGCAGATGATAATGAGAATTAAATCCATGCAGAGCCTAAACTCAGGCACAATCCTTAGAGGTTAAGCTTATGCTTAAGTACCGTGATGGATCTGGGTGAAGAGAGTGACTTGCAGGAGAGGGAGAGGAGGGATAACTGTCAAATTGACTCCAAGTTTTCCCTCCATGCCAGGTTGGTCAGGCAGGAGCCACCTTCCCTGGCTTGTGTGTCCCCTGGAAGGATATGTGTGTCCAGAGAGGAGGGGACCCAAAAAGCTGGGGCTGGACTGTATCACTTCAGGTGGAGAGGCAGCCTTAAAGCAGGTGTGTGTACATGTAACACTCACACAGGTGAAAAGGTGCATATTTGTAACCCCCCAGGCTTTGGGAACAAGCTACCCTCCAGCTGGAGTCTGGACTTGTCCCCAGGATGGTGCCTTTGCAGCTGGGACATGACCCTGGCACAGCAGGGCATCCCCTCAGGACAAGGGTGAGCACCAGGGAGGGAGGTGCTGCCATGGGGCAGGGAATCATGGACATCAGAGGTGCCAGGAGAAGGCTGACGAGCCACAGCTTTGCTCCACTGCTGCCAAAACTCCTCGAGCTCCTTAAATAAAAATGCCAATGACAGCAAAGAGCAGCTTCCCCGGGAGCACAGGGACTCCGGGAGCCTCCACTTCACGCTGTGCACTGGGCGGGTGGATTAGGGGGATCTTGCAGCATTATCACCACGGATCGGCTCTCGCCCTAATGAGTCTAACAGGATTACCCAGCACGATGGCAGCTGGTCCCTCAGCCCTGCTCTGCTGCTCCTGGGCAGAGCTTGGGAACAGGCAGGGAGGGTCTGGCTGCAGCGTGAGACCCCTTTCCCCCTTTCAGCAGAGGCAGCAGCAGCACAGTGTGGTGAGCAAAATGGAACAATAGCAGCTTAGATATGAAAAAAGAGAGTTAAAGCCTCCAGCTGTGCTGGTCAAGATGCAGCAGGAGCTGGAGGGCTGTTGTCCCCCACATAGCTGGCTTTGTGCTGTGCCTGTGCCGCTGGATGTGGTGAGCTCGGATGTGGCTTGTGTTAGATTTGTTTCCTTCAGCGTGGGCCAACCTGGAGCCAAAATCCATGAATGCTAATGCTGTCTGCAGCCTGTTCCTGCCCTTCTCCAGCTCCAGCACTGAAGCCAGTATGGAGTGTGGGCACATGAGGGACCTTTTGCAGAGGCAGCTCACGCCTGCATGAGGCAACTGGGTCAGTTGTGTCCCTAACTGGCCCAGTTCCTCCATGTGAGGCTCCAGATCCTTCTCCCCTTCCCAGCTGGGGCCAGAAGTGATGCTTGTGAAGCCAAGGGGCCAAAGTGAGCTGGAGCTGCACAGGCATTTTCCCTGCTGCTGCTGCCCACCCAGCCTATCTATGTGGGGCTCTGCGTGGTTTATGGTGTTGAGCTGTCAGTCGTCTCCCCCACCAGCCTCCCATGGGAAGGAAGGCACAGAGGAGGGAAGTTGCAGGTGAGATGTGCCTGTGGTGTTTGGGGATGTGTCCTGCTGCTTCAAACAACAGCTCAGTCTCCCTGAACAGAAACTGGCACGGAGGCTCCATGTCACCTGTAATTAGCACAGGCAGCACAGTCTGTGATGAGATGTTGTGTAAGTGTGGAGAGGGGAGTAGGGGAGGATGGAGAGCAGTGCCGTGAGTGCTTCCCATGGCCTCAGCTCTCCCCTTGCCCTTCCACATAGCTTGTGTGTGTCACAGGAATGTATTTGTATATTAGAGACATATAATAAGTGTCTGAAGAGAGAGTGTCAGAGGATGGAACCAGGTGCTGGCTGGTGGTGCCAAGCAATAGAAAGAGAGGCAATGGGCAGAAACTGATGCACAGGAAGTTCCACCTAAATATGAGGAAGAACTTCTTTACTGTGCAGGTGACCAAGCACTGAACAGGCTGCCCAGAGGTGTGGAGATATTCCAGAACTGTCTGGACACACTCCTGTGCCATGAGGTTGGGCAGGGACGTTGGACCAGTCAGTGGTCCCTTCCAACCTGAACCATTCTGTGATTCTTTGAATGATGTGTTTTCAGAGCCTCTTGCTAGGGCTATGGTGCTTCATTTCCTGCTTTATGCAGAGGCTTTCCTTCCTCTCTCCACATTTTGTTTAATTACACACTAGAAATACATAATTACATACTGGAAATACAACATTGGACCTCCAGAGCAAGATCTGCCCTCACTCAAACTGAGTGAGCAGCGATCCTTCCTTTTGCTATAACAGCTGAAAATTTGCCATGGCTTATCAACTCCCTTCTTTGTGGCTTATGAATCCAAAGGCAAAGGAAGAACTATACAGGCCTGTGTTTTCACCTTGGGCAGGGTGTGGGGCAGTGGCTGTGGAAATAGGATGCTTGTCATGCCGGTTGGGAGATCCTGATTCATTTGTGCTGCGCAGAGGCGTGTGCAGGACCTGTGGAAATTGCATCCAGCTTCAGGTGCGGTTATTTGTCAAACTTGGTTACTTTGGTTGACTTTGGCTCTAAGCTCAGTTTGAATTCTAACTTAGCTGCAGTAATGCTGAGGAGATAACTGTGTCTGTCTCAGGAGCACACAGGATTTAGTGACTCTGAGAAGAGGCACTGCTGTTTAGGCTTTTGGTGGTTTGGTTTATTTTGGCAGGATGTTTAAAAACTCACCCTGAAAGAGGGGTTAGAGGTACAGGAACCCCTGGTCCTGCCACTCCAGGCACTTTATCAGGTGTTTCTCATTCCATGGGGATTAGCCAGGCTCAGCATCCTCCCTGGCTCAGCATCATACCCAGGGGAGGGTGGGGAATGACTGAAAATAGCAGAGTAGTTCAGGGGGCCAAAGAAGGACACTGGATGCTGGTGGGAAGAGAGCAAAAGCTCCTGAGAATCTGTAAGAGCACAGCTGGTCCTGCTGAGGCCTTTTGGAAGCCCCTCTAGTTGTCTGTTTTTGTTCTAGATGCAGGAATAGATCCTAAACCATCTATCCTGAGGAGATGGAGTCCCCACTCTTCTGGCAGACTGCAATGCTCAGCCAATCCCATGCTTGGAGCCTTTCTATCCAATTTTAAAAACTCTGCCAAAAGGGCGTAGATCCCCCTGGAAAACCTGTGGAAATCTGGTCACAAGCATCCCCAGAGAGGGGCAGGTATCCAAAGTCGCTGTGTCTTGGGTGGCTTTCCCTGGAGTCCTCCCTCTCCCACCCTGTGTCTCCTGCCCAGCCAGTGCCACCACTTGCCCTCTCACTTACTGAAATAAACCTCCCAATAAACCTCCCAATAAAGCTTCGAGCACCAGCTGTAGCTGCTGAAACTCCAGGATTGGAGTCAATAAAATCAATATTCTGCAGGTTGATAGAGTTTCTCCTTCCAACGCCAAACTGACAGAGCAGTAAACAAGCCAGCAGACAAAATAAACCCTCCTGCACCACGGGGAAGGGGTTCAGCACCAGCACCCCCAGCCATCAATACAGAGGGAGGCGTTTGGGCCGTTGGATGCCAACCTCAGTAGGTGGTTTTTCCTTCCTTGCTCTAATTTCTGTGGCAGGAGCTGAGCGTGAGCCGGTGCCCCAAGACTCCCAGCTTTGCTTCGCAAGCACTTTGAGATGTCTCTCATTTGCAGAGCATATATTTGTTATGTAATAAGCACCAGGAATTAATGATCCACGGCACGGCTGGGGAAACTTGCGTACTAAGCACCCAAGGAAAAAATAACTTTTCTTTTTTTAAAATCACTGATGGAGCCATTAGGACCTGTGTTTTCCTGCACCAAGACCACCCCAGCCCCCAGGCACGGCTGAGCCTGAGCAGGGGCGAGCGCCGCCATCTCTCTCCCAACTCTCTCCCTTTGGAGAAGCAGTGTTCCTGCTGCTCCCGTTATGAATCATGAGGTTAGCAGCTTTTGACAGATCATAAATCAGTGCTTCGAAGTCGCTAGGACAAATCCCAGGACATTTAATCTTTAATATTAGACGCATTTGAGGCAGTGAATATTTCATGAAGGTGCTGTTGCATTTTAGCACATCATTAGCCGTCTCTTTTTTCCCCCCTCTTTCCTTTTTTTGCTGCCTCTCCCTTTCTATGCATCTCTTCCTCAAAAATATCAGCAGTTGAATCCCCTTCTCGCTCCCTCCTGACAATAAAGCTCTTTACTGTAATCCCTGTGAAGCATTTTAAGAACTTGCTTAGGATCCCGATGAGCACCAAGGTACCTGCCAGTCTTCATTGCCACCGTGATGGGGGTACCCCCCTCCCAACAACCTCCCCAGCTCCTCACCCCTCCAGTGTTTACAGCTCATCCTGCTGCACCACTAGGCACGATGGCGAGAGGAGGGGAGGGAGGAAAAACATTGACAGTAGCTTGTAGCAGAAACTCCACGTGCAAATCCAATTAATCTTTTGATTTTGCAGTTTCTTGCTCCGGGTTATGTATTTCTACCAAACACTGAATCAATTTGGGCCAAGCACGCTCAGGTTTCTGGTGCAGGAAGTGTCTTCTCTTGCTGTCAAAATGGTGTAATGGGGTGAGGCAGCACCTAGAGGGTGGAGGGGAGCAGATCTGAGAGCCCCTTCATTGTGGCATGGGCACTGCTTGCAGAGGGCAGAGTTTTTGGGGTTCTGCATCCCTCTGTAGGACTTTGGGCTGCAGGAGACTCTGCTACCCCATCCTGGTGGGAGGTGCCAGGAGCAGAGGAGAGAAGGGGACATGACCAGGAGGGTTTGGGGCATCCCCCCATCGGGACATGCGTGGGTTGGATACTGGATCTGCTCAAGCAAGGTCAAAACCCCTGCTGAGGAGTGAACCCCTGGCTCCTGAGCACCCCTCTGCCAAGGCTATGGGCAGGTCTCAGGGCAGGGGCCGGATCCATGGTGTGGGAACATGAGATATTCTTTCAGGCCATTGGCAGAGGTTTGCTCAGCCTGGAGAGCTGCAGGGCTGCACAGGAACACCAGCTAAGAACAGACGTTTTTCATCATGAAACCTATTTCCCAGCTACTGTGGGTGCTGCATCATGTAGTTCCGCCCCCCCCCCCCCCGCCCTGAATCACTACAGGTTTCTTGCAGCTTTCCATATCTCATCATTTTCTCCTTCACACCTCCTGGAAGTTTCTGGGGTCCACAGAGCTTCAGATCCATAGCAGGAACCAGGAGTGGCTGTGAACATGTGGGCAGCAGGGGAGGAGGGTCCAATTCTGAAGTCGCTGATGTGCCTCTGGGACAGAAAGGTCTCATCCTTCCCTCTTCTCTTTTAGGAGAGTGCAGCTGCCATGAAGGGTATGCCCCAGACCCCGTCCATCGACACTTGTGTGTGCGCAGTGACTGGGGACACAGCGAAGGGTGAGTGGGGACAGGATGGGGGATTTGCTCTGTCCAGGCACTCCCACACTGGTGAGGAGCCTGGTTCTCTTCCCCTTGGGCAATCACTGGCCCAAGTGATGTGCTCAGCTGCTTTCTGCATCTTCCTGCCAGGCCTTGGCCCTACACGACGCTGGAGCGAGGATATGACTTGGTCACAGGAGAGCAGGCACCAGAGAAGATACTCAGGTGAGTCAGAGGAGGGTCCATCTCGGACATGTGGGTGGGGAATACCATGAAGACATTCCAGTGGATGCAACCTCTTGGTCACTCCTAGCTCTGTCTTGTTGTGCTGGCAGGGGGACATGAGTGGCATTTGCCTATGACAGACCTGAAAGATTTGTTCAGGCAGGAAAGGGTTCCTCTCTTGTTCCCTCAGCAAATGCAAGGCCAATGTGCACAGAGAATCCCCATGGACTTAAAAAAAGAGGAGCTTGACCATCCCCATGTTCTTCTGTTGCATCTCATAGAATCACAGAATATCCTGAGTTGGAGGGGAGCCACAATGATCATTGGAGTCCAGCTCCTCATTTGGCACGGGGAAGGGGATGTGATTATTCCTCTCCCATTTGGCTTTCAGGACAAGACCAAATTACTAACTCACCTCATGAGGCCACCACTGCTCTGACTTCCAAGTGGGCAGGTGCAGTGAAAGGTCAGCATTCCCTGTGGACACTGTTCCTCTATGACACGTTTGCCCTTATTCCAGGTCCACCTACAGTTTGGGTCAAGGGCTGTGGCTTCCAGTCAGTAAGAGCTTTGTGGTGCCCCCTGTGGAGCTTTCCATCAATCCTCTTGCCAGCTGCAAGACAGATGTTCTGGTGACAGAAGATCCAGCAGATGTCAGGTAGGAAGCAGATTTCTCGTTTTCTTCATGGTTGAGTGGCTGCACTGCTATTTAAATTGTTATTGAGGATGCAGTAATTTCTATGATGATAGGTTTGATTAATTTTCTTCCAATAAGAAATGTGATGTGATGGCTCTCCAGGCTCTGTGGTCTGATGGGTCTAGGCCAGGTCTGAGTGCGTAACTCTGAAGTCTGCCAGTACAGACAGGTGAATTGGTAGGAAAAGGCAGTTTTAAAGTGACTTAAATATGATGTTAGGTTGCAGTACTTGAATGCATGCATTTACCAGGATGGAGGTGCCGTCATCTTTCTGAAACCTTGATATCTGCTGGGATGCTCATAAAGGGTGAAAGGCTGTGTTGCTCATCCATTTGTTACACAATTAGAGGGGTTTTTACTTCCTGGAGTTCAGCAAATGCCTGGATATTTTTCTGTCTCCCCCATTTTGGCCACTTTGTGCCTTAAGCAGATGTCCTTGGACTTGGGATAGTCTGGTTCTGAAGTGGGACCTAAGAGGGCATTGCAGAAGGAGAATTGCCCTGGTGGAAGGAGAGGCTGTTTGCTGGGAGACTGGGCTGAGCGTGGGAAAAGGGGGTCCCTGGAGAAGGAGCCAAGCACATGAATTGTCTTCTGTGTCCCAGCTGGAAAGAGAAACCTTGGAGAAGAGATGGTGAGCACCTTGGTGGTGCTTATCCTCCTTGGTCTGGTTTACAAAGGTTTAACTGTTGACTATAAGGGCTTAATTCTCCCCTGTTCCCATTCTCTGCCATTAAATTAAGATTGACTGTTGAGACTCCATGACCCCTCTCTCCCTCCCTTCCTTCCTTCTTGCTGCTGTCTCCATCTTCCCGGGCACCAACAGGATCCTTGTGTCTCTCTTTTCCCAGAGTGATGGGGTGGTTGATTCCCATTCTTCTGTCCCATCGTCTTGGCAGGGCTGTGGTTAAAGCAAGTGCCTACAAAAGCTATGGCAGAGCCAGGACTGGCATCCAAGAGGTCCTCACTTCCAAGTGTGTGTTTTTGTTCTTAATTAGTGCTTGTTCCCTTTCCTACAAAGACAGACCAATGGTACATATCTATCACAATTTGGCTCTCTTAAAAGTGTTGTTTTTTTGGTCTGCAATGTCTGCTTTTCATTTGAGAAGGGGAAGGGTTGCCTTGGTTTATGTTAATATTTTCCAAGCCAAAATGCCAGGAGAACATTATTTCTTTCTTGCCTCCTCACGTCTTCATTAAAAGTACCTTAGTGAAGGTAGAGGCTCTGCAGCTTGTTTTCTGCTCCGGTGCAGTAATTGTCTCTGGGCACTGATCCTCGTGGAAAAGTCTCTGTTGGGATGGATGAATGCCAGACAGGAGGAGGGGAGGTTCTAGCTTTGAGCTTGTTGCCTTATCCCCTCATAAAAGGAACCTGAACTGACAATTCCAGGTATAAATATTGGAGTGACTCAGGTAGAATAAGGGAGGCAAGTTCACAGCGCTTGTGTCTTACACACAGGCGTTGCTAAATTATTAAAACTTTAATAAACGCAATAATAAATATTTGATGTTGAATTATGGGAGGTTTCACAGATACAGTGAGAAGCAAAAAGTGATCTAATATTTCTGCATTAGAACTTAAACACTTCTTAAATGAGAAGCTGCAAACTTGGAATCCTGAGAAGCCCAGGGTGGCTGGAAACCATTCAGGATGGTGTGGAGGAACTGAGGCTGGGGCTGCTGAGATCCTTTGCAGGTGGTGAACAGGGATGTTTTTGTGTTTGGTGCTCGTGGGCATCACATTAGCTTGTCTCTGAGAACTTCCTCTAAGGTTCTTGGGTGATTTCACACAAGGAGAAAGGTACTTTCAGCGCTGCTTGTCTTGCAGCCTCTTTGTTTTGTCCCTCTGGGCTCACACAAGTGTTGGCAGCTTCTCAAGGGAGAGGTAATTTATCAATTTTGGTGGTTCAGATGTTCAGGTGATGATCCATCACGTCAGACCAACCATCAGATGTGAGCATGTGCTGCCCATGGTGCAGGTGTTCAAACACAGCCACTCCTCTGTATGGAGGGCACCTGTTCCCTGGCTGTGGGACCATGGTAGTGCTGCTGTCCCTCCATGCTGGGAGCTCCTGCAGGTGAATCACAGAGTCATCAAGGTTGGAAAACACCTCCAAGATCATCGAGCCCAGTCTTTAACCAAACACCACCTTGTCAACTAAACCATAGCGCTCAGTGCCGCATCCAGTCACTTCCTGAACACCTCCATGGGCAGCCCCTTCCAGTGTTTAATCACCCTTTCAGCGAAGAAATTCTTCCTGAATCTGCAGTGCTTGGGCTTTAATACAGTCACATCTCCATGCCACGGGGCAGACCCTGGGCTGTGTCACACCAGCTGCAACATGGCCATGTCTCAGCACCCAGAGTGCCCTGTTTGCTGTCCTGTAACACTGCGATGGTGGCTCAGTCCCGTGTTTCTGCTGTGTCTTTAATAAGGAGCGTGCTGCATTCCTCCAGACCTTTCATTAGTCTGACACCTTTGGCTCCGGGGTCGCTTGTCTTGAAGAGTTTAATGGAAGGAAATTGCGGAAAGGCTGGTTCGGGGAAAACAAGTGATGAAGTCTTTACAACTCGGAGGGTTAAAGGTTCAAACGTGGCTTTGCGTTTTTATGAAGATGGTTGAGACTGTGGAGGGACAGGTGGGGCTCGGCCTTTCAGCAGCTCTCCAGGGAAATGCTGACTGCAGTGCTGCTCTCCATGTGTGTCACTGCTGAGCAGTGCCCCAAGCTGGCTCTGTGGTGGGTGGGGATGAGGGACCCAAACCTCCTTCCACTGCTGCAGCCAAGTCATTAGAGAAGCTTCCTACAGGCAGGAGCCAAGGGGCTCTGTGCAAACATCCCACCAGGGATGCTCCCATGTGTCCCAGAGCTTCACAGGGGACAGGACTGTGCGTGCAGAACTCAGTGCTGGAGGTTTTAGGGCTGTGTGTCATAAATTAAGCACGAGGGTGGTTAGAGTTAATGAAACTTGCATATATAATTTATCAGTGACCATATTGAGCATCCCCTCCTCGACTCAGAGTCTGGTCCTCTGCAGGACAATCACCTTTGTCACGTGTCTGGGATCGCGGCAGCCACGCTAACAGTGATGTCTTTGTTCACATGAGGTTGGCCAGCAGTGCTGCAGGGCTCCCCCATGCTGGACAGCCTCTGCCTTGGGCTGGAGACTAGGTCTCAGGGTGGGCAGACTGTAGCTGTGGCACATCCCCTGCCAGGACAAGAAATACCTCCCAGTCCTAGCTTTCCTCGCTTGTTTTCAAGATCCTTTGTCTCCCTCTGTCCATTGCTCTCATTCCTCTCTCTTACTCATATTTCTCCCATAACTTGGTGGTGAACAGAGTAGTCTCTGTATTTTTTAAACAATTATTTGGTGTTTAATCTTTCTGCTGGCCTTCTCCAGACATCTTACCATCCTGTTTGGCCCTTCATGAGGTACAGCTTGCCCTGGGGGTCCAGGAATTGTTCTAATTGTGGCAGCTTCTGGGAGTACCCACACCCCCAGCCTCATCACTGAGCATCCCTGCAGGGCATAATAAAAGCATCCCTGCAGGGAAGAATAAAAGCATCGTGCAGCGGATAATAAAAACACCCTTTGGGGCACAGCTGGCTGTGGGGGACTAAGAGAAGAGCTAACCCAGGGGGCAGAGCGTGGCACTGGCAGGCGCTTGGTGGTCCTGGTTCACTGTGCCACCTGCTCTGCAGAAAAGTTGATAATTTCTGGTGAGCAGCTATAAATCAGAGGCACGAGCCTCAGCTGCTGCCTGACATGACATATAGCTCTATCGTTATGGCAACCATAGAAACAAATAAAAGCCTTGCCTTCACTTGACAAGCCTTTGAGATGTCCTGATGGAGAGACAAGTGTTCAGCGGCAGAATGAATTCTCTTGAACTCGCTGTCGATTCATCTTCGTTTTGCTCCCAAGTGAACCCTTTTGCTCTCTGAATTCTTTGCCAAAGTACAATCAACTGGATTTTTTTATTATTTGTTTGTTATTTTATTTTAAATTCTCTTGGAGGCAGAGTGTTCTGCTCCTCAGCTCTGTGCCCGCATCCCATCTTGTGTCAAGGATGGAAGCAGAGCTTTTACTCCCTGCCTGTGACATTTGCTGGCTCGCCTCTGCCGTGCCCTTGTGACACCTCTGTTGCCCCACTCTTACAGGGGTTTTACAGTGATAATTTGCAGGGGTTTTGCAGTGATTTTTGGGCACCTGTGGTGTGAGGCTCCCTGAGAGCAGAGGAGGATGGAAAGTGAAGTGGATGAGAAAGGCAAAGGGAATCTGGGCCAGGAGAGGGGAAACAGCTTTACTGTGGCCACTCTGACACAGCAACAAAGGTCATCTGCCTGTGCCTAATCTGCAGGGGTGCAGGGCAGTGTGTGCAGCTGCAGGTGAGCATCCCTGCAGGTCAGGAAGGTTGGCTGGTCCCCATGGGATGCATGCAAGTGGGATGCAGCATGCAGGCAGAGGACACCCTGCCAGCTCTCCCTGCCATTTGTGCACTTGGTCTTTTTTCCCCCACCTTTTATTCCTCTGGAACGGAGCAGTTTGTGATTTCTGGATGCTCAGTGCTGCAGGGACCCTCACCCAGCAGGTCAGAGCTCAGGGGAAGCCCCTTTTCCAGGCTGTTCCTGCACAGAGCTGCCTGCAGAGCCCCCTGCTCCGTTGTGCCAATAAAGAGGTGTGAGCAGCTGGCAGTCAATGCCCGTGATGAGTGGACAGCTTTGCGTGATGGAGCAAATTGATCATTGCATCACCAGGCACAACTTACTCATTTCTGCAGAGAGGACAATTCATTACCGTGCACATCACAGACACACCCGTCATCCTCACAGATAACATCCCTGTGCTCTGGCCTGGGCTTCTTATCACCCCAAGAGGCTGTCATCTCTCAAAAAGTGGTGGAGAAGCAGCTTGCAGTGCTTAACACCAGGATAGAGGCAGCCTTTGGCCTCGTCCTCTGGAGAGAAGGGACAGACACTTTACAGAGAGGCAGCCACCAGCCCCTGCCCTGCAGCTGTCAGCTCAGCTTTGTCCTGGCTGCTTACCAGGATTTTTCCTCCTCCCTGCCTCCTGCTGTGATTTATGAGAGCAGGTTAGAAGAGTCAGGTACATCTCACTTTGCTACAGGGTGACTAAATGGAGACGTAACCTTGCGGCAGGCACGGAAGGGTGTGAGCAGCAAAACGAGAGAGGAATTAGGGGAGTGGTGCAATGGGGAAAGAAGGGGAAAAAATGGAGCTGAAATTACTCAGGAAGTATCTAGAGTAGGTCAGAATTAAAGTGTGGATCACCCAGCACCCCTGGGAGGGTGCAGAGATCTCACTGCCCTCAACCTGTCTCTTTCTGGTCTGTCACTAGCCATGGCATCTTTCATGCCCAGAATCCAAGGAACATTTCAGCCCTCCCTCTTCCTTGGCTTTTAATAACTCCTGCTGCAGTAATGCTGAGCTTCACTCTCTGTGTTCTGTTGTGTGAACTCACTGCATTTGTGAGGTCTTAGTGCTGAGCCATAAAACTGCACAGAAAATGATCAAACCTCTGAGGGACAGGGGTATAATTTGGGACCTGGCTCGGAGGCAAATCCGTGGCAGGGAGCACCAGCAACAGCCACAAGCTTGGCAGCTGAGCCATCACTGTTCCTCTTGTCTGTGGTGCTGCAGAGCCCAGGAGGGAAAAACAACCCAACAAGTGAACAGATTTTGTTTATATGTTTATTGAGACAATTAAAAATACCCAACACTCACCAAATATGCAAACACTGTCTCACACCCAGAGTGGTTCCCTTTGTTGCATCTGGGATCTCCCCTCTCAGGGTAGGGTTTGGCACTGGGCTCTGAGCTGTCCTGTACACCAGATCTGCTGCTGTAGCAGTGTGTCCATCCTGACTGGAGCAGGATCCTGCCAGTGCTGAGACAAGCAGTGAGTACTGAGGGTTTGGACAGGGAGGCAGGGCTCTAACACACGGTGCTGATGTGCATGCTTAGCACAAAGGGTGATGTGAGGTGGCGAAATCAGACCTTGGGTTCCTTCGATGAAAGGTGTTCTTCTGTCTCTCTTTGATGGTGTTATTTGTTTTTATGTTGCTGCCTTTGCTTTCTGTTAAGCATCGGCTGGAGTGTGCTTTGTAGCTGCCTGTTCAAAGCACAGCCCCTTGACCTCTCTGTTTATACAGCCTCTCTGTACTGTTTTTCCTGAATTACAATCTTTTTTTCCTCCCTTTTTGTGTTTTATTACTTTTGCCTTTGTGTGCATCTCCTGCCTGGGAAGGGAACTAGAAGGTTTGCAGGAAGAAGGGCCAGGCAGTTCATCCCCTGGTCCAGGCATGGTGTTGGGATGATGGGGACCTGTGTCCTGAGGCTCCAGGCTTGGAGCAGGAGAGCGACAGCAGAGGAAGGAGGACAGTGGCAGCAGCAGGAGGGACAGGATTTTCTGGGAGCCTGGGGAGGACGCTCAGAGTCCCTGCCCTCTTTCCCAGGGCTGACCTCAGCGACTTTTCCTTAAGACTCTGAGATGCTTCAGGGCAGGATGGGATGATGGCCCCAGTCCCATCTGGATGCACAGCTGTCCAGCTGTGAGGATACAGACCCAGGTGAGGCCGTGACATTGGGAAATGCCTTTTCTTCAGCTACTTCTTAACGCAGCTTAGTGGAAAGGACTGGCACCTCCACCAACCATTTTCAGATCGCCTACAACTGGCCTGATATGGACGGGACCTACTTTTCTTTTCCTCTTTTTATTTCCTGTAACTACTGTTGGATCACTTCAGCCAAAGGACAAAACTAATAAAATTCAGTGGAGCTGAAATGTTCCTGGGAGTGTGCCAGGGACCTGCGACAGGCTCTGCAGCCGGGGAGGAAAAGCCATCTTGGCGGAGACGACAGGAATGGAGATGGACACAACCAGCAGAGTTTTGTCCTTTTCCTTTAAGGGCATGGTGAGAAGACACTGTCCCTTGCAGGCTTGGAAAGTACTCTTGGAAAGGGTATCTCACTGGGAGCTCTAGTGGAGTTACAGACTCCCTTTTTCCTGGTAAAACCAGGATATGCTGCTCTGCAGAAGACAGACCTCTAGGTTTATTTTTAGGGTTTTTTTTTCATTGCCAAAGGGAAGAGGGGAGACACTTGTTGCTGCAGAGAAACACGTTTTTCACTGTGAAAGGACAAGGGCTGGCAGCTCGGTGCAAATCAGACAAAACCAAGGGGCAAAGCTCCTGTTCAGTTTTCACCCAGGGCAGGCAGTGCCCTGTGGCACCACGGCTGCCAAACCCAGCAGTGTGGGCAGCTGGGGCAGCCACCAGCATGGCCAGTGACCCAGGACGGCTGCGCTCAGTGAAAACAAGTGAAGTTAATTAGTTTCAGCTCCTGCTCCTCAGCAGCAGGAGCAGGGCTGATGTTCCCATCAGTGGGCTTGGTACAGTTCCCTGCTGCCTCCGAGGGGTTTGCTCTGCTCCAGGATGTCACCCCAGTTCCTGGGGTGATTTATTAGGAAAAAGTGCCCTCTGTGCCCTTGGTGCAGAACTTTCCAGGCAGCTCAGAGTAACTTGGTTGTTTCCAGATGCAGCAGAGATGCTCTACAGGCTTTCCCTGGCCCCCTCATCTCCAAGCAAGGAGCAAAACCAGCTCAAAATGAGGTTAGGAGCACTAAAGAGCTCAGTGCATTGTTTACAGGCAGTGTCAGCATTGCACAGAGCAGGGACTGTGTGTCCTGCCTGGCCTTGCCCACTGGCTCAGAAAACCTTTCCATGCTTTGTTGAGGCTGAATCAGACTGAAAACCTGCTGCCCTTTGCTTCTGCTCTGCCCAGGTTTTGTATTGTTGTCCCTTTTGGTCTGAACAGTTGTTGTTTAGGGTCTCCTTTTTGTGATTTAGATGTTTTAAGTACTTGTCAGGGCTTTTTCTGGTCTGCCCAAAGTGGGTTGCTGGCTACAGAGCCAAAAGCAAAATCCTTCTTGACTTTTTCCTGCTGCACATGTGTAAATCCTGGTGATACGGGGGGTGGGGATGCTTTCCTGGGCATTGTGCTGGAGTGTGTTGAGCAGAGCAGTGTTTCTGGGACTAAATCAAAGAGCAGTGCAAAGCTGGAGAGGTTTGGAAGGCGGGCTGAGGAGCGAGCAGGGGGAAAACATCATCAAGAAAATTAGGTGAAGCCTTGCAAAAAAATAATCCCATCTTGGGAATTGCCCTGTTTTCACTGCCTGAAGAATTACTGTGCCATAATCAATTCAGCTCTAGATGTTTCCTGCGGTGTTTTTGATATTATGAGATGCTATTGACTGCCACCAAATGCCTTTTATCATAAGGCAGATGGGTGCAGTTGAGGACCTGCTGCCACGCTGTGCCACAGGCTGTGTCCTGCTCAGGGCTGCTCTGTGGCAGTGGTGAGCTGAGTGGAGGCAGGAATAGCAGCACTGGGAGAAAGGAATGGGGGTACTGATAGACCACATAATCCATGTATAAGCCACCCAGCTCCTGTTTCACCTCTGCCAGAAGAAATGAAAGTGGCTGGTGTGGGGCAGCTCTGGATGGAAGGCATGTGGAACGGCAAAGAGCTTCCAGTTGCACTGGGGCACACTCAGGTCTCCTGGCACTGCTGCTGGATGGATTTTGGGGAAGAATCTACTCATGTCTCCTGCAAATAGGTCTGGGTGTTGCAGAGCTTGTCCCAGGTTCCACGTAGCCAGGCAGCTCCATGCAAACTGATGTTATTTTGCTTTATATATAAGGAAGAGCTGTCCCAGGCTGGGGCAGTGTCCCCTGATACTGCTCTCCCTCCTGGCCAGTGGCTCTGCTGGTGGCTGTCCCTCTGTCACTGCCTTGCCACATCCATCCCAGTGCTGCTGTGCCACAGGGCTCTCTCCTAGCTGTGCTGAACCCAACAGCACACAATTAAACCCCAGCTAATACTTCCCTGCTACTGCGGAGGGCTTAAAGTGACACAAATGAAGCAGCTGAGCATTAAGGCAGGGTGCTGTGTAAATATGCACTGAGCTTTCGCAGAGAGAAGTCTCTTTATTCAGCTCAGTCCACATTTCCTTTCTTTTATTTTTTTAAATCAGTGTGTATCAAGTGCAGATGGGGCAGAGCTGGAGATGTTGGCTCTGGACTGTGGGAGCTCTGGGTTTGGACCCAGGTTGGGGCTGTAGAGGAGTACTTTAAAAAGGGTTATAACAGGTCTTGTGAGCTTTGCAAGGTTCATCCAGTTCTGTCCTGGCTTTCCTGGTGGGAGTGAGGCTGGAGGAGGTTTCAGGTGGGAAGGCCAGAGCAGTTCAGAGGGAGCTGAGCTACTTTGCAGGGCCAGCACAGCATCCATGTGCAGCATTGATCCTGCTGGTCTCTGGGTCAGGAGCTCATGGGGAACTTCCTCAGAAAGCTACAGAAATAAACCCAGTGCCTGATGCTGGGTGACCTATTTAGGAAATCCAGGGCTCTGCTTGGACTTGGTGCTGCAGAGTCCTTGGCAAAGTCAGTCTCCCAAGGCTGATGAGCTCTGAGATGATGTGGCTGTGGAAGGCAGAGTAGGACATACTTATGTATGGGCTCTGCCACATGAACATCCTCCGTGGCTCAAGTGGAACAGTGGCTGAGTGTGCTCATCCTTGCTTTGGGGGCTGGAGCAGGGATATGTGTGGCACCTTCTAACAGCACATATATGCATGCAGCCTCTCACTAGGGAAACTGCAGCTCCCTGCCCACCCAGGGGGGTGGCATTAATGGGACAGCCAGGACATGATCACAGACACCTAAACCTGTGGGCTGGTGCTGCCTCGATCTGTCTGAGTTCTCCTGTGATAAAGTCTTTTTCTCACAGGATTCACCTGGCTTGGCTAAGACACTGTTTGCAAGGCTTTGGCATCGGGGGTGGCACCGGGCATGGTCCCACACTGCTCTTCCTCTCTGAGCTGAGCACTGGGAGCCTGGATGGGAAGAGCATTCAGGTCCTGTGACTCTGACACATGCAGACTTTTCTGCCAAACTCCTCTGTCATTGTTGTTGGGGCTGACTTAATAAAAAGCAGGCGAAGATCCTGAATAGATAAAAGTGAAACTTCTTAATCTTCCATTCCTCTTAGCCCTCTTTTATTTTTTCACACAACTACTTTTATATATTTCCTAAGTGTACGTGCACTAGCATTATTGGTGCTCATTACACAGAAACAATCACCTATTGGTCACAGTTAGAAAACTACTGTCTCTGTACAAACTTGTCCAGGTTGCTTATCTTCTGCTGCTCCTGAGTTCTCTGTCTCTGCAGGCTGTTTATCTTTACGAGTACACAGCAGTCTGGCCAAGGTCGAATTCTTCTTGCTCTGTCAAGAAATCCACAGGCCTGTTTCCCACACTCCTCCGTCCTCTAATGGGAGCACTAGTGTAAAAATCAAAGAGGGTAATCCCTAAAGGGTTTGAGAAAGCTCCCTGTTGCATCTTCCAGCACAACTCAAGGGCTGTTTTTTTACTGTTTTGGGGCCACCTCACAGTTTCATGTCACTCCTTATCCATGGTCAATTTGCTTTTCATTTCCCTGCATTGCTCTGTCAAGTATCTGTTGAACTCCAAGCTAGTATTTCCCTTTAGTTTAAAACAAGACAAAACAAATTATGTTATTGAAGAAAGATAAGGGGTGAATGTGATACTTTTCAGAGTCATCAGGCAGACACAGGTGACAGGGATCAATGTGAATGCCTGGCAGGAGCTGCCATCCCTCCCTGCCTATCCTGCCTGGGTGTGCCTGTTGATGGGATTGATCCCTGTAGGGATGTGCCAACCCTCCCACTGGGTCCCTGAGCTGCACAGGCTGCCATTGGCACATCCAAGAGCTTCCCAAGCTTCCACCACCTTCAAGCCCTTTTTGCCTCACTCCATCCCAAGGTCTCTGGTCCCCTCCATGTCCCCTTCCAGTTCAGAGTCCCCCTGCCCTCCATGGAGTTCCTGCCTTTTGCCAGTGACAAAATCAATACCAACGGCTTTCATTAATATTCTAGGAATGGCAGAGAAGATTGACTGCCTCATTAGCAGGCATCGTGTGAAACTCTGACAATAATTAACAACTCAACGGTCTTATTTGCTGGCCTATCACAGAAGTATTCAATCAAAAATGTAATTTGCTCGACTCTCCCATTTACCATAAAGAGAATATTCCTTCAAAGTTTTAAATAGACTAATTAAGAGGGAAGAAATACAGGGGAAAAAATTATTAACAGTATAGTTTTAATGGGAAATTACTGGAGCGTATTAATAATGCAATAACCATTTTTAACAGCTGTCTGTCAGTTTGTGGGCCGGGGTAATTAAATTAGTCACTAAAGGGTTAGTCAAATTAGGTGTTGGAGAGCAGCACTGGGGCTAAGGAAGGTGCATGAGGTGTAATGATCTGGCAGAAGGAGGACACTGAGATGCTGAAGGAGGGTGAGATGCTGACATTGAGGTCAGAGGTCCCCGAGGACCCTGCATGAGGGGGAACCCCTGGTCACCCAGGGCTCCGGCATCTCCCAGCTCCTCTCCTCGGTTTCAGTGAACTCATCGTGCCAGGAGATGCGAGGAGCCGGGCAGAGCTTTGCGTTGGCAAAGGCTGAGTTGTCTCCGGGAAAATGATAATAAGAAAGAGTCTTATCTGAGCATGAGCATGGCCCGGGGTGGCCTCTGTGACGTCTGCTTCAGCCTGACGCTGCTCAGGTTTTTAATCTCTTTCCCAGAGCCAGAAGGCAGCTATGCAGGGGATTTTTGGCAATTTCTTTCAAGGCTTTTATATTCTGCGGGTTTCAGGCTTGTGTTTCCCCTTCCTCCACCCCTTCGCCCCTTTTGAAATGAATTGCAGTTAATTTTGGGTGTTGTTGAGCCTGGAAACACATCTTTCTTGCCGCCAGCCTATTAAAAAAATATATTTACAGTTCCATAAAGCAAAGCCAGCTGCCAAGGTAACATTCTACTGGCTCCTCCGTGTTCCAGGCAGAGTAAGGATTTGGAGAGGTACTTCCTTCTGTGATCACAGTGAGCATTTTAAGCCCAGTGAAGAGGTTTTTTGCCTGAGAAGATCATTGTGTCCAGCCTGGGGAGGTGCTGGTGGGAAGCAGGGTGCTGTGATTCCCTTTCCTTCTCCCCTCCATCAGTCAGGATGGGAATATCAGCCTTTAGTTCTGAGTGGGAAGGGATTACACCTTCCAATATGTGTTTTTTTTGAGATTTCAGGCATTTTCTCCATTTTGTGTTGAAGTAGGACCTTTTCCATAGTACGTCTGTGTGGAAAAACAAATGGATGCAAAGCAGTAACCAAATCCTGAAGGAAAAACCTCACCCATCAAGAGGTACCAAAGAATGTGGTGGTTGGGGTGTTTGGAGGGCATAGATGTTTCTGAAAACAACACCCACATCATGCAAAGCAAGGACATGAATTTACATATATTGGTTGAGTGTTTGGGCTTTTCTGGGCAATTTCTTACTCTGGTTTTAGTCTTTCTCACTCTCAAGATTCTGTAGGTGATAGAAGGGATGGCAAAGCCTGTGTGTTCCCCTGAGAGGTTTCAATTTTCATGAATCAGCGGGAGGGTTTTTCCATAATTCTTTTTCCCCTCATCCCCATTTGAAATTTAGCTACAGAGACATCCTGATCTGCCTGAAGTGCTTGGGGCTTTCTGCTGCTCTTTTTCTGTCATTAAGACAGATGTAGAGCTTGCAGTTGCTTTAACTGGGTGATAGGGGGAGAAAATGTGTCCCGTGTGGCACGTGGGAGTCAGGTAACTACCCAGTGGAAGCAGCTCTGGTTCAGCTGTTGGCTCTTCAAGAGGAGAATCCCAGGAAAAAAGAAATGATGAAACCCATCAAACCCAGCAAAACACCTCAGTATCCCAACAAATGCAAAAAAACCCTTGTGCCTGGGTGGGCACAACCTATGTGGGCACTCAGGTGAAGGCAGGCCCTCCTCTTTTTCCACATGATGGAGAATTACAAGCCGTATAGATTATTTTAATGGCCGTATTACTTCCAACTGTGCCTCCACCATCTGTTCTTCCCCAATTACAGATGCAAAAACCCAGCATGTTTCCCCATTCGGGCTGTAGAGGATGAAATACAAGAGCTGTAAAGGGGTGTATATTCTTCCAACAATGCAGTTGGCACCTGTGATTGTTTTGCTCATGATTCTGCCCCATGCTAGTCAGGATGCTCAGCCTGGTCCCTCTGCTCCACATGCCGGCCCATGAACGGGTCTGTGGTGGCAGAAGGAGTTGTTAATAAAAGGAAGAGGCTGGTTTGCTACATGATTTGTCTAAGCTGAGCGGGGCAGCTGAATTATTCACGCTGACCAAGCCTCTAAGTGCTACAAAACTCGACGAGAACCTCTTACCTCCGGCACAGCGATAAACAGGATTGAGGCACGGTGGGAGGGAGGGAATTAAGATAGGACATCAAAGACTGGATTCCGTCTAGTAAATCATGCCATTGCTCCAGTAAAAGAGCCCCTAAATGTTTTATTAGGGATTTTCAACAACTACCAAAATTAAGATGGAAGGGATGAATTATTAAAAAATGGATTAACTAAACCAGCCGCTGAATTAAACATGAAAGGTGCCTATCAGGAGCAGCACGGCCACCGTGTGCTGCAGCCATCTGAGTCCTTCAGCCAGGCATGCTGGAGGGGCCAGGAGAGGGGGAGCAGCGGTGCTGGGGGGATGCAGAGCTGCCAGGTCAGGGTGGCATGGCCAGGGCACAAAGAGGCTGGTGCAGGGTCAGCAAAACACGGTGCCAAGTGCTGTGGAGTCATCAAAGGTTGGGTTTCTGCCTGAAGAAATGCAAGAGGGAGCAAAGGAAATAGTGTTGGCCCTCCGTTCAGTAATGCAGGAAACATAGGTAGGAAAAGGTGACATGCCTGAAGTACTCGAGGCAGAATCTGAACTTTCTTTTGTGATGTACTAATCTGGTGTTACCAATCCCAAACTACCTGTGGCAGGACAGGGACTGAGCTGGGGAATGGCTCAGGGGTTGTGGTGGGCGCTGGGAACCTCCTCTACCAGGTTTGACGTTCATTGCACTGAATAAGGGTAAGGAGGGTTTGCAGGGGTCAAAGAGGCCCCAGAGTGGGGAGATATGTGAGGAGGGCTTGTATAGTCCCTCCCACCAGCCCACCTGGGAGAACAGGGCATAATTAGGGTGTTGCCAACAGTTGGGCACAGCTGGAACAGGGGAGCCTGTTCATGCCCCTGTGTAGTTTGATCATGTTGTTCTGCCTCCATTGCTTCCTGTGCTAAATCTCTGCCACTTCAGTGTGCCCGTTGATGGGATTGATCCCTCTGGGGGACAGAGACTATCTTAATCCCTTCCTAAAGCAACCATGTGATCCCAAATTGGTATTTCTGTGCCCTTGCAGTACAACCTGTTCCCCACGCAGGGCTACGGCAGCCTGTGAAGGAAAAGCACAGATGAGAACAGGTGAAAGAGATTCTGTTGTCTGGAGTTTGTTTTATTCCAGCCCCCAGGAGGGTGGGAGCATCATCTCCAAGTGTGAAGCACAAAATGTGGCAGAATTTCTATTTGTTCTCCCTCTCTTTCTTCTTCCCTAACATGTTCAAAGCTCTTACTTGGAAGTCTGCAGTCAGACCCCTGTGAAGGCCAGCAGTAGTGGAGCTGCTGGGAGCGATTCACAGTGTCTGCAGCAGCACTGTTTTAAGGGGCACTGATGGGACAAGTGGAGCCTTCATTCATAATAATAATAAACCGCTATTTTGCAGTTATACGCCGCTTTTGATCTTCACAACTCAAAGGAGCATTAATTAACTGCGTGGCACGGTGGGAGGCAGGTAGCTGTTGTTGTCCTTGTTTTACAGATGAGGAGGCTGGAGCATTGTCACATCCTGCAGCCTGCCCACAGTATTTCACCATCCCAGTCTGCAGCTGATCCCAAAATGCCAGCTCCTGCTCGGAGCTTTATTCTTGGGAATGCTCTCCTGTGGCAGGGCACACCCTCAGGAGTTTTGAGGTCATTTGCATTTCTTTACACCCAGTTTGATTTTGGATAGATAGAGGTAAATATTGCTGAAGTCAAATGTGAATCTTCTAATATGAATTAGTCCAAATGCCAAAAGCAAGTTCCTTACCCTCAGGCCAGTGACCAGGCAGTGTTCCAGCTCTGCATTTCTCCTTCTGTCAGGAGAAAACCTTGGAGAAACATGTTAAGCTCAGTTTTTGCTGTGATCCCCACTTCTTGCTAATATGTCTGGAGAAACCTATTTGAGTGAAGTGGTAAAAATACAATCACTGAATGTTTTCCTGCTCAGAAATCCCCAGGTTTGCCTCTCTGGTGAACTCTGCCTTCAAAATCTCCAACTTGACTCTTTTTCCAAGGGTCACACTTGCAGAAATTTGGTTGTGCTGCTGCTTGTTGGCTGAAAAAAATCAATGTTTTGGCTCTTGTGTGGACAATCAAAGAGGAGTCTTGGCTTGTATTTTGGGAGAGCATGTGTTGGAGAGGCTTTGGGTAACCCTCACCTCTCCTTGCACATGATGGCTGGCCTCCAAAAGCCCCCCTGATGTTCACAGCTCCCCTCTCTGCCCCAAGTCATTGGCTGCCACAGGCCCTGAAGGATGCTCCTGGCATCCATCAGATCTCCATCCACTGCTCCCTGGGGGTTTGCAGGGTTTAGGGTGGGACCATGAAGGGACATGTGTCTGCATGACTGTCTCTGAGATCTTTCAGAGGAAGCAAATTGCATTTTGGTCTTCCTCCTCAGCCTCTCGAGGCAGACCTTGGATTAGCATGGAAGCTTTTCCATTTAGTCTTCTTAATTAAGACAGACATTGAAATAAAGGTGGTGAGTGAAGTATGATGGGCAGGAGAAGGAGGGTGGTCCTGCAATGTGCAAATGCTCAAATGCTGCTCTAGTCTTTCTTTTTTACCCTTTTTTTCTCCTGTCATCAAACTCCTGTTCCTAAATGTGCAGCTGGAGAGAGGGTTCCCAGGCAAACTTCCCACTGAGAGGTTCTGACAGATCTAATCAGGCAGGAATGGTGACGACCACGTCCTGCACCACTGTGGATTGTGGTTCAAATCTAATATCCTTCACCATGACACGCTGTGGTGACTGAAACGATCCTGATGGCTGAGATCTGGTTGGCCTGAGGGGAGGAATGCTCCCTGCACACGCACACCTGCCTGCTGCTCCTGTCATTGCCTGTGGGATTGGGCCCCTGATGCATCCCTTGCAACCTCTGCCATTGAAAAGCTCTTCTGAAGGCCTTTGATATCTCTCCCAGGTGGTGTTTTAGCTGTCTGATGCTATGTGTGATCTCAAGACCTTCCTATTCCTCAGGAAGACTAATAACAGGTTCCTCCTTCTCTCCTTGGCATCTGTTGAAAGTAGTTCCAGGGGCTGCAGGCTGGGCTTGATTTGACTGTGCTTAGGATTATTTTAGGTAATCCCTGGGTCTGTCTCTAGGCTAGTCCCCAAGGCTGCCTTCTCTGGTCATTGGAGATCTGGTCTGTGGAGTTCAGAGTATGGATCAGCTTTTTCTTCAATCCTTCACTGCCTTAGGGCAGCGGGATCATCTGTAAATGAGCTGATTTCTTCTGGTGAGTTTGGAGGAGCCTAAAGTTGACCAGTCCTATGCATATCTTGGCTTACTTAGGAATGGGTGGACTGAATCTCATCCTTGGCCTCTCTCAGGCCTGGGACAGGGTTGATCTGGGCACTTCTGGACCAGCAGCAGTCAGGTCTCAGCCCTGTGTAGGCTGTGCACCATCTCTGGAGGTCATGCCCTTGGCACCAGCAGATCCACAGCTGCAGGAATGCCATCCCCCATCATCTCATTTCAGGGTTTGGGTCTGGGGTCTTCTGTTTTAAGCATGACAGACCCAGTCCTGCAGCAGAGTCCCAAGCCTTGGTGGAGGTGGCACGATCCCTCCTTCCCAAGTGAAACACCTTTACATGAGCTACAGCATGTGCGCTGCTTCAGCCTCTGCCTTTAACCCTCTCTCTTCCTCTGGTAAATGATGATGTTCTCTGTTCCACGTCCAACTCCCCACTCGATTTATCTTGTTTATTGACCCAAGCAGAAAGTCAATGTTTTCTTCATCTGCCATTTGCTTCGATGGCAGGCAATTTGGTTCAGCCTGAACAAAACTGGATGCAACAGAGTTCAGCCTCTGATTTTATTCCTATATTTATTTATTTATTTATTTTTAATGCCGATTATCCTTTTTTCCCGAACTCACCTGGCCCTGGACACTGCTTGGCAGCCTTCACTATATGATATGGCTGCAGGCAAGGCTAAAAATGTGCAGCAATTACCCCACGAGCTGGAGAGCTGGGAGGAAGCCTGCGGGTCAGCTCATTACTGGCAGGCGATGCTGCAGCCAGGGCTGCCCATGCCCTCCTGGTGAGGGCTGTTTGTTTGGGAAACGTTGCCCTCTGGGGCTTTCATGTGCATTTGGAACTCTGTCTCTTCCTCAGAAGTCCGAAGGCGATGCTTTACAGATGTCACCTGGATCAGAGCATTTCAGGCACTGCACCAGGGGCTCCACGGGCTTGTTTTTTTTGGGGGTGGGAGGTGGGATAGGAAGAGGCTGACTTGCCTCTCCCACAGGGTGTTTGTAATGCTACAAATCAAGAAAGGTTCACTGGAGAGCATTGAAGAGGTGCCCCAAGTGCAGGACTAAAAAGAGCCTCTGCCCCAAAGAGTTTGCAGGTTGGGGACAGTGTGTGAGGTTTGTCCTGGTATGCCTGCACCACAGTGGCACATCTTTGCAGGGGAGGTGGAAGACAAACCCTTCTGGCAGTGTGGGTGTAGTTTTAGGTCATAGACAAGGTGATTTAATGAGATGTGGTTCAAGTCTTTCCTGGCCACTGGTGCCCATCACTTCCCCTGTACCAGCAGTGGCATCTTTCTGATCTTGGAGAGAGCTCACTCAGAGATTTAAAACAGCAGAAAACCCTCTTTTACTCTGTGGTAGGAAATTCTTTGTTCTGAGGTGCCCACATCTCCAGGCAGGGGTTAGATGGATCCCTACTAAAGGCAACAGCACATTGGAGTGTTCCTCAACTCTGAAGGACAGACCCATGGAGGTGGTGCCTTCAGAAGGGCTCAGTGGCTGGTGACTTGCAGAGAAGAGTGCTGTGCTTGTGGCAAATCCAACTCTGAGGAGCTAATGGATGCTGGGCACCTTGGAAAACACAGTCTGCATTGGGTGCCTAGATAAGTGCCAGGTCCCTTTGAAAAACCTGCCCATATGGATTGAAAATACCTATGCAAATCTCTCTCCAGGTATAAAATTAATTGGATTCTGACTTCAGAGAGTACTTCTGGAAATGAGCTGTAAATAATCTGGTTGTGCCTCAGTTCCTCTGTCTGCGGACATTCACCTGGCTTTCTTGGAGCCAGTGAGTGTTGCTGATAGAAGGTGCTATATATAGCAGCAAAACTATGCATATATGTATACATATGCATAAATGCATCCCTAGTAAGTGACCCAGGTGTGTGATGTTTTCTAAAATACAGCTCTTGGGTTTGTTTCTCTAAAAAGCTCTAGTTTGGCTTCTCATGGGCTCTTACCCCTCTCTCAGTGCAGCTGTAAGCACTCCCATGGTGTAGGATGCTTACTCACCTGGTACCATGGCTGGGAGCAACACACCCACCTCCCCAGGCTGGCATTTGGTGATCCCTGGGCTGTGGAGAGGTTGGTGAAGGTCACCCAGGTATGTGGCTCTCAGGGGAGTTCAGCTGGATGGAGCTTTGTTGCAGAGCCTGGAGCTGTATTGGGATGCTGAGCTGCTGTGGTCCTCAGGGGCTGGCAGATGCAGGTGAGGTGATGAGGAGATAGCCAGAGCTCATCACAGCAGTGAGATTAATGGTACTTTTTTGCAATTTTTTAGCATTTTTGTTATGCCACGTAGAATCAGTGTGAATCTATGTTGTATTTGAACCAGCCCAGTCAGCGCTGCAATCACTGTCTGGTACTGGGGTGGTCTGACCCATCTCATGATGTTTTCAGCCTTTAATAATTTAGGATGAGAGATCTCAAACCTTCTGTCTAGGCTTTTGCTTGATTGCTTGTTTTTCTAAGATTTCTTTTTCTCCCCCAGGCAAAACTCTTGCGGAGGTTTGAGGCAGACGTTTTGTGGAGGGTCTCTCTTTTACAGGCAAAGAACCACCTTAATTTGGCCAGCTTGAAAGTGCTTTTGAAAAACTTGAATTGCTGCACACAGCGTGAAGTTTTGTTTGATTTTAGCAGTGAGAACTGACAGCAATTGTCCATGCCCAAGCACAGAAAGAGCATCCCTGCTCCGAACCACTGCTGAGGAGATAGCAGCTGGCCAAAACCTGGGTCTGTGAGGGAAGGAAAACTGGGAGAAGAGGGGAGAGGAATGGGCTATACTGGGAGAAGAGCAGCAAGCAGGCAGGTAGGAACCTGCTGGGGTGATTTTGCCCCAGGGAGAGCTCTGCCCACCAAAGGCTGAGTGATGCTGCGTCCTACAGCTACTGATGGAAAACGTCCTCTTTTTCCAGATTGAACACCTTCCCCTTCCTCCCTGCACAGAATAAAACCACCATTAGGCTCCTCTTTAGCAAACATTATCGAGTTTGCAAAACTCCAGAGGCGGGAGGTGCCAGGGTGGGTTTGCTGTGCATCCTTCAGGCAGCCCTTCTGTGCATATGCATTATGGAATCATCTTTAATGGCACAATCATATCCTAGTTTTTCACCTTTGCCTCGCTCAGCACAGCCAGTGAACCTGCTCAGGGAATGATCTGCGTTAATGTGAAGCTGTAAAAACTTCAAGCAAAGTCAATGAGAGCTGTGCTTTGAGCAGGGAAAGTGTCATTTAATGCTAAGCACTCTGAAAAATCACATCTAATGTCTCAGATTTGGTGCATGTAACGCAGTGGATGCTTTTTACATCCCTTTGCCTGTGCCTTTGCTCCCCATCTGTAAAATGGGGATGATAACAGGGAGATTGGGAACTTAATCACTTTATTTGTTGTGAAATACTGCTGCTGCTTGGAGTTGAGTAAAGCATAAGCAAGCCATGAGGAGCTGAGTAATTGTGCATGCAGAAGAGTGCCTGGATAGAGTACAATAAAGTAGGAGCTATGTGTCCTCCCAGGAAGAGAAAACAAGATGCCGAGAAGCTGCAGCTGAAGTTGTTTTTAGGGGGCTGAGAAGCTGAGGATGCTCATAGGTACCTGGGGGTGGGTTTTGGGATGCCTAAACTGAGTTCTGTACAGTTTCAGGCATCCAGGAGCACTTGGCTGCAGCTTGGCACCATCACCTTTGGCATTTGGGGAGAGAGAAATCCTTCAGATAACCCTCCTGTATTTGGTCTTGGAGTCAACACCTTCATAAAAGGCATAATTACCAGAGACTGCATTAAGGTTGCCCAGGCAACCTTACTTACCACATTTTCTTAAGTTTTGAGTATGTGACATTGCAACCTTTGCCATTTCCTTTATTACACCATTTCTGTGTGCACAGATCAGTGAGTACCTGTGTTGTGTAGCTGTGGTTCTGTCTGTGGGATGCCTGATGAACTTTGGTGTCTCACTGCCTTTACAGGGCCCATCTTATCTGCTGGAGTGCTCAGGTGGGACACAATGCTTGGCAGTGCTGTTTCTCCTCCTGGCTGGTGTCCCCAGGTGTTTAATGTGGGTTTTCTGTCCCACTGTGCTCCAAGACCCTGTGCCATCCCATCCCTTCTCATCCTGCCTTTTGCTATCGCAGTTCCTGAAACAGGAGCATCCTGATGGTACCTCCAGCACATGGGAAGTGCAACCTGCTGAATTTGGGATTGATTACAAGTCATGGTGAAGCAGGTGCTGACACACATAATTTCCAGCACACCTACTGACCGTGCTTTGCCATCCCTGTTAAGGCTCATGTGTTTTATCTTAACCCTCCTGGCACTGAGGTTGCCTGGGAGACTGAGCCAGCACTGCCTGCATTTCCTTTGACTCGTGCAGGGTTGAAACCACAACCACAATCTTCCCTGAAACGGGAGAAAATGCTCAGAATTAACACTGTCTTGTTTATCTCATCCATGACATCTTGGTCCTTGGTGTGGCAGAGCTGTGCTGGCTCTGAGGGGGCCGCAAAAGGGTGGGGGGCCCTGGTGAACCTCAGCATCCCTTGGGGTGTGCTTTTAGAGCTTGCTTTTATTCCAGTGTGTTTGGTTTTGCTTTGCTTTGCTGTAATTAAATTCCTGGCCCTTCTGGTTGTCGAGTTGAGCTTCAAAACACTCCGGCAGAGTGATGGTTTTATTGAATCTCCAGCGAATTATTGAAGCTTGGTAGGGAATTTTTCACACTTTCAACCTCAAGGTTTTTGGGAGAGCATTTTTGCAAGTGTTTATGATAGTATTGCCACAAGAAGTGAGACTACCAGAAAATTTATAGCGAGCAGCTCATCAGCTGTGGAATGTCAGCGTAACTCCGTGGAAATGCCTTCTCCAGCATCACTCAAGTGAGGATGATTTCTCCCAGTTGAGGGCCGGGATGATGGTTTTTCTTGAAACCTTCCAGCACTATTACAGTGTCTGAAAAGTGGCTGTGGGTGTACTGGGCAGAAAATCACCCTTTGTTTCCTAAATAAAATAATAAATCTGCTGTGCACACGCACATCTGCAGGTGCTGCACTAGGAAAACTGGCTGAAGATGGGAACTTCAGTTTCACAGCCAAACTTTCAGACTGTCCCAAAGGAGAAGCTGCCACCACCTCATGAGGTCCTTCAGTACTGGGGCTGGAGATTAACTTTTCCACAGCATCCCAGCTTGATCAGTGTGTGGATGGACTTGCTTGGCTCGTGGCTCAGAGCTGTGGCAGATGGTTGCTGCATTCACCACAGATGTGGATATTAGGAAGAAATTGTTCCCTGTGAGGGTGGTGAAGCACTGGGATAGGTTGCCCAGAGAAGCTGTGGCTGCCCCATCCCTGAAAGTGTCCAAGGCCAGGCTGGACGGGGCTTGGAGCAACCTGGGCTAGTGGAAGGTGTCCCTGCCCATGGCAAGGTGATTTATAAGGCCCCTTCCAACCCAAACCATTCTGATGAAACAGTGGTGGCAGAACAGTGATATAGAGAGAATGGTCTCTTGCTGCAAAAAGAATAAAAATTGAAAGGATTGAAATCCCACAAAAACCATAATCTGTTGCATGTAAACTGGAGACCACTTTTCTCATGTGATCATTTATTGCATGTTCATCGTAATTTGAATGTTTAACAGGATGGCCTTCAGTACAGCACAGCCAAGCCTGTGGTGCAGGCAGACCCAGCTGGAATTGTAGTGTGAGTGTGGGAAGTGCTAAAAGTACTAAAAATAACCTTGAAAACATCTCCAGGTGGCCATCCAGCAGCGGTGAGCACTTTTCATCCTGAGCTCTTTTTGCCTTGGCTGCCTTTGTTAAATGTGAGAAAAATAATCCTCAGTGTACAGAAGTTGTGGGTATAAATGAACCTTTGTGAGACACAGGGGGTCCTGGGAGGGGAAACACCCTGGAGAAGGGGTGTCTCTGCAGTTGGTGAAGGCTCTGCAGGTGACACAGCATCACTCCCTTTGCTGATAGTGGACCCTGTCTCTAGAAACTCATGAACTTCAATTTCCCACCCTGATTCCTCTCCAAACCCATCTCAGGGAGCAGATGGCACTGGCTTAGTCCCCTTTTCTCAGCGATAGTGAACTTTGTAGGACACTCAAGTCTTTAACCATTAGCAGACAATAAAAAGGGGCAGTGGAGTTGGATAACATCCACTAATCCCCTTCAGGATGAGCTGGAGAGAAGAGCCACTGCAAAGCTCCGGAGCTTATTCTGAGATGAGTGCTTTGGAGGCTCTGAGAATTGCATGGTGTTGGTATTTCATGAATAAATAACCCCCAGCGGTATTTGTCAGTGAATCTGCTTCATTAATGAGACCTGGAACAAAGGGGGAGGGTGGAGAAAAGTGTTTTTGAGAGAATCAAGGCGAGTGTGGGTGATGGGAGTTGGCACAGGGCGGGGTGAGGGTGGGTGCCATGGTCTGCAGATGTGCAGGGTCAGGAGGGGAGTCCTGCTGTGCTGCACCGTGCTGGATATTTGTGGCATGAGAAGTTGATAGAAAATAGGGTTTTACTGATGCTGGGTGTGTGATCAATGGGTCCTGATAGGGTGTGTTTCATTTATAATGATATATATATAATTAATTGATAATTATATCGTTTGGGTGTCTGTGTGCATCTTTGTGAGGGCTGGAGAATTAAAGAGCATTGTGTGTACGTTCATAGATGTGCATGTCCTTGTGGACAGAATCTGGCAGCAGAAATTAGGTCACTCGTTCCAAAATGCCCTTTTTGACAGGACCTGGTGTCTGCTTCAGGGTGGTGAGGAATTGCCCCATCCTCTCAGCACGCCAGGTGCTGAGCTCTGCCTGCTCCCTGTGGTTTTGACACCTGGGTCCAGCTGGGGCCACCAGCAGCTCCCCCAGCTCCCTGGTGTGCTCCTGGCACAGATGTGACTGCGGAGCTCATCCTCTCCATCCTGCCTTGTCAGAACGGATCTGGGGCTTAGTCAGTGAAATTCAACACGGATAGATGGAGAACAAGAGGAAAGAGCTGTTCTTTTGCAGGCAGCTTGTTACTGCAGGGAAAGTGATTCATCCATCAGGGCTGCTCTGATCTGGCACCCGGGCGATGGTGGGGATGGCTGTCCCCGGCGGGCTCCGTGCAGTGGTGGCCAGATGCTGCCATCGCTCCCGAAGTGTCCCCTGCCTTGTCACCACTGCCTTCTCTCCAGGGCTGGCTCTGGGATTTCAGGAGTCCTATGCAGCGAGTAGGGAGGGACAGGCAGGGGTCACTGCTGGAGCTGCACGGGTGGAAAGTCATCTGCTCCCTGCCACACGTCACTGCGGGAGGAGGATAATTAGTGATTGTCCTTCACTCCCCAAATTAAAAGCAGCCACTGAGGCTGCAGTGCCAGGGGCTTGGCAATGCCTGCCTGCACTGGGTCCGGCTCCTCCAGCCCCTCCAGAGGCAGACAGAAGTGAAGTTTGTTCCCTGCTCACCTCGAGCATCATCCACTCCTGTGCTGCCATCCCTGTCAGGGCTCCGTGGCCAAGTGATGCTCCTCCAGTGCAATGACAGCGCTGTGGGAGCGATCAGGACAGGAGCATCCCTCTGTCTGTCCTCTTGCAGGTGACACTGGAGCACTTCCCTCTGGCCCTGCTGTCCAACCATCCAGCGAGGTTAATATTTTAATACGCTTAATGGCTCGTTCCGTCTCGGCGGCCCCTGCCCTGTGCTTTGGTGGGGGTCATCCATTCTGCCAGGCGTGATTTTGGAGTGCAGGTTTCCTGTTCTTCATCCTCAGCCCTCCAAAGGGCAGGAGGTTGGTTTGTGGTTTCAAGTTTTAATTAAAAACGACGAGCTTCCCCTGCCTGCCCCAGCCCAGGAACACCATGCAGGATGAGCTGGTGTCTCCCGGGAAAACTATGGCTGTCTGGAGCGACCCCATCCGAGGACCCAGCCCAAGGTGTCCTTCCCACCACCCAAAGCAGCTGCAGCTCCTCACTTTCTCCCTCCCGGGATGTGGGAGCTGCAGGAGGGTTGTTTCGTGGCCAAAGGGAGGGAGGATGGGAGCATGGCTCTCCTCACAGTCCACCCACGATGAGAAACCCCTTGAGAGGACCAGATGGGGCTGAGCTTTCAGGGAGGGCGGTGGAGGAGTTGTCATGGTTTGTTGGTTTCGGTTTTTCTAAAAATATTTCTCCCTGCATTAATAAACAGTGTCTTTTGTTAGTAAATAATATGCCATTCCTCCCCCCACCTCGGATCTCCAGCAGAAATACGTGCCCTGATCTAATCTATTCTGCGTTTCTCACTCCCTCATTTCAGAGGAACTGCAGATCCTGGTGGGAACAGAGTGCTAATAGAAAAGGGCCTCTAAAGATATTTGAAACACGACCAAGAAAGGACAGAGGGAGATTCGAATATGCTGGAAAATGTAGGAGATGGGCCAAGAGAGGGGGAATATCAGGAGCATGATCATTAAGAGGGAAAAGTTAATTGGGAAGCATTAATTGGGATGAGAGTGGGCAGCACTGATGTGCATCCGCTATATGGGGCAGAGAGGCAGCTGGTGGCACCGTGGAGGGCATGGAGCTGGCCTGGTGCTGGAGCAGCTCCACCCTGACCCATGGTAGTGGAGAAGCTGCCCACTACCTCCTTCTGGGTGGGGAGGTACCAATTTACTATTTCTTGCTGGTTTTATGGTGTTTTCCTTGTTCAAAGTCCCGACTTCTAGAATCCTGTGATTTCCCTGAAATCCAGAATCTGCAAAATCATGGTGTCAGTACTGTGTAGGGCTTTATTTTCTTGGGTTTGATCCGTGGAGAATTTCTAGCCCTTAAGTTTACAGGGAAAAGCACTCTTAAACCCTAAAGGCTCAGAAAGCAGAAGGCAAATTTAGGGACATGGAAAAAAACCCCACCAACACAACCAACAAACCCACCCAGCAATTGCTTTATTTTTAAAATCTCATCGTTTTGGTGCCAATCTCGTTATGTTCTTTTTTAATGCCTGACTCATGATTTTTCCAAGTGCTCGGTGTTGGCAGAGCTGTGTGTGTGAGTGTGACAGTGTGTGAGCGCAGGGGCCCTCTGCTGATAGATAACACAGGGCTGCTCCCAGACAGCGCTCGAGGGCTGATGAATATTCCTCCAGCGCTGTTTCATTGCCAAGCAGACGGTTTTCAAATTAAACCCCCTCCCAAGAAAAGGGAAATTAGCCCTGGGCATTGATTCATTGATGGGTGAACAGGGGAGATGCTCAAGGGGAATAAACCACCCTGTGACTCCCAGCATTGCCTCAGGGAGTATTTTAAGGTCAAAGGGGTCAGTGTTTTATTTGCAGCCTCCTGTGTGTAAAGATCTAATAAACAGCCTGCGCAGGTCAAGTCTGTCACCATCAGTGACTTGTTCTGTGACCTTGAGTACATCACTTTGTCTCTCTCCTGTCAGAGGGAGGGTGAATGGGGTCTGTTGCCGAGGATGGGTTGCAGGTATTGGTTAATATATAAACTGTGCTTTGAAGATGAAAAAATATCTTGGAGAAACTTAAAGCTCTTGACAAGCATCTGTGTTCCTTTTGCAGGAACCCAGCAGAAGGCAAAGTGCCTGAATGCTTTGTCACAGGCAAAATCTGCTGCGTGTGCAGCTCAGAGAGGCAGGGCTGGGAGCTTCTCGAGGCTTCACGTGGCTGTGGAATTATTTCTAGGCATTAATGCTTCTTGCTTGCTTAAGAGAGGGGTGTCACAGCATGGCAACGCCTGGGGCTTTGCACATCATGGGCTGGAGCAGAGCAGCAGAGCTGTGCCTGCACACATCCCTGCATCTCCTCCTCCTCCAGGTCCCCTGGAGCCAAGCACAGAGTTGAGCCTCCATATCCACATCCCAGCATGTGTCTTTCCAGCTTTGACAGTGTCCCTGGCTGATGGACAGGGTGGGGATGCTCAGGGAGGCTTGGCCCAGCTATGAAACATTCAGGAGTATTTTCATGGGTTTGGATTTGCTGTTGTCTCTTGTAGGGTTGGATTCACACACAGCTCCTGACTACTAATAAAGCATCTCCCAGTTGCTAGTTTGCATAAAACTGATAGATAGTATCCTTGAAACCCCATAACTGTTGGATTCTATGAAGGATGTCAGAGTTATGCAGCAAATTTATTACATATCATAATCACAAAGCCCTAATTTTCTTGGGCAGCTTCGTTTGGCTCGGTTTCGCTAATCAAAATGCCGGGATTTTGCCAGAGCTGCTCTCTGTGGATGGCCCTTCCCCTGCCATGTGCTGCCAGCTCCCTGCCAGCCCTAACGGTGCCTTTTCTCTCCAAGGGAAGAAGCGATGCTGTCCACCTACTTTGAGACCATCAATGACTTGCTGTCCTCCTTCGGGCCGGTCCGAGACTGCTCCCGCAACAACGGCGGCTGCACCCGCAACTTCAAGTGCGTTTCGGATCGCAAGGTGGACTCCACGGGCTGTGTGGTAGGTACTGAGCCTGCTGGCCCCCAGGGCTGGCCTCTGCTTTGGGGACACACCAGAGGGGGATGTGGCCAGGGGGATGTGTGGATGTGTGTGTTGGTGGTGGATTTCCCTGGTGCATCACAAATGCCTTTAAGAGATCAGGAAAGCAGCCCAGGGGCTCAGATGAGCAAAAGAAAAGTCCCTGAGGCTGATGATCGTTTTCCTACTTGTCAAGAAGCATGAGTGGAAAGCTGTCTTGCTTTTTCTCCTGCTTTCTGCTTCCCAGTGTGAAAGAAAGATGAAACATCCCCCCATCCTCTTCCCCTCTGGGCCTCTCTGACACCCTCAGAGTTTTGATTTGTTTCTGAACATGCTCACGTCTTGTTGGGCAATCTGCTGAGTTCCAGGTTCTGCAGAGTCCCCTCCAGAAGATCTCCTAGACCCTAGGCCATTAATTTTGGGCAGAGGCTCTGAATCATAGCATTCTTCAAATGTTTGGGTTGGAAGGGACCTTCAAGACCATCTAATTCCAACCCCCTGCTATGGGCAGGGACACCTTCCCCTAGACCAGTTTACTCAGAGCCCTGTCCAACCTGACCTCAAACACCTCCAGGGAGCTGGGAGGTGTTCCCAGCCACTGATGCACAGAGGGCTGTGCTTCCAGGTGGAAGCAGCACCTCACCCAGCTCTAACCCATCTCACCTTGACAGCAAAGTCTCCTCTTCCCTGTGCATGAAGCTTGTGTGATGTTCAGAGACACAGAGCAGAGCCCTGGGAAGCAGGGGAAGCCTGGAGCATCCCTGTTCCTCTCTGTTGTTGGAGCCCCAGCCTGCCAGGCAGCGATGGTGACTCCCAAGAGGTCCGAAAGAGGTTTCCTGCTGCTCCAAAACCCCCTGAAAACCCTCTGCCCCTTCCCCTTGCCTCACTGCAGCAGAGCCCCCTCGCCCCATCCCTCCCATCTCAGCAGAGGCAGGAGTTAAGTGTCTCTTTATTTATTGAAGATGTTTGTACATGGCAGCTGGGAAAGGTCAGGCTGGAGCCATGCTGTCCCGGGGGGAGGCGTTTTCATTATCCCCTTCTCCAGTTGCTTGTTAAGGCCATTTAGCACGACAGCCTGATGTGTCACCAGCAACGCCTGGTGCCATCTCCCCCTTGCTGCTCCTCTCCCTTTCCTCTTTTTCTTTTCCCCTTGTCATTCTTTTTTATGTGTTCCCTATTCCAGGGAGCAGCTGCTTTTCTAGTCTTTTGGGGCGTTTTCCCCCTCTTTTTGTGTTGCTCTGAATGCCAACACGCTTCCCAGGCACTGTCAGAAGCAATTGGGGCTCTGATCGCCCCGTGCTGCTGGGAAGAGATGCCTCTTTTTATAAGTCAGGATATATTAAGATAGAAATTGTCAATAAATTACAGGCCTAGTGCTCACCACGCTGGCGTGTGGAGAGGCAGAAATGGAAAACTCTATCCCTCCTGGAAAATATCCCCCTGCTTCTATAATGCCTGACTGAGGCTGTGTGCAAAGAGAATGGACTGAGTACAATGCAGGGAGAAAGGAAGAGCAGCAGGAGCATTCTCCTGGAGTGAATCCCCTCCCTGAGAGCCATGGGTGAGAGGGGATGACTGGAACCCTCATCCCATGCATCACAACAGGTTCTTGGGGCTGTGCACCCCATGGGGACAGGAGATGGCTGTGGAGATGCTTGTCTCTCTCCTCTCTGCTCTTCACCCTTTTTCCTCCCTGCTGCAGGAGGATGAGGCTGCTCCACCCAGTTCCACACCTCCCAGTCTTGGGGTGAAGCCCCTCAGCTCCCCAGTCCCAGGTTGAGGACAGCAGAGCTGAGCTGCCAGAGGAGTATGGGGACAGCTGTTGCATCCCACCTCCATTCCCTGTCTCCTGCTTCCCATCACACTGACCCAGGGGCTCAGTGCTCTATCCTGTCCAGTTCTCCCAAGCTGCTGCAATGTTTTACGCTCATCACCTGTTTGTAGGTCCCCAGGCAAAGAGCAGAGGCCTGGAGAGCACTGTCCCATGTTTCTGACCTTCTGTTGTCCAGGGAAAAGCCTGACAGAGGGACTGACAGCACTGCCTCCAGCCCCAGGTCATGCTCAGAGTTCTGAGTGGGATTGCAGGGCATGGGAGTGGAGTCTCAGAGCTCCCTCCAGACCTGGTGTGTGACTTTCTGCACTCTCCCTGCGCTGGGCAATACATCCCCTCCTCATCCCAGTCCTGCTCAAGGAGCCTGCTGGGTGTGAACTGGGCTTCCCGTGCAAGCAGGGGTGGGGTCATGTGCTGCAAATTTGCAGGGATGTCAGTTAGCTTTGAAGCTGAACTGCTGTGAACTCAATTTGCCAATTTGGTAAGTGCTATGGGCAATATCGGGATGTAATTTAATTAAGCTCTCCCCTTTTTATAGAGTTCAGGGAGCATTTGCGTACTAATTTTAGCACTAGGTTTGCTCCAGCGTTGACTCTGGACACAGTTTCACAAATTATGACATGTTGTTAATCTTTACCAGTCAACAGTTTATTAATTTGCTGAGGACCACAGAAGTATATAATCAGTGGTTCATCAATCAAGGCTAAATCCAACAAATGTTCCAGGCAGGTACTGAGCATAAAATATACATGCAGCCTTGTAAGCAATTAATACACCACAGAGCTGGAGCCGAGCGGCTCGACCAGGGAGCAGCACAAATCTCAAAGATTTCTTACTCCTTTTATATACAATCATCATCTGTTCCCAGTTCCTTCATGCCCTTAATACGGCTTCCAGTAATTCTGCGAGGACTGGGATGCATTTATCTCCGGGTTTTAGCGGTGTGGGCTCTGCCATTACCTAATTGTTTGGCCTTAAAAGGTCTCGGTTAAAATGTCGAGGGTGGATTTCTTGCAGCTCGTCTGGCTGAGGACACTCTCCTTGGGCTGAGGAAGGAGAAAGCAGCATGTTGCTTTGCTCAGTTAAAATTCTGCCTGCAAGGCATCCCCTGCAAGACCCCAAAGGCTCTGCAGGGGGGTCGCCCCTGGGAGGGGTGACATCTCCCCTGCTGCCATTCCCCATTTCCCATGGGATCCTTTCCCCCCTCATTTCTTGTTATTTTTCATTTAGTTTTACGTGTACCCAGTAGATGGCATGAGTGCATAAAGGGTTTCTGCAGTTCTTTTCTTATCGGAGGCCTTTTATTTGGGTAATTTATTCATAGAGTCATAGCACAGTTTGGGTTGGAAGGGACTTTAAGGATCATCTAGTTCTCACCCCAGTCCCTACCACGGGCAGGGATGCCACCCACCAGACCAGGTGTCTGGAGTATGAGTTGCAACCTTGCTAAGACCTTGGCATCACTAACTGCAGCCTTGTCTTTGAGCTCTAACATAACCAAACAATCCCCAAGCCCTAGAAAATCAATTTCTGTGCTGCTTTTCCTTGTTGCACCCTAGAATTGCTGTTGGATATGGGGAAGCCACGGGTATTTCCCAAGAAAACAAAATCCCAATGAGCTGGTCTGGTGGCTCTGCATGTTGAGCCCAGTGTGTGTTCTGTGCTGTCTTGCAGGGATCACAGCAAACCAGGAGAAACTGTGCTGGAGTAATAATTGAGGTTGTTGCCTGTGAAGGACTGTGTACTGCTGATCCCTTTTACTGGTGCTGTGGTAGCTGAGCAGCCTGGAGGGAGGATGCAGAAGGAGGGAAAGTGCTTAACCCTCATGTGTTGGTGATTTATAATTTGAGATGAAAACCTGTGAATTGGCCCTGGGAGACTGAAGTAAACAGCTGCATCATGGCTTAAATTCAGGTTTTCCCACCTGTCTCTCAGCTTGGCTTTGCTCATTGGTGCCAGCCTTCTTGTCTGCCCAAGGAGAAGGGGGGTTGCTTGTGTCTGCTGCCCCATGGCCATGTGCATTTTTGAGCCTGGCGAGGCAGGATTGCAGCCCCAGGAAAACAAGAGGGGTGAAGATTTTTTTTCCCAAGGAAAGGAAGCTTTGGTCTTAACACGTGAGCCAGGCAAGGAGGTGATCAGTTCTCTCCCAGTGCCTGCTGGGTGTCCTCAGCATCACTGTGGGAGGAGGTGACAGCAGGTCCTGGTGTGTAGTGAAGGTGGGTGTCTGAGCCCCATGGTGCCTCTCAGGATGGGATCTCATCACTGTGAGGATGACCTGGAGAAGCAGGAAGGCACAAGCTGCCCAGCTGGAGGTAAAGAAGGCAGCTTGGGCTCCCATGCCAGGGTAGTGACAGAATTAGCCCCTTGTTTCCCTGTGGCATGAGTGGCTTTTCTGGGGCAAGTGTGTGGCCTGATGGTTCTGCAATATCTGTGGTGCCTGCAGATGTTGGTGAGTTAGTTCTTTAAGTCAGATAAGAGTGCCACAGAGGCTGAGGATGTTGCAGGTGGATCTGGAAGGGCTCATAGCGTGGCTCTACTCCAGGATCTGTTCCACCTTGGGAGAGGTGCTGGCAAGAGATAGCAGAGTCCATCCAGTCCAGGCAGTGGGTGCTGCTGTTCTGCACCAATGTGAAATCCTGCTGACATCACCATCTCCTCTCTCACAGGCTCAGGTTCTTCTGGCAGAGATTTATTACTAATTTGAGGGAGAAAATATAGTTTGCTTCCAAGGACGATGTGAGCTGCTGCTTTCCACGATGACAGGGTCAGCCCATCAGGCAGGAGGGAGTTTGCCTGGCTCAGCAGGATGCAGGAGGGAGAGAATCTACCAGAGAGTCACTTAATGAAGTTGTGGCCCACGGTGACACTGGTGCAGTGTTGGTCAGACACAGAAGGAAGAGAAATCTGGCATGGTCCACACGGGTATATAAGCCTTAGCACAGCCTGTGTGGAGCTAATCCCTTCTCTTGTGCTCTTCCACATCAAAATGAGCCACATCAGCCACTGTGGAGCGGGGCAGAGAAATGGCTTAATTCAGGAGTGTAACCGTTTCAGGGAGAAATGGGATTAGAAATGAAGGAGCAGGGCAGGTGCTGCTGCTCTGTTTTCCTCCTTCCAGGGGTGACTTGAGGCCATGAGGGGATGCTTTGTAATGATGTGGGCGATGCTGAAACTTTTTTTGTGGGGAAGTTCTGTGTTTGGCAGTTTCATTCTCCACCAAAAAATGCTGTGCAGAAATCCCTCACAGATGTGAAAAGTCAAAAATATTTTGGTTCAAAACATTTCCTTCCTATGAAGGAGGGGGCAATGTTTAATTCCAACATTATCATCTGGAGCTTTATGTTTTATATTGCTTTATCCCAGTGTACCGCCTGAAACAAAACCAAAATTAGGCGATGGAAACCAAAACATTTCAACCTTGTCAAAATTAAATGCTCTCCTAATTTCCCAATGAGTTTTGAGATGTAATTGATGGAATCCCACAAAGCACTTAAGCTTCATCAAATCTGCATTTTTCTGACAGACAATTGTTCGTGGAAAAATAAAAACTCATCCTTCCCTGCCTTGTGAGGCACCTAGCTAATTATGGTAGAGATGCACACACCAGGGAGGCAGATGAGGAGGAAACCAGCCTCTTCTAATCCCTTTAAAGTTTTGCTGGCTCCCTGGAGCAGGAGGTGACTCCTTATGCACTTTGTGATGGAAACAGAAGTCCTCCAAGCTCAACAGCAACGCCCTCTCCAAGGAGTCTGTGGTTTTGGATTTATCTCATTAATCCAGGTAACTACCTGTGTTTAAACAGGGATTTGAGGAGGGGAGAGGAGGAAAGGGTGGCAAGGGCTGTTTGGGTTGCTGTTGGCAGCAGGTGGAAGCCAACACCAGCTTACCTTTGCTTTCAGTGCTGTTGCTGTAGGCAAGGGGGTCAAATTTAAAAGCAAGTGGAATAGCTCAGGAAACACTGAGGCAGGCTGGAAGTCTCTGTCTGCATGGGGAGGATGTAGTTTGGGTGATAAAAGCCCCATTTTCTCCAGTACTGGCTTTTTCAGAGGCATTCTTGAGGGCTTGGCTGGCACCAGCCCTTGTCCCTCTGGGATGCTTTGTGTTTGTAGTTGCAGCTAGGTCAGGGCTTTGGGTTAGGTTATAGGATTTGGTGTTGTGGCTGGGCTGTACCCTGGATGTCAGATGGGGCAGGGGTTCTATTTCTGGTTTCCTGGAGGTCTCTGAAGGTGCCAACCTCTGCTGTGGCTAGGAAGGAAAATGTCCTGATGGGCAGGAGATGCTAGAACACCCCAGAATGGGCAGTCAGTGACTTTTGAAAGGGAAGCAGCCAGAGTGTTTCCAGTGGCCTGATTTCCTACCTCCAGGAGCTGTGAACACTTCTGTGTGTGTGTGCATGGCATCCCACCAGCTGCCTGAAACAAATCCATCCCACTCAGAACTGAGGTGCAGACATGCACACAGGGACTGCCCAAGAGGATCCCTGAGAGCTGTGGGGTGGCCAGAGGCAAGGAGATGCTGTCTCATTGCCTGGAGCTTTGGTCTGCTCCACGGATCCCCCATCCCACTGTCACAGGAGGACCAGGCTGAGGAACACAAGCTATCGCAGCGTGTGCTCACAAGCCTGGAAGACAGATGGGTTTGATTTTTCTAAGGCTAAAATAATGATTGATGATCTTTAAAGGGAAAAAGAAGTAGGGGAAAAAGGAGGGGGAAAAGAGTGGGAAGATAATGACTGTTACTTCAGAAAACTGTTGTAGCATCTCCCTCTGGAAGGGATGTTCCCCCTCAGAGGGGTGTTGGGAAGGGATCTGTCACAGCTGGGGGTGGCAAGGACAGCACTGCCCTGAGGAGTTGAAGCAGGGGTGGCACTGGAGAGCACTTTAGCAACCAGCTTTTGGCCCTGTTTTATCAAAATATGGGGAGAGGAGGGATAAATCTTGGCCACAGAGACTGGGCTGTGCATAGCCATGCTCTGTCCTGCCACTGCATTGGATTCTTTCTTGCCAAGGTCCTCCCGGGCTAAGAAAGTGAAGGCAGAATAAACTGGAATTGTTAATATATATATATATATATGTCACAGAATCACAGAATATGCTGAGGTGGACACAGAGGTGTTTACTGCAATCATATAATTTCTGAGCTCCAACAAGCAAATAAATACATGCCAGTGTGTAGTTGGGAGCTCATTAAAATGCTGGCATTTACTTATACCCTGGCAGTGCCTCGGATTAATGATTTTGTCTCATGCTGAGGAAGTTCCTTGGTGAGGAGGGAGGATGCCTTGACACAAAGGGGGTCATTAGGGCCCTTGGATGTGGCACTTGGTGCTGTGTGGCACTGGGCCATCAGCTGTTCGTGCAGCCTCAAGCTGGTGGTGCTGGGGCTGCACGGGGCTGGAGTCCTGGATTTCACCTCTGGATGGAGCAGGGCTTGGTGGCAGCTTCCCTGTGTGGTTGTAAGAGCCAGAGGGGATTCAGATTTGTCTGTGCTCAGAGCATCACCTCCAGCACCCCAGCACAGAAGTTTCTGACAAGAAGGCTGCTGTTGGTGAGAAAACAGAGTGGAATAACAAAAAGGGCAGTTTATTCTCTACAGAAACACTTCATTAAATATTCTGGGGTTTTAAACTTAATAATGGAAGAGAGGAGCTGAGCTGAGCAGCTCTGGCAGGCAGCTCAGGAGAGCTGGTGTGTTCTCATCTGGGGGATCTGTGTCAGTAATGATTTTCCTTCCAGTGACCCCCTCACCCGTCTTGCTGCTAATGAGCTTAGTAAACAGGAAAGTGAGCAAAGCCCTTTTTTTTTACCTAACATGGGCAGGACTTGTCCAGATACTTATTTTGCTAAGGCACAATCTTGCACAGGTTCTGTCATATGCTTGCATTCTTTCCTGAAGATGATCCTCCTCCTGTTGTGTTTGTTCTGGCCATGCTGAGGACGGGGGGCAGAGGAGCTGTGCCCTGTCCTGGTGGCAAGAGGCCACGTGGTGCCACAGGCTGTGCTGGGGTGACAGTGATGGGCACAGGGGTTTCCCATGTCATTCCAGACCACAGCCCTGTGCAGCAGTGATGTTGGATCTGGTGTAATCCCAGGGCATGTGGCAGCAGGTCCTGCCAGATCTACCACTCCGTGTCACCTCGGAGATGTCATTTAAAAGGGGAAAAAAAGCGCGTTTCTCCAAAACCCAGATAAAAATAGCACTTCTTATTCAGCACATTCATTCCCTGCCTGTACTCAGAATTTGTTTGCTGACTGCAATCACAGGAATAAGGACCTGGCTGCTCTGCCTGGTGTGGATGGGAGGGGATGGGCCAGTGCCAGCTGTGCCATCAGCCAAACCACACGGAGCTGCTGGTGATTCGCTCTCCACAAACCCACTGGCAGCAGCAGGATCAGGGCCTTGGAGCTGTGGGTCATGTTTAGCCTGCAGGATCTGTGTTATCAGTGCTAGTGCATGACACGACAAGTAAGTTTTCTTTCCCAAAGCCAAGAGCAATTTTCAGGGCTGTCTGTTGTCACAGAGAAATCAGTTCAGTTCTGCATAGATGGAGTAGATTTGCATGGCAGTGGAATTACATTTGTGTGGTAACAGCTTCTCCCTGGCTTTTCAGAGCAGACCATGTGCTGGAGTCTCTCCCTATATCTCTGTTCCTCTCTGTAGCATGGATTAAGTACCAGGCCCTCTTCTGAAGCTCTGACATATTTTTGCTGGTCAGATCTATGGGTGAAAGATGGATTGGGAACTGGGAGTGAACCCAAGCAGTGTGGGTGTAGTGGGGTAAACCACAAACAGCTTTTTCTTTTGAATTGCTGGCTAACAGCGATTTTTCTCTGGATAAATGGATTCATCCTGTATCCAATGAGAAATATGCAGAATGAGATGACCAGTACCTGCTGGGTCACCATGTCTTGCCAGCTTTCCTCCCACCAGGGAGGGATGTGCCACCCGTGATTGCCCAGGCAGAATTATTGACCAAGTTGCTTATTGATTTTCTAATCGTTTTCCAACACAGCCCCCCATCCTGTGTCAGTGCCAAGGCAGATCACAAATTGAACTGCAGTTAAATTGATGGGGGATTGATTAAAACTCACCATAATTATTGGTTGTCTGCTGCCCAAGCCAGGGAAATCAATGTCAGCAAGAACAGATCTGCTCCTTTACAAAAGCTCAGCCAACGCAGGGGCGAGTGCTGATTTTTCAAGCCCACCCAGGAGCCCAAACTGACCCATCAGCACAGCCCAGGGAGTTGGGATTAGCACAAACCAGCTTTTTTCTGGGTCATTTCTGACTCCTGTGGGCAAGAATATAATTGCACCCATATGGGCTTTAGTTCTGCCCTATTCTGATCTATTGGTGGGACATCTTGATGAGAAATCCTTTGCTCCAGGGGTGAGGAGATCTGTTATAAAGCTTTATTAGTGCAGAGAAGCTGTGGCTGCCCCATACCTGGAAGTTTTCAAGGCCATATTGGACAGGGTTTTTAGCAACTTGGTCTAGTGGGTGGCATCCCTGCCCATGGCATGGGAGTTGAAACCAGATGATTTTTAAGGTCACTCCCAACCCAAATAATTTTGTGTGCAATTTTATTGTACCCAGTAATTGCCCCATCCACCTATTTATCTGTGCAAACCCCTGCATAGAGGGGCTGCTGTTGCCTCTCCTCTTGGCTCTGCAGGCTGGCACTAGTTGCTAAGCTTGCTGAATCCCCTGGCTTGCTGCCCCTGGCATCTCTGTGCTGCCCAGGCCCACAGAGCAAGGACACATCCCCTGTTTGTGTGTTGGCTACCAAAGCTTTCTGTCCCTGGAGAGCTTCGTGCTGTGGCACAGAGCTGGCTGGAGAGCTGGCCCTGCTCCGAGCTGGGATGGCTGTGGAGGGGAGGAGGTGCTTTCTTTTGTAAATGTTGTGCTGAGCTATTTGCCTGCTCTAATTAATGAGTATTAGGATACATAATTACAAACTGAAAGGAAACACGTTTTGTGGTGGTTAAAAGCCAAAACTGGAGGAATATCCCAAGGGTGGCCTCGAGCAGAGTAGGGCGAAGGGAGGGAGGGTTTTGGTGACCCACTAACCCAGTCCCGGGGAAAGAGCCATCTTCTTCCTCTGTGTGCTGGGGAAGATGCTGAGCTCAGCATGTGGATCAGTGCCAAGGCGAGAATTCAAAGTGACAGCCCAGAAAAGCCATGACTGATCCTCTGGCTGTGGTCCTGGAGCTCCTGCTGACTTACAGTCCCATCCAGTTGCCTTCAGCACCTTGGAAGGTCTCTCAGGAGCTTGAGGGTACTTGGGCAGTATCCTGAACCCCCACCGTCCCTGTCTGTGTGGGGAGGGCAGCAGAGATGTGGGTGCAGTGCCATGGAGTGGGAGATGCTGTTGCAGTCACCCTCTGCATCCTCCAGGGAGATGTCTCCTCTCTGCCAGTTTGCACAGCTCTGCCTCTTGCAGCAGGGCTGGCAGGCACGGAGGAGACCACAGGACATAAGTGTTGTATCTCACAAAATACTCTTCTGATCCTGTTTCCCAGGCAGCTCCCAGGCTGTGAAAAGCACAGGTTGTTCTGTCCTTTCCTCCTTATTCTGTATATGCAGCTGGAAAGCTTCCTGCTCACATGTCTTTGTGCCTGGTCAGGGCTACTGGTTCTTAAACTGTGTCTCTAGGACCCTCTTGCAGACCCTATTCCAGAGCCTTTTGCTGCCAGGATCTTTCAAATGGAAAAGCATTGTGCCTTGCCTTCCCACCTTACCCAGTGTCCCCAAGGAAGGTGCTGAGGCTTGCAATGTCCCCCTGAGCTTCAGAGCTGAGGGCACGGGAGGCATTGTGGGGTCTGAGGGATAACTGGATTGAAGATCAAGATATTGCAGTTGCTGCAGAGAGGGCAGAATCAGCTTTGGTGCTGCTGCCATAGGGAAATGGCACAGGGTTTGTAGGAGGTGGAGAGAAACTGCTCATCTATAAGAAAGATGGGAATGAACTTTTTAGCAGGGTAAGACAAGGTGTGATGGTTTTAAACTGAAGGAAGATAGGCTTAGAATAGATACAAGGAAGAAATTCTTCCCTGTGAGGGTGGGCAGGCACTGGCACAGGTTGCCCCAAGGAGCTGTGGCTGCCCCATCCCTTGAAGTGTCCAAGGCCAGGTTGGACAGGGCTTGGAGCAACCTGGGCTGGTGGGAGGTGTCCCTGCCCATGGCAGGGGGTGGACTAGATGGTCTTTAAGGTCCCTTCCAACCCAAACCATTTGAGGACTCTGTGATGGCTCAGGGTGGGCCAGGACTCCCAAAAGCCCCTTTCTGCTGCTGCCCACAGGCAGTTTACTTCTTGAGTCACCAAGACAAGAGCATGGCTCAGCAGCCCATCTCCTTTTGGGATCATGCTGGTGTTGGCCAGCACGGGGTCCAGGGACTCCTGAACTTTTATTAATACGTACAGCCTTTTGCTCACATGGAAAATTGATTTTCTTTTTTAAGCACGAAGTATAGCGGTTGTATAACCTTTCTTCTGCTTGACAGAGGCCATTTATAACCTGCCTTCATCATCAGTACCTGTGCAAGCTCCAGGCTAACTCATCTTCAAGAAATTCCATAATGCATTTTTAATTGTGGGCTGCTCCTAGACAAGATTGATGTATTTTTTCAAGGACTGGCCTTTTTGTTGTTGTTTGTGTATGTGTGTGTTTGGCAAAAATGGATAAATAATGCAAGTGAAATAGTGCTTCAGTCGGACTGACAATTTATTGATGGCATTTGCCACCTGCTTGCCTGTATCTTTTGGGGCAAGGAAAACAGGCTGGGCAGCTGGAATTAAAACCTACACCCAGATCTCCAGATTATGTGGCTGAGCATGGTTGACTTGGCTGGGGAAAACTGATGAGCCTGGGATGCCATCCTGGCTGCCCCCAGTGCTGCTCTGCCATGGGCTGGTCCTGCCCACAGCAGGCAGCAGAAACCTTTTGGAGATGATGCCAATGCCATGCTCACTGGCCTGCCTGGCATGGGCTGAGATGGTTTTCTGGGTCATTCCTGAGCACTGAAATGGTTTTCTGGGTTGGTCCCAGGTGCTGAGGTGTTTTTTCTGGGTTGCACTTGACTTTCTGCATCTCAGAGGAACAGGTAACAAACACAGAGGGTTGTCAGGCTTTGCCCCACACTGGCTTGAGGCTTCATGGCTGTGTGATTTTGCTGCCTCAAGGAGGGAGGATGGGGATTGAGGCTTTGGCAGTAACTAAGTCCTTGCCTCATGGTCCTTGCCCCTTTCCCAAAGGCTGTGCAAGGCGATGCAGGGCTCTTGGGGCTGCCCCATCCATCACTTAGGACCAACTCATCTCCTTTAGATGTGAATGGAGTTCAGCAGCACTTGGATGGGCTGTGTTCTGGGAGGGCACCCACTGAATAGGGATTCCAGGGTAGGTGAGGACCCACAGGTGACCTTACCTTGTCCCCTCTCTTGCTGCAGTGCCCCGAGGACCTCCGACCCATGAAGGATGGCACCGGTTGCTACGATTACTCCAAAGGGATCGACTGCTCAGATGGCTTCAACGGGGGCTGTGAGCAGCTCTGTCTCCAGCAGACCCTCCCTCTGCCCCACGACCCCTCATCCAGCACCATCTTCATGTTCTGTGGGTGAGTTCCCTGCAAGGCTCTTGCCTCTCCCACTCACAGATAAATAACCCCTGCCCTTTTCCATCCCTACCAACCTTCCTGTGCCACCCATCCCAGTGCAGCATGCCCAACAGTGGAGCCAGGTGCCCAAGAAAAAGGCTATTTGTGGAGCTGACTTCCAGCAGGGAATAGAGGCACCTGGCTTGCCTGTGGGCAGGAGTGTATGGAAGTGTGAGGAGCAATGTGAGCAGATGCACCTTCCTCCTCTCCCCCAGTGTGTGAAGGTACAGTTTGATCTGTGACTCACTGTGAAGGGACCCAAAAATTGTACATTGTGTGCTGGAGGGGGAAAATGGAGGATTTGTTTAAAAAATACAACTTCTTAAGTGCTTTTTTTTTCCCCTCCCCTGTGCCTCTCTTAAAATAGAGTTTCATCCCTGATTTTGGCCGGGATCCTATAATCCTACACAATTTAGCATTTTCTCTCAGGAAGATCTCCCTGGCTGCAGTGTGCTCTAAAAGGAGCTCAGTGATTATCTGGCTTTATGCTGCACAGCTGCAGCCACCCATTGCCCACCCCAGCCTGGGCTCTGCTGGGTGCATCCACGGCTGGTTCATGCTTTCAGGCTCACCCAGGGCCCTACTCATATCCCAGTGGGGAGGATTAGGATGAAGAAGAGGAAAAGGAGCCCTTTTGTGAAGGGAATGCCCCCAAGCAAGAGCAGGGAGCAAATTCTCCACAGTAACTCAAAGGAGCATCCATCAGGTCTCAATGCTGCAGGTGCAGCCCTGGCTGCTCACTGGGAAGAGTAGCCCAGGGAGCTCTGTCTGTGCCAAGTTCTCCTTTATTTATCCCTTTTCACTGGATGGTTGTTTTTTTTCCTCCTTTACCTTTTTTTCTATTGTTGTTTAGCAGCACAGTTGAGTCACCAAGAGAGAGCACATTGCCTGCACTATGCCTGCAGAACGGGTTGAAAATCCATATAGGCACCCTTTGTAGGGAAAGTCTAGAAAATCCTGGCACATTCCATGGTCTCCATCTTCACCCATATGGGGATTCTGCAACTCAGTCTTCCATTACCCAAGGACAGAGACCATTTCCCATTTTTTCCCTTTTTTTTCTTTTTTTTTTTTTTAACTTCATAGTCCCTTTCCAAGGCTGAGCTGCACTTTGGGAACAGGCAAGAAAAAGTGTCACAGACAGGTGGGAGTTTCACTTGCAGCAGTGAAATGCAGTAGAGGAATGGGAGAGGGAAGCAAGCCTGGATTGAGGTCTCATGTAGTTTGTGGTGCCCCTCAGGTGCGTGGAGGAGTACAAGCTTGCCCCAGATGGAAAGTCCTGCCTGATGCTCTCTGACATCTGTGAGGGTCCCAAGTGCCTGAAGTCAGATGCCAAGTTCAATGACACCCTCTTTGGGGAGATGCTTCACGGCTATAACAACAGGAGCCAGCACGTCAACCAAGGCCAGGTGTTCCAGATGACTTTCAGGTATGTCCTGGTTCTGCTCCTAGTCTTGGAAACATCAGGATGGTGAGACAGGACCAAGGTCCAATGGTACAAAGCCAGCATCTCTGATATGCTCATTAGGGGAAGAGAACAAGTGAGCAACAACATCCTTGGCTTTCGCTGCTCATCCTTCCCACAGGCAGCAGCACAGGACCCTCCTGGGCCAGTGTGTGTCTCATCAGATAAGTGTTTAATTGTGTTCCGTGGGCTTTTCTCAGTGGTGTTGCCTCATCTATTTCTGAACACCGATGTCTCTCATCTCTGCAATATCCTGTGACAATGAGTTCTGACATTTAATTGCCATAGTACAGAAGAGCATTTCCTTTGGCGTCTTTTCAGCCTATGCAAGCTGGTTTTATTCAGTGTCCCCATTACAGCACTGGGAGGAGCTGTGGATGTAGCATGATAAATAAGGTAAATGAGCTGCAGGTAAATACCTTCACCTTGCAGTGCTCACAGAGGAGAGCTTGCTGAATTTAGGGCTGGAAAACGAGTTGTCTAGTTATTTTTCTTCAGTTCCCCTGATTGCAGCTGTGTGTTATCAGGTATAAGGCAGGGTGGGTATGTGAGTTTCAAAGCAGCAGCACTGACCACAGCCAGGAGAGAATCCAACCCACATCCCACCCAGACATGGCTCTTCCCTGCCCAGCACCTGCACTGAGTGTTTCTTCCACTGAATGTTTCTTTCCTGTTTGGGCACTGAGACCTTATTGCTGCCTCTGATTTTAACTGGAGCTGTGGGTGCTCACCCCTGCTGACCACAGAGTTTTGCTGGGTGCTCTTCCTCAGCTGAGTGCCAAACTTTCCTGGCTGTGGATTCAGGCTGAACTCCTGCCTTCTGCTGCCTTGATGACAGAAGCTTTACAAGCTCCATCAGCACAGTGGTGCTGAGAAAACAGCAGCCAGCAGAGTGCTTAGAGCCAGCAGAGCCTCAGCCTTTGCTGCAAGTGAGAATTGACAGGACACAAAGGCAGTTTTCCCATTGGACTCCTCTTTGCTTTCTCTTCATCACACATTGCAAGCATCAGTGGGTCCATCAGAGCAGAGCCAGGGCTGCAGAGATGAAGTTTTCCAGTGGGTCTGAGGGATTCTTTTGTTGCTTCCAGGTAGCAAGTGCATCCCCTGTCCTCAGGGCTAAGTTCCAGCTGGAAAGCACATGAGGCTGTGTGAGGCTGGTTTATCCTGGGACATGTGGCTTCTCCAAGTCTTCCCCTACAAAGGCTTCCTGGGAATGGAGGGGTTGGGCAGTGCAGGACTGGACCAGGAGTGGTTCATGCTGGAACTGCCCTTGGGATTAAACACCTGACGTGTTGGGATGGCATCTTCCAGGGGCCAGAGCTCAAAGCCCCTGGGGCTCTGGCTGACGGGTTTTGTGGCTAAAAGAAAGGGCTGTTAGTGATCCATCCTCCTTCCCATGGCTGGCACCACTCCTGCTGTGCTGGGTGGGATGTGACTGGCGTGTGCAAGGGGGGAAACTTCCCCAGTGAGGGGCTGCCCAATGATAGCCAAGCTGTTTGCACAACCTGCTGTCACAAACAGGGCTTTCACTGTCCTAGTGCCAGGTGTAGCAGCTCTGAGGGGCAGGAGAAAGTAGGTCTGAAACAAGAGCAGCCTGCAAATCTGCCCACATAATGCAGACTGTAGCGTGCGATGAACTGGCTCAGCAGGGCTCAGAGCCTGGAGGGAGGCAGCACATCTTGCTCCAGAAATACTCTCAGCAGCCTGGGAGGTCAAGCACAGCTGCCCTTTCCCGCTGGAATGCAGGCTGTCAGTGGTGAGAAGGGCTCAGTTCCCAGTGCACAGTGTCCTTCCCCACGGCCAGGCTGCCCACGGTGTCGGGCGGGTTACGCTGTAGAAGCACCATTACATCATCTCTTAACAAGGGAAGAGAAGGAGGTTAATGGAGAAGAAATTATTAACTAAAAGATGTAATTTGCCTCTGATTTTCACAGATATTCAAGAACCTTTCTGAGCATTAAGACACCAGCTGTTAGAGAAGCCCTTAATTTGGTGCATTTGAAACATAGCAGGAAGCTCCCTAATACCAGGGATTAAAAGCCTGTTTCTGCAAAGTAGGAGCAAGAACCTGCTATCAGAACAAGGGGCTGAGTATTTTAGAGGGATTTATAACTGCTGGGATCCTTTAGCTATGCAGATGTGACAGTCCTTTGAATGGTGTCTGCTTCCCATGTTGCCACATCTTCAGTGTCTTTAATAAATAGGATATTCTGGATTTGTCAAGCATGTCAGCATGGTGTTGGGAGGGAGTCTTTGTGCTGGGAAGAGCTGCCTCACATGCCCTGGCCCAGGCAACACCTATCAGTTATTGCAGAATTTCCATCTCATTAGGGTCAGAGAGGATCTTCCTGCCACCTAAGGGGCTGCAGCACTGTTTGGAGTCTCCATCCTGATGGCTGCATGGTCACACAATCATAGAATGGGTCAGGTTGGAAGGGACCACAGTGGGTCATCTGGTTCAACCTCCCTGCTCAAGCAGAGTAATCCCAGAGCACATTGCACAGGACTGTGTCCAGACAGTTCTTGAATAATCCTGTGAGGGAGACTCCACACCCCTTTTGGGCAGTCACACACCAGGACCCCCTTGCTCCTTCCACCACTGAGCCAGAAGCACATTCAGAACTGCCTTCTTCTGGCCACCCATCTCCTTTCTTTCAAAAAGGTTCTTCTCATAGACAAAATGCTGTGTGGTGTTAATAAGGAGATGGAATTGGAGCTGATCTATTCCAGTCACACCTTCCAGTCTAGCTGGGAGGCTCAGCAGTGGATCCAGCTCACTAAAGACTAGATTAGAGTGATTTTTCCCCCCGTTGCCTCACGGTGGGGCAGAGCCCGAACTCCGTGCTGTTCCCAAATCACTGAGGAATTATTTTGCAAATGGTTTGTTTGTTCGTTCTTTATCTGTTTTTGTGCCATCTCTTTGCCATGAGGGAATAGAGATTTTTGTTTAAAAGCTGTTTGCAGTTTCAGACTGTTGCTTTTATGCCATTAATATGGAGAAATCCCAAAATGCTGCCTGTGGAGCCAGCTTTACTTGCTGGATTATTGCTGCATGGTAAACGGGATGTCAGAGCCCTCCCCAGGAGCAGCTGTCTGCCCTGTCCAGGGTCCCTTCTTCTGGCTCTGCCTCTTGTCCTGACTCTTGCCCCAGGCCTCATATTCCCAGGACACAAGGAATACCCATGTGGGCTCCCTTTGATTCCCTCCCAGCAGAGATGCAGCAAGTCTGAGGAGTTTTGGGGTGTTGAGGGCAGATAAGGAACCAAAATGGTTTGGTGGTTGGAGGGAGGGAAAGAATTCACATTGTTGCTCCCTCCCTGCATAGACTCTGCTGAGCACCTCGTGGTTTCCCTTCTCCATATCCAGGGAGGACAGCTCTGGAGGATCCAGGGGTGCCATTCTGTGCCATGCCATGCTGTATTGTGTCAAGTATTGGAAACACCCGTCCCTCTGCAAATCAGTCCTTGTGGGATGCTGTTCTTCCCATCCCCACCTGTAAAACAGGACTGCTGCTTCTTTCCAGCCATGGGGAAGCAAAAGGACAGGTTGGAGGTGGTTCTGAGCACAGCCCCAAGGTGGCCAGGGTGCCATGGAGAGGGATGGGTGCCCACCCTAAGCCCTGCCAGCCCACAGCCAGCTCCACATAGCTCCATTCATGCCATCAGGTCACTGAACTGATGCAGGGAATTGTCCTAATATTGATGGTGAGTTTGGCAAGTTAATTTTAAATCTGTCACTCCTTCCCCTCTACACTTCTCAGCCCTCAATAAACCAGTGCAGCGATGGTGGGGTGAGCTGGCAGCTCGACACCATCCATGCCAGGGCTGCTGTGAGAAACATCTCCCCTCTCTTGTTCCCCCCTGCACCTTGTGTGAGATGCACCTGGTGCCCTCCCACCCATGGGTGCTGCCAGGGCTGGGATGGGTGCTCAGATGGGGCCAGACTCACATCTGGGTGTGAGAAGCTGGGGGCACTTTGCTTGTGGTGTGTGGCTTGCAGATCACAGGTCAGCCCTGGCAGGGACATCCTGCTCCCCCCACAGCATCACAAATGTAACATCTGTAACTAGTTAAATGAACAGTGTTGATTTTTTTCCCTATATTTTTCCATCTCTTTGAAACCTCCAAGCACAGAACTTATAATTACACTGTTTATTATTCCTGTGCCGATGAGCTGAGTGCCAGCCAGAGCACCAACGCCTTGTTTACCTATTACCCTTCAGGCCAGGATAATGGATGGAGCCCTTTTCCAGTGGCTGCCTTCCATTTCATTCCTCTTTTTATTATTTGTTGCTGCAATTCTATTACCTGTTCACAGCTCTGAAGCCTTAGACATGCTAGTTGGAAGCAATGATGTCTTTCCAAGCCAGCCTAAAGCCTCACACCGTGGTCCTCGGTAGCAGCTAAGGGGTTGTTAGCAGTTTAGCAGCTCTGTGGAGGTGGGATCAGCTGTGGGATGTGATGCTCCACTCCTGGTGTGTGCTGTGCAGGAGCACTGCCTGCTCCCAGCCAGGGATGCTGCCTGCAGAGCAGAGATGCCCTGGTGCCTGCTGTGGCCATGCTGCATGGAGTGGCTTTATATCCTCCAAATGGCCCCTTTTTGAGCTGATTTTCCTCAATCCCATTTTTTCCACCCCTCAGCCGAGTGTTGGGAACATCCTGGCAGCTTTTTGAGTCCATCCAGCCCTTTTCAAAGCCCGTAGCAGGTTGCACATGGACTCGCACCATGTACTTTGAGCACATCTTCACTGACAGGCTCAACAGTGAGATTTTATCCCTCTCTTGTATAAATGACTAATACAATTAGCACAGCACTCCATCAGTTGGGTGGCTGTTACATCCTATCCCGTTTCAAAATTCTCATCCCACCAGAAAAGGAGGACAAATCACGTGGCTTTGAGCTGATGTTGCCCACGATCTGCAGCCACATGCTTTTGCGCAGGGTTGGAAGCGTTTTTTATTCTTCTAGGAAAACAAAAGTGAGTGTAGTGCCAGCAATATCCAAAAGACAGAGCAGGGGGCCAGGGTGGAAGAGATGTTTTTTTAAAATACATTGATTGATGTGTCAGAGGTTGTTTAAATAGTAAAGGTACTCAGTTCTGTTCCAGGTGCAGGGAGGATTTAGGGAGTGGGCCACTGTGTACTCAGTGAGCATAAGCACAACCACTGCAGCCACCTCCTGCTGCCCCATCCCAGCCCCAGATGTGCCTCTGAGCTGCTCCATTTCATTCCTGTCTGTGCAGGCAGCAGGGTAACCACACAGGGTTGATCTCTGCTGTACAGTCATCGCCTGCAAGAGCCCTACTGCTCCCATCCTGTGCCTCAGCCCCAGAGGAGAGGAGGAAGAGGGATGTCCAGGGTGGAAGCTGTTACTGCAGCCAGAGCCCAAATCCAATTCTTTATCCAAGATTCAGATTAGGAAGAATCTCCTTAATCAGAGGGTGGGGAGGGCCTGGCACAGGTTGCCCAGAGAAGCTGTGGCTGCCCCATCCCTGGAAGTGTCCAAAGCCAGGTTGGACGGGGCTTGGAACAACCTGGGATAGAGGGAGGTGTCCCTGCCAATGGCAGGAGGGGTTGGAAAGCTCTTGCAGACACCCATGCAGCCTAGAGCCAAGGCAGTGCTGTCAGAGACAATACCAGCACCCGCTGGAGCTGATGGAGCGTCATCCATGGGCTTTTGCTGGGTTCAGGGACCAGAAATATCCTTTCCCTGGCAGTGGGAGATGCTGGGGAGCTGTTCCCCTGCTGTACCCCTGCTCCCCCAGCCTCTGCAGCGCGCTCGTGGCTGCGCAGATGTTTGTATTCTCTGCAGCTGATGAAAATATTCATTATCTTGTTAGCTACTGCTGCTGTGGTGGAGCAAGTTCAGATTTGCATTCCCTCAGCTCATCACGCAGCGCACACGGAACCTGCCACGCAGCAGCACTAGTTGGGCAGTGCAGGGCTGTGCCTGGGCAGGCAGCCCTCCCTCCTGCCCTTCCCACTGCCACGCTGCTGGTGGTCCCACAGGGATGGCCAGGGAGAAGCTCTGGGCACACTCTGGAGATGGGGAGGATGGTAGGAGTGGGAGGTGGAGGAAAGCAGCCAGCATCGGGGCTTGGTCTGTGTGTTAGCTGGGTTGGGAAGCAGTGAGGAGGAGTGCTGGTCCCTGGGCAGGGTGGGAGTAATGGGATCCCAGTCCAGGAATGCTGCTGGGCAAGGCAGGTGTGTGTGCATATGTGAAGGTCCTATCTCTTCTTGTGGGATTGGACATGTAGAATATAGGGGAGTCTTCATCTCTTTGGGAGCTGGGCTGGCACACAGCCCTCCTCCTGCAAGGAGTCTGCCCTGCTGTTGTCAGCCTGGAGCCCTCAGGGGACTCATGTCCTGTGACCCCTGTCCCCACACACAGCTGTCAGGGGTTCAGTGAGGTCTTCTGGGTCCACCTTCTGCAAATCTGATGGTGACAGCCTTTTCTTGAGTCTTGAGCATGAGGAAGGATAAAAACTTGAGAGAGAGGTTAGCAGTGTGCCCAGGTGGCCAAGAAGGTCAGTGGCATCCTGGCTTATACCAGCATGACCTGGGCAGTGATTGTCCCCTTGTACTGGGCACTCACATCCTGAGTTCTGTTTTGGCCCCCTTGCAACACAAAAGATATTGAGGGGCTGGAGTTTGTCCAGGGAAGGGCAACAAAGCTGGGGAAGGATCTGGAGCAATAATCTGATGAGGAGCAGTTGGAACAGGCTGCCTAGGGCAGTGATGTAGTCATCGTCCCTGGAGGGATTCTAAAGGCATGTGATGGTGGTACTTGGGGACATGCTTTATTGGTGGGCTTGGCAGTGTTGGGTTAACAGTTTGACTCAGTGGTCTTAAATGTCTTCTCCAACTGTTCCATGGTTCTGTGGAATCAGGAGGACCAGAGGTTGGCATCAGGCACTTGCAGAATGAGAGTGGGGCTCTGCTCCCTTCCTGGGTTTGGCAGAGGTGTGGCGATCCACGTGCCGTCCCCTTTTTGTCACCACTCCCTTCATGGTGCCTGCCACTGCCAAGCCTGCCTTCACTTTTCTGAGCTCCCAGGGCACCTGCGAGTTTTCCCCTTTCCCTGTGCTGTGGGGAGCAGTCTGTGGGATGCACTTGCTGACCTGCTAGCCTTTCCCATCTCTTGACTTTTATGGTGCTAATTATAGCTGATGTTATTACACAGTTAATCTGCATTATTAAGAGGTGCGGTGGAGATTGGTTTTATAATAACAGCTCAGATTTATGGAGTACCTTTCATCCCAGGGGGTCCTTATTGGTTTTATAGCCTTGCAGTGGTGTACAGCCTTGGAGAGAGGAATTGCTGCTTCTTCCTTCCTCATCTGACAGCCTGCAGTTGCTCCTGGGCCACAGGGTCTCTGCACCCACTTGGGACACATAAAATAAGGGTTTTGTTCAGCTGAAAAGCAAGATGAGAGTGAGACAGGAGTTTGAGGCAGTAAATTGTAATCACACAACTTCAAGCTGTGAGAACAGCATTCTTCCATCGTGCTGTGGGTACTGTAGTGGTCAGCATTAGCATGGGGTAATGGCACATGTGGGTTTGTGCTGCTCACACCATGGAGCTGCTTCAGTGTCCCCTCCAGGGACAAGGCTGACACTTACCAGCCTGTCACTGCTCTTCCTCTCTAGTGCCAGCACTGGTTGATGGAGATTCCCCATCCAAGGACTAAATCAGCTTGACATTGACTTAGCAATGCGAATCCTTGCTCCAGGCAGTGCAGTCAGGAGCAGGCACCAGCATGGGGATATCTGAGTGCTTCACAGCTATGCCAGCTGTCGAGCCATACCTGCTTCCCAGGTAGCAGCAGGGCTCGAATGCAGTGCTCAGTGCAGCAGAAAATCTTGTCTTCCTCTTTCCTGTCCCAAGTGTTCTCCCTAGAGAGGTAGGATTTGCTGTCCTCTGTGTTGCAGTGTAACTTGTGACTGCATAAACCAGAAGCCAAGCACTGGATTTGGGCTTCAGCCTCATTAGTTGAACCCAAAAATGGTGGAAAAGCTACACTGGGAGCCCTCTCATTCCCTGTTGCTTCCACCCGTAGGGCATGTGGCATAACCCAGGAGGTCTAAATCTTCCACCACACCTGGTTCCTGGGCAATGTGACCTGGCTTGGATGGTGGAGCTGTGGCTGAGAGCACAGCAAGGCAGGCCCAGCCCAGCATCCCTCACCCTCCTCCCTGTGCCCCAGAGCTGTTCCTCATTGCTGTGCTCTCTGCCTGCCCAGGCTGCAGCCAGGCGAGAAGTCTCCCATGGGCTGCTGCCTCCAATAACAATTTTGTGGAGATGGAAGCTCGGGGCGTTTGTGCCGGTTCATTTCTCCCCCAGCACGGGCCGAAGGAAGCCAGTGCAGGCAGAGCAGCCTGTGTGCCTGATCCCAGCTTTCCGGGGCTGGTGCCACTCACCAGATGTGCCCGTGCCGATGGGCAGCAGGCAAACATCTGGAAGGTGTGACGGCACTGCCGGTACACCAGGCTGTCATCAGGCAGTCCCTGTGTGATGGCCACAGGTCTGGGAGGAGGGGAGCAAAGAGGAAAGTGCTCCAAGGCACCTCCCTGAGCCTGGCAATGGGGCTGGGCTCTTGGCACTGCCGTTTTCTGGGAGGAGGGCAGGGATGAGTTCACTGCAGGTGCCGTCACCCTGCCCTGCACATCGTTTTGTGGCTTCCATAATTAACTTTGCACACAGAAACGTGGCTCTGCAGATGTGGTTGCAAATTCCAGCTAATTCTCCATATGCTCTGGCTGCCTGACAGTGCCAGGGAGCCGCTGCTTATGGAAGTGTCCCCAAGATTGCCCCGCCTGGGTACTGCCTGTCCCTGACTCTCGGGGACACCAGGCTAGCTGCTCTGCTGCTGCGATGGTCTGTGCTGGTAGATCCATGGGCTGGCTGTGCATCCTGCATGGGCACTTTGGGCAGGCACTGGGCACCACTGGGATCACCCCGGGTTCAGGATCCTGGCATAGGGATGCTGGCACAGCTGGAGCCCATGCTGGCATCTGGGAGGTCTGGTGCAGAGGGGAAGTGGGAGCATTAACTGCGTTGAAATGACTTTGTCGGAGTGCCAGCATATGAAATGTGTGGTGGTATTGCAGCCCTGCCACTGCCTGTGGCTGTTTTTCTTCTGCTTCTAATGACTAATAGAGAGAAGACAAAACAATTTCTATTAGTTTCTCCCACGCCGCAGTGGGTTTCTTATTTTCCAAACCTCATTAGAGTTTGTAATACCATGGTGGTAGTCAAGAGCAGTCCGAATCACCCTGGGGGGAGAGAAGAACCAAAGAGATATGATGTGCAGCCCAGCATTAACACTGCTCCTGGCTCATTTCCAAGGTCCCTCCTGATTCCTTTCCAAGCTCTTACACCTTATCTTCATCTTAAAGGTTAACGATGAAGTTTAGGAGAGAGAGGAAAAAAATGTTTAAGATCTCAAATTGTTAAAAAGAATGGATGTGTGCACTGAGCAGAGAGCTGGGTCTGCATTTACATTGGAAAGGCAAATATTAATATTAAAGGCAACGCTTTTGCTTCCCAGGAAGCTGAAGCTGGGGTATGGGTTTCCCTGGAAAAGCTGCTGGTGTGTGGAGAGGCCACTGGCTGTGCCCAAATCCCATAGGAACTGGATGCAAGTCAGGCACCGGCTCCTTGGGAAGTCCTGGCGGGTAGTCCTGGCTCCTCTGGAGTCAGTGGGAGTTTTGCATTTGTTGCCTCGTTACAAACAATGCCAAGCAAAGCGCCAGGCACGGAGCTGGCTGAGCAGCACCAGGGAGTGATTGCAAACAGCACCCAAACAACCCGCAGGAGGGGCCTTGGCTCAGCTCAGCACTGAAATCATCACCCACAGGAGGTGTCCAGGCATAGGAAAATCATCTCCATAGGGAAACCTGCCCACACCATCTCACAGTGGCCACAGCCTGCTGGGCAGGAGCTCCGTGAGCCGCTCCAGGAGGTCTGTCTGTCATGTTCTCCATCAAATTGTAAAAGAGCTGGAAGCTGCTGAGCTTATGGAAGCCGACAAGGTCAGAGCCTCTGGCTGTCAGTGATGGCAAAGCTAATGGAGGGAGACACCTTGAAGAGCAGATACGTGGAGCCAGACATGGATCCTCCTGGCAGACACGAAGCAGTGCCAGCCCTTTGCAGATGTGCAGGTTTCTTGTCATCCATATTAGGTGCTGGGCATTCCCCAGACCCTCCAGTCAAGGAGGGGTGGCACATGGCTCAGATGTGTGTTGCCCAGAGAAGCTGTGGCTGCTCCATCCCTGGAAGTGTCCAAGGCCAGGTTGGATGGGGCCTGGAGCAACCTGGGCTAGTGGAAGGTGTCCCTGCCCATGGCAGGGGCTTGGAATGAGATGATTTTTAAAGTCCCTTCCAAACCAAACCAGTCTGTGATTCTCTGATTCTTTTCCTTTTCTCTAGCCACAAGCATGTCTGATTTTTTATGTCACTCTTTCACTCGAACATTTATTTTTCTTTTACCTTTATTAAAACTTTTTGCAGGAAATTATGTTTAAGCTTAGGTCAAGCACAGGAAATTTCAACCTCAGAGGGAATAATCCGTATATAAATAGCTTTGTAATGGCAAGCAGGATGGGGAGAGAATAAAAGGTGATAAATGGGCCAGGCTATGGATATTTCACATGGACTTTGTTGCCTCATCTGGCCAGAGCCATGTGCTGGTGGTGGGCCTTCTCCAGCAGCACATCTTCCCACTGGCAGGAGGGAGATCTCTGCTTCTGTCACTTGTGATTTCTCTATCTTCCATCCCAAAGAAAATTCCTCTGTGTTTTCCTTAGAAATGGCTTCAGGAGAGGATGTACTTTTTCTCCATGATGGTGAACATCATGAACCTCATGTTCCCTGTCAGTGCTGAGGTGGTGGGCACTGCTGGCTGAGTTTCCCTCAGTGCTTGGTGGCATTGCTGGGGATGTGTGGACCAGAGGAGGGCTTCAGCATTTGAGGGATGTTTGGAAGTGGTCTGTGGGAAAACCAGGTTGGAATGGACCAGCGTTGGAGGAGCATGATGCTGATGGGCACAGGAGTTCTGGGGCCAGAGGGAGCTGCTGACCCAGGCTTAGGCATGAGTGATGTGGAGAGTTATCAGTTCAACAGCTGAACTAAAGCACCAGCAGTGGCAATGCAAAAAGAATTTGATGTTCTTGTGTGCTAATGGAGAAGGGAAAAGCAGTCACACTCTTAGTTGAAACTTGCCTTTAGCTCCCAGGGAGGTGCAGGACATGCTGGGAGGAACGAAGGTGGTGGCAGTGCCATGATGAGAACTATTTGTCTTCCTCCATCTATTTTGTACTGAAGAAACCACTGAAAAAAATCTATGCTCAGGTTCTGCATGTTTTTCAAGCAGAGTTGACAAATACCTTTGGATCAACTGAATTCCTGTTTTACAAGGAATAAACTGTTCCCTAGGAAGGAATCCCCTTGCCTGCAGTGCTGCCCCCACCACCTGTGCCCTTCTGTCCAGCTGTCACTGCTGTCTCAAGTCTTAAAGTCCTATGTCCAGATGTCATTTCCTGGCTGTCACCATCATCGTGCCATGCCTGGCGTTCTTGCATGGCACCCTGTGCCTGGGGGCACAGGCACTAGTGATGTTTGCAACTCCTGCTCCCATCCACGGTCCCTGGTGAGAGTCACCACCCTTTGTCCTGGCTCTTGCAGTCCCCTCCCATTCTTCACTGTCCCCAAAATGGGCACAATGTGAGAAGAGGAGCCACGGTGCTGCCACTGATGGTCTCTCACAGCTGTGCCAGTGTGGCACCACAATCAAAGAGATCAAAGCTGGAGCCCAGTCCGAGGGGGTGTGGTGGATGGGAAGAGGGTCACAGTCACTCCCAGCCCCACAGGGGGTTTTGGAGCTCAGTCCAAGGGCACATGGAGGGGATGGTGCTGAATACCATCCATGCACACCCATCACACCAGCTTGAGGAGCACCGTGCATCCCTGCAGGCACTGCAGCCCAGTGCTGGCATGATTTACCTCCCCAAACACCTCAATTTAAATGCTAATTCTCCCTGAACCAGGGGGTACGGCAGCTATTGAATATTGTCACGGTGTTTATTGCTGGCACTGAAGTGGGACACGCTGGGGACATGAAGGGGTGGGCAGCACAGGGTCTTGCCTGCAGCATCAGGGGATGATGGGGGGATGGGAGCGATGGCTGTGGCTGCACCAGGGGGATCCGAGTTGTGTCTCCTCTCTCTCCCCACAGCCTGGTCCGACCATTCATCATTGCTAACAGTGGTTAAGGCTCAAAGTTGGGGAGCTGGAAGGGGCTCTGGGGCCAGGCAAAACCCCACCAGCGTCACCTTTTTTGTCCTTCCTCATTCTGTAGGAGTGGGGCCTTGCTGAAATCAATGCCCAGTAAATTTGGGGTAAATAACTGCTGGTTCAGAGGATCTGCATTGAAACCTTTATAATTCACTGATGCCTGAGGTCATGGAGACACATGTGGGGAGATTGACAGTGTGCTTACCTTCTCCTAAGTGGCTGTGGCAACAGGACACCCTCTTTTCTGTCTCCCAGTGACTCCAGATAATTTTTTTTGGATGATGACAAGCTAAAAAGAAGCTATTTCTCAATGTCCCTGTGTCAGATGCAGGCTGGGCTCTCCTGAGCTTGCAGCCACCCCAGCAGGAATCTTCTCCAAGGGAAAGTTGGGTGAAAAGCTGGCACTAAATAACCTCAAATCCATCATGTTCTCATCGAGCCAATGTGGGACAGAAAGAAGAAAGATTAATAAATAATTCTTTGCCAGAGCAGGCGTCCTCTCAGACTTGCATAGCAGAAAGCGCCGTCCTCGCGTAGGCACTTTGCTGAACATAAGCTCGCTGGATGATAATGTGATTAACATTTGTAGCTGTGCTGGCTCAGATAAGGGTAATTAAATCTCACGCTTCAGGGCATAAGCTAATCACTTGTGGGGTCATTTTATATGTATATATAATAAAATATATATACATATTTACCCCTTTGTGAATATACTTGCTGTGGTGCAGGGTGTGTATGTGCTGTGAGTGGTGGCAGGAAGACCCATCCCAGCTGGTGGTTGGATTTGCAGCGGGAGGTGCAAGGAGGGTCTCCAAGTGTTGGTGGGCAGAGTCGGTCCTTGAGGCCTTGTGCTTTGGGAGCAGAGTGCAAAGGGAGGAAGCCTCAGCTGACTGAGCCAAGGAGGAGAAGCTGCTCCTTCACCCAGTGGGTGCTGCTAACAGGAAGATTAAATGAATGATCAGCCACTAGCTGATCTTACCCTGCTCCAGGCCAGGATCCCACTGCAAGTTTGGCCCTGGCTTTCAGCATCTCAGCAAGGAGATGCAATGCCCCAGGGTCAGGATAGTCGTGCCATGCACCAGGATCTGCCAGCTGTGGCCCCATCCAGGAGGACCACAGAACTCTGGCTACTCCCCAGTGTCTGCATCAGGCTCTCCTGCTCCCACAAAACCCCATTTTGCTCAGGGGTGCTGTGGGACCCTGATCCTTTTCGGAAGCTTCCCGTGAGCTGTGTGAGATGCTGGCAGCACTGCAGAGTGCAGCAATGCGGCCCTGCACTGCACCATGCCACGGCTGACAGCGTGACCTTGGAGGTTGTTTGAGTCCCCCAAAACATTTGTGTAACTGGGTTTAGAAGGACAGAAGAACAGTGGCACAGCAGGATCTCACTGCCTGAGTCCTCCTCCTGGTACCTGAGCAGCCGCCAATTGCCATTACCTCACCATCACCCTGAGACAGGAGAGCTGCTCTCAGTTATCTGTGTCACCAGAGGCAATAGGTGTCTTTTACAGCTTGGCCAAGGTTACAACAAGTGTCCATCAAGGCCAGGATTTTGAGTTCATTTTAATCCAAATCACCACCTTCCTTCTGCCCACCCAGCCAGTACCAGAGCTTGCTAAAGCCTTTGGCTACTTGACCTTTCCCAGCATCAGACTCATTTATATGGAAGTCAGTTCTCTCCAAGGCAGGCACGTACTCTGGGTCAGATGCTTCTGGGGACTGGGGTTTCGAGGGAGAAACTGCATTTCCTTGTATAATGACTCAGTGTATGGAAAATGCCCCGGGAGATGCTCAGATGCCCATCAGGAGAGCGCTGTGCCAGTGGGTGAATTCCATGTGCATCACACTGGAGAGAGCAGTGTGCTCATGCTCCAGTGAGAATCCAGCAGCTGTTCCCTGAGTGCTGGGGAGATGCTGGGAAGGCAGAACAAGAAGCAGAGGAGGACGTCGTGGGCCTAGCCATTTTGCCTGGCTGTACCCTGATCCCATTGGAATAAACCTGGCTCCATGATGGGTAGGAACTGCCAGGTCATGAAGGCGTGGCTGTGCCCCTTGGAGACAGCACGGAGAGCCCCAGGTGTGAATTCCATACCTGGTCCTGCACCAGTGGCTTGGCAGGGAGCAGATGGAGGCACGTGCACAGGGATGCTGTCACATCCCTGCCCCTGTCTGTGTCCATGCCACTCACACAGAGCCTGATGGCTTTGATCAGAGCTTCCAGAGAGCACAAAAGCCTGGCAGGAACTCTCTTTTGTGCCTCCACGGTGAGCAAGCCACAGGGTTATTAATAAGGCCCTGTGGAAGAGGAGCTGCAGCCCTCTGCCGGCTGCAGATCCCAGCAATGCCATGCCCTGGGCAACCCTGGCAGCAGTGTCCCCATTGCCTGTGCTCCTGCTTTGCCATCCTGCACCCACAGAGGCAGTGGGGGCTGTGCTGTGCCCAGACCCTGCACCCAGTGAGTGCTTCCCCAGCATGGTTTCAGCTCATCCCTGCCTTGGGATGGCAGGGAGCTGGGGGTGGGGAGAGAAGAGGTGCAGGAAGGGTTTGGTAGCAAAAGTGCATCATGGAAGTGCCCCTGAAGTCCTGCCTGGCACTGCTGCTCCCTCCTTTTACAGGAGCACGTTGTGGGCACATGTCAGTGTGTGTGCCCATGCCTTGGCTCCCACTTGCCCCTTGTTTTTCCTTGACCTTTCAAATGCAGAGCAGTTGAACAAATGGGTTACAGGAGCAGCCGTGCATAGCACAGCTTTACATTAAACACTTTCTCACAGAGGTGGCAGCTTCTGCGTGCAGGTCCATCCCTCGTGTCAGTGAGTGTCTCCTCCAGCTCCTCCCTTCTTAGCTGCTCACACATGGACCACCAGCCCCTGGGGCTGTCCTGCCTCAGGGATGAGCCAGACTTATGCCCAGGGACAGCTGTTTTAGGGGCTCATGGCATGGGCAGGTGTTGGTAAGATGGTCCAGGTGGGTTGACAGGGGGGAGGAGGAGACACTGCTTCTTTGCATCTTCTTTGTCCTGTGCTAGGGTACAGGGCAATGGGTCAGCATGGTCTTCTGCCGTGCCAGGTGCTTCTGTCCATTGGGGGTGAGCTCTTCTGGCATGCCAGGTCTGTCCCCTCATGTGGGACAGCACTTGGGAAGGTGCCACCAGCCAGTGACATTGTCCTTTTGGGCATTCCCTCCTGGTCCTCTCAGAGGTGGGATGTGAGGCTGGGCTGGCAGTGGCTCTCCTGGCCCCTGTGCTCAGCCCTGGTGCAGGGGATGGGGCTGACCCCTCAGGAAGGGGACAGTCCCATGTTCCAGGATGGCAGGTGGGCTCAGTGCAGCTGCATCCCACTTTCCCAGTGCGGCATCATGCTTCTCCGTGCCTTTGGGATTTGTTGGCAGCGCTAATGTTTTCCCTGATCTGGTGAGGCAGAGCAGCAGAGACTCCAACACGCTCCTTCCCCTGTTCCCTCCCGACATGCCTAATTTTGCAGCCCTGTTTCCCACCACCCACACGGCTCCCGACTCCAACAGTAATTGCGGTTCCCCATTTGCATCACTGAGACAGCACAGGGCTCAGAGCAGCAGAACGCTCTGCCACGGGGATCCCACACCCAGCAGGATCAATAGGAGATTTGTGAGCACGTGTGAGCAAGAGGCTTTTCCCCTCAGACAGACAAAGCACTTTTTCTCTGGCAGTGCCTAAAATGAAGCTTCTGAGACACAGTCAGATGCTGGCAGCTCTGAGATGGGGGTGTAGCAGGAGGCAGGCTGCTGCCTGCACCTCCAGGGAATCATGGAATGGTTTGTGTGGGAAGAGACCTTAAGATCACCTCCTTCCAACCCCACTGCCATGGGCAGGGACACCTTCCACTAGACCGTGTTACTCAAAGACCCATCCAGTCTGGATCCCTCTCATGTTCCCACCTGCAGCTGCTCAACCCTGTGCTCCTCCTCTGCCTTGGGGCTGGGAACATCCCCAGGCTACTCCCACGGTGCTGTGGCCTCTTGCTCACCTCTAGTGCAAGTTGCACTTGCCAAATCCCAGCCTTGGAGCAGTGGGAGGACTTTGGGGAAGTGTTCCTTGAACTCAGCATCTCACTGCAGTGGGACTCATGGAGGTAGCCAGGGTGTTCCCACTTGTGAGCTGATCATGGGATGATGGAGCATCCCCCCAGGAATGGGCTGCAGGGGGCAAAACCAGGGAAAGTGAGTGAAACCAGCTGCTGTTTAACAGAAAATCTATTCCAAAAAATGCAGCTGGGGCAGGCGGTGCCAGCCTGAACCTCCCCCTGGCTCCTGGGGCTGACCTGATTTTCCAGGAACCTCCCTTTCTTCTGCTCCGCTGCCCTTTTGTCTCCAAACCCGGAGGATGTGGAGCCTCCTGGCCTATATTTTGGCTCTAAGATCAATATTTAAAATCCCCCCTCCTGTTTCCTTTGCACAGGCGTGAGGCATTTCGCTTGCCGGGGGAGGCTCGTCTCCCAGAGACCTGTCTGTTCACCATTTCAAATAATTTCCCCAGTACCGTTGTTCTAGAAACAATTCATTAGGGGCCTATTATACAATGTTATACCTGCCAAGGTTAGAAAAGATCCTGCATGTGTGGTAAAATTGCACTGTGAGCTGTACACGATTGTGGGTTTTTTGGTGCCTGTCTGTAAATGTACTTTTTGCTCCTTTTGGAGAGGGAGTCACAGCAGGGTGAAGCTGTGGGGTGTTGATGCTGCCTGGGGTGGGGGGTCCCAGCAGGTCTTGGTCTGGTGCTTGGTCACTGTCCATATCAAGATGCTGCAGGTGTGGAAAGGGGCATTTTTTGGGGTGTAGCAGCTGTTCCTCTCTCCTCGCCACTGTCTACCCCCTCTCCAGTGGCCCACTTTGAAAATCTGGGCCAAAATCAGTAGCTGGGTCCCTAGGCTGACAGAAGTTCCATGTTTCTGGAGTGCTAATGGAGCTGTGGTCCCTGGGGAGCTCATTAAGCATCACCTCAGAGGGCTGCACAGCCAGGGCTGGCTGGCAGTGGGGGCTGCAAACCCCATTCCCTGGCAGGGCTCCTGCTCCAGGAGATGTCCCTGAGCCTGCTGTCCCCGTGCCACTGGGGCAGCTCAGCCCCACTGCCCGGCTGTGCCCTGCATCGTTGCTTTGCAGTTGTCTTTTTCTCTCTGCAGGGAGAATAACTTCATCAAGGACTTCCCACAGCTGGCTGATGGGCTCCTGGTGATCCCGCTGCCCGTGGAGGAGCAGTGCCGTGGTGTCCTCTCGGAGCCCCTTCCCGACCTCCAGCTTCTCACTGGTACGAGCTGCCCCCGGGTTCAGTGCCCCTTGGTGCGAGCACAGGAGCAAGAACTCCTCCCACCCTGGATTCCAGCAGGGCCTCTGAGGGGCATCAGCACCCCTGGTATCTCAGGGTCCTTTGTGCCATCCCTCCTGTGTGCCTGGGGAAGAACTAATCTAAGGACTGTGTGAGTCCACCCTGACACAGATGGCAGTGTCTCCATCCTCATGAGCCTCCTGCAGGCACAACCAGTGCTATGCTGGTCCTGCCAGCAGCCCCAGTGACCCCATGGCATCACAGCCAAGGAGGTTTCCTTCCCTCCTGCCATCCTGTTTCTCACTCCTCACAAAGCAATTGCCTGGTGGGAGCATCAAGCACTCCCCAGAGTGTTGTCACCAGGTCAGTGTGGTCACCCAGCAGCTCTTCCTTTGCAGGGGACATCAAGTATGACGAGGCAATGGGCTACCCCATGGTGCAGCACTGGCGGGTCAGGAGCAACCTCTACAGGGTGAAGCTCAGCTCCATCACCCTCTCTGCAGGTGAGGGATTTGAGGGGCAGGGAAACGTGTGTCTGTGTGGGCAGGCAGATGGGTGGTGGTCTTCTGCCCCGGGCAGCTCCTTGACATTTCCCACCTCCAGGGTCTGCTCCCAGCACTGCTGCAGGGGCAGACAGAGAGATTTTCCTCCTTTTCACAGGGTGGAAACTGAGGCAGGGACTTTGTGCGGCTCAGCCACACAGCCCAGAGCTGGGGTCAAAGTCAAGATGAAGGCAATTAGCAGCACTGCTGGGAGGATTCATAGGGGGTGGCTGTGTGTATGTAGGAAAATCAGTAAGTACTTGAAAAAATATGGTATCAAAAGGACCCAAAGCACTTGTAAAAGCAGGTCATATAAAGCCGGGAGTCGCAGATGAAGAAGGGGGTGGGTGGGAGGATCCTGCAAATGTCAAAACATTTCACTTCCACGTTTTTATAGCTACACATTTTGTTTCAGAAACGCTGAAACATTTTGTTGCGACCTGAAATGTTTTGCCTTTTCATTTCAAAATAGCATTTTTTATTTAAAAATCAACGAGTTCTTAAATGGAGAGAGAAAAGAAAAGAAAGATTTAGTGCTAACAGGCTGCACAGCCCTAAAATGAAATAACCTGTTTGAAGCTGAAAAAAAAAATACTTGGGTTCAGCTCAAAATGAATTCCTCTGGCTTTTTTATTAAACCAACCTTCCCTTTCAATAAACCAAGCAACCAACCAGCCAGATAATCTCATTTTGGTGACAGTTCTGACATATTTTCTTGCAGTATGTTTTCCGTTCCACCACTGAACCAAAACGATGGTATCAGCCAGTTCTAAATGATGCTGAGGTGCTGTGGAGTCACCAGTGCCTCCAGGATATTTCACCTCCATAGAACAGTGAGGGTTCATGTCCTTGTCCCATGCCAGACGTCCCCAATGTCAGCATGGATGTTTCCCAAGTGATGCCCCAACCCCTGTGCACCCACAGAGCTGCCCTCAGCCCAGCCTTGTGTATCTCTCTGGGCTGTCTTCAGCTCCTAAAAATAGTCATTAGTTGTGCTGGGTGTTTGCACTAGAGATGGAACACCTCTGGTTATGGATGCAGCCAAGCAAAGGCCAAGCACATCCTCTGGGGAGAGTGTTGATGATGTGCCAACAGACTGGAGCTGGCAGGAGGGGGTGTGTGTGTGTGTGTGCACACATGTCCACGTGAACATCCCTGTAAAGCGCTTTGAGAAATATCTTAGGGAGAGGAATCATAGAAGGAACTCAGAGCCACAGCGCAGGATTATAGCAGGCTGTGGATTCCCAAGGATCAGGTAGACCATGGAGGCAGGAGAGGAGGAACTGCACTTTGTACCCATGTGGGGACTTGAGCAGGGATCCTGTGGGGCTCTTTCCCCTGAGTTGTGGCTGCCAGCCGTGCCTGGCCAACCCACCCATCCCCTGCCTTCTTCCCACAGGCTTTGCAAACATCCTGAAGATCCTGAACAAGGACAGCAGCCGGGAGGAGCTGCTCTCCTTCATCCAGCAGTTTGGCTCCCACTACATCGCAGAGGCGCTGTATGGCTCCGAGTTCAGCTGCACCATCCACTTCCCCAGCAAGAAGGTCCAGCAGCAGCTCTGGCTCCAGTACCAGAAAGGTGAGGAGGGTGGTGGGAATGGCCAGGGGCACAAATGCCAGTTGTCACGTGGTGTTTTCCATCCATCATCCCTTCTCCCCCATGCATATACCTTCACCACACCAGTTAGCAGGCTCAGGCAGGAGTCTTGTCCCAGTGTCAGCAGACAGTGGCACATGCCCATTGGCAGCATCCCTGAGCCAGGCAAACACCCCCTGCCAGCCCCTGCTCTTCAGCTTCTGCACTCTGGTTCCATCCTTTCCCAGGGTGACCCACTTACCACAGTGGCCCCCACACGCCAGGGGTGTTCGGGGTCGGCTGATGGAGATGTGACATAAATGAGCTGTCTCAGAATGGCTTTGTTTTATTGCTTGTGACAATGACAGTCTTTAAGGAAGTGCATTAAATCAATAGCAGACTCATTGTGCTACACCATAAATAACGAGACACATCATTAAACAGGGCAATAAACTTCAGGACTTTGAAGTAATACAATTAGGTTATGTTTATAAAAACTCCCTTATCGCTATAGCCTTCCATTTGCCAATTCATCTCTCTCCTCCAGGGAGTTGGGGATATTCCCTGGCTCTGATATTTTTCCCTTCAAAAAACATCTGTGGTGTGTCACAGGGCCCATCATTGGGCTGATGGTGACAGAGGCCATCAAGGCACTTGAATCCTGCCCTGCAGGTGCTGCCAAGAGCAGCCTCATTCCATGGAAGCCAGCAAACAAGGTGTGCTCCCACGCGCCACCTCCATTGCTCCTGGCTCATTTTTTTCTCTGTTTTCCCAGTGCAGCTCATCTTGTAAGTGTATTTATAACACCCTGTACTCATTTGTTTGGGTTTTAAATAGTGATAAATGAAGTTTGCCATAGCAATGCCCCTGTTTAGCAGGAGAAAGTGTCGTGGAGGTGAGTTGTTTACATACTAGCGATGCTATTAATCTTCCGGGAGTGCTCCCTGCAATCCTGGGGCAAACACGGGTGGTTGGGAGCAGACAGGGAGTGCCCCATGGTCCTGGTGCCATCACTTCAGACACAGGTTTCTCAAGTGATGTCTGGTGGGAATGAGAGGCAGCCACTGCAGTCAGGGCCTGGTGTGAGCATCGTTCTGCATCATGATGCTCAGAGGGGACATGAATGGTGGCAGTGCTTGATCCGGTGTGCAGTATCTCCCATTCCCGAGCTCCCACCTTCTCCATGGGGGGCTGCAGTGGCTCCCAGGGCTCGGCTGCAGTGGCACAGAGCCTGAAGGCAGGCAGAGCCTCGCTGACAGGATGATTTCCATTTTAGTCCATGGTATGCAGCTGCCTGAGGCGGCTCCCTTGCTCCACACCAGGCTCCTGCCCACATTCCTGGAGCTGTGCCTGCCCTGTGTTGCTGGAAGGGCTGCCCCAGGGCAGGACTCAGAGCATCCTTTCCACTGCCTGTGAACCACCAAAGCACTCATGGGACTGCAGGGATCTCCTGGGGGTTTGCATGTAATGCCTGGACATAAACTTTTAATTCCTGACTGTGCAGCATTTGGGCACTGGGTGCTGGCTCTGACCTTGTGCTTTGTGTGTGGCTCCGTCTGTGGCTTTGGTAGCTGGTGGGGTGAACTTTGGGGCTGTGGCAGTGCAGAGGGGACCAGTGCTACTTAGCTCTTTGATGGCCAGAAAATGCTCTTAGAAAGATATTGAGGATGTTCAAGGCTCTTGATGATGCCAGGGGAGATCAGCCTGTGGACAGAGAGGGTGTCACAAGAAACCCAGGGCTCTGTCCTGTAGAAATCTCCTTTAGCCAAGAGGAAGAGCTTGCTGTTCATGGTATAGACTTTACTCCCTGCTTCTCCACTGATTTACCCTGATTTTGCCAGTGACATAAGGCAGATCAGAGTAAACAGCTCCAGGCAGACAGTTCTGGATGCCTTCTCCACTCAGAACAGCCCTGGCTTCCCACTGCTCACCAGCCCATTCGGAACTACTCAGCGAGCATGCATATGCATCATCTCTAATAAATACAAAAGTAGGGCCAGGATAACTGTAATTTGTTAGTGAACAAAGCAGGCCGCAAGAGGAGGGGGAGAGGAGAGTCTCGAGCTAATTGGAATGACACCAACTATGAGAAGAATGCACATCGCAGGGTGTTCGCAGCATCGCACAAAATTATTTTAATTTTTTAATCAACTTCATAAATCAATCACCGGGCCTCAGGAGGAGGCCTCCACCAATAAAGGCACAATCTGCGCGTTGAGCCCTAATTGAAAACATGGTTTTGAAGAGGAGGCCACGCCGCTGGCAGCCAGGATCCATGTGAAGCACCGGGCCAGGCGCTGGCTCTGTGCCGAGGCTGGAGCCACCCAAATGCCACGCTCACCACCGGCACAAGAGCCTGTGACGTGGGTTGGTGTCTGTGGAGTGTTTCCTTCAGCCAAGCAGAGGGGAAAGGGATCCAGTTCTCAGCAGGGACAGCACAGAGTCGGTGCTGCCGTCACTGCTGGCGTGAGCAGGCTGCTCTGCCCGGGGGAGAGCAAAGTGTTCCCCTTCCTCCTGCAAGTGGGCGGAATGAGGGGACAGAGCAGCCCGCCCCTGTATCGTGAATTAAGCTCAGAAATCCAAAACGTAGACTCATAGTATACACTGCAAAGAAAATCAACTCTACACCAGCTGCAACCAGCACACCTTGTTCCTAAGGATTTGCAGAAGTGAATCCTGCAAACAAGAGGGCTGGACAGGCACAGCTGGGCACACCGAGCACTGTGTTCTCCCAGGGCTGGCATGGGAGCATCCCCCATGCTGCCACCCAGGAACAGCCTTAGTCCAGGGGCAGACCAAAGCAAACTCCAGTTTTATTTCACACAGAGTGATTAAAGGCCCATTTTTTGGGCTGCCTGCTCTGGCTCTGTGCAGCCAAGCAGAGCTTTAACTCATCGAGTGGCCTCTGAGCAGGGACCTTGATATCGACCCAGCCATTGATCTGTGCCACAGGAGCCTACATCGGTTTTCTCCCCCGTCGAAGCCAGCATTTAACGCTGATGGCACCTCATTAAGTTGGTACGAGTTGTGTGAGCGTCTCATTTTGGCAGCTGGGACACACGTGATGCTCTCAGCCACATCCTGCTGTGTGCAAGAATGTTCTGGGCCTGGTGGGATGGAGGGAACTGGCTTTGTTGCAGCCCCTTGTGGTGCTGTGCCTTGAATTTATGGATAAACCAGTGTGGATAACCCCCTGGTGTGTTGGGTGCTGCTGAGCAGCGCCTGCATGGCATCCTCTTTTCCCATTCTGTCCCCACAGTCACTCAGGTGGGGTGGGCAAGGTGTTGGGAGGGGACACAGCCAGGGCCGCTGTTCAAAATTGGGCTATTCCACACCATATGATGCCATGCTCAGTGATAGAACTGGAGGTGGAGGCTGAGTCACCCCACCACAGAGACTCAGCAAGGGTACAGGAGGAAAGAGAATGACCCCTCCATGCCACAAATCCCCCTGTCAGGAACCACTTCATTCACTGATAAAGGTTTATCAGAGACCAGGTTACCCTGTGGCCCCTCGGTCTGGCTGGGTAAGGAGTAGGAGGTGGTTAAGGAAAGGGAAGAGCTGCTCTGATTGCAAAATCTGGCAGCCCCTGTGAGATTTCCCCAAGAGCTGTTCTGGCTTGCTTGTTCCTACTGGAGAAGCCCAGCTGGCAAGTGGGGAGGGATGCTGATGGGCTGGGGATATGCTGTGCATGGGTGGAGCAGATCCAGAAGGTTTCACTGCCCAGCTGGTACATTACTTTAGATCTGCAGTGAGGGAAATGTTTGTTTTTCTTGCATTTCCTGTGATCTCTATCTAAAGTTTCCTTGGCTGAGGTTCCCTGGCCATGCTGAGCGCTCAGGAAGCTGAGCCAGTGGTTCCTACTGATGTGAGAGATGTTCCCTCCCAGTAACAGGTCATTTATGGAAATAGTCCACAGAGGGGCTGTGTTCTGGCAGGTCCTGTCACAATCCCTAAGGCCTTCTGTCCCCTGCTTTCCCCAGTATTTGCTTCTCTTTTCTTGGACCACATGCCATTAATTGCATTTACCTTTAAGAGGCAACAGTTTTCATGTTCTCTTGTGAATTCAGCAGTTTTGACAAGAGATCCTCATAAACTGTGTTTATCTTCATAAACATCCCCATAAAATTAAGGATAAAGCCTGGAGCTATGCTAAAATAGTAGTCTGTATTCCTCTGAGTTGGGTGTGTGGGTCCCTCCTGTCCTTTCAAGGCTTCATTCATCTCCCTTCGGGTCTGATACTGCCATTAACACAATTAAGATTGAACTAGTCCACGGGAAGCTTTAGTTTTCCTTTCCTAGGCACAATTAGGTGCATTAAGAAAGCTGTAGGGCGAGTTTTGCATCTGTTAAAGGAGATAATGGGTTTCCCTTATACCTGCTTGGTGAGATGTAAGGCATATAGAATTTCCCTGTTCTTCAGATCCATCCCTATAAACAACCACTCTTTACCTTTGTAACACTCTTACTTGCTTGGTGTATGTCATTACATTTATTTCCAGCCCTCCAATTTTGACATTTTGTTCAGAGGAGGTAAAAGCAATCTAACTGGTTGCCGTGAAATTTAGTTTAGACTAGAGTATGTGCTGTGACTCAGTCTGCTAAATGACCTTATGTACTGCTCATTGTAATCCAGAATTGTCAGGCAAGTCGAGTAATTAGTTGAGCAAAATGAAATAACTTTAAATCCTCGCATTGAGTAATGACCCAGAAAAATCACTTAAGCTATACAATAGAAACGACTTAAAGCATCTGGTTTTATTTTCACTTTTGTAGCTCTGTCCCCGTTGATGAAGGAACAGGCTCTCCCCCCCATCCCTTTAGGAACCCTCATTCCTGGTTTTGCCCCAGACAATGCCCATGGCTTAGTTGTTCTACCCTAAGAAACCAAAACTTGTGACAGTGACATAGTGGCAGGGTAGGACTAACAGCACCACACAGCTGCTGTTCTACAAGGATCAAATATGTTTGATGAACCAGCAGTTCATACCTGTTCAGAGAGCTGCTTCCTCTCACCTGAGATGAGCCCAAGGGATGCAATCTTTCACTCAGAGCAGCAAACCCAGACGTCTGGATCCCTAAAATGATTTAATTATTGTGCAACAGCAGAGTAACAGCTTGAGCTGATGTCACTTAGGAGGGACCCCAAATCAGTAAAATCCTGGGCTTTTATACCCTCATGGTCTAAACACGGTAAAGTGTGGGGTCTTCCAACTGAGCCCTCAGCTCCTGATGTGTCTCTGGGTGTCCCTCACCTGGCTGTGCCACAGGTCATGGATGATCCAGGGATACAGGGGGATGGAGCCTTCAGCCAAGCTCCCACATCCTGTCACCAGGCACTTGGAACCAGTGCACTTGAACCAGCCCTTTGAAACATCAGCTATTGCCTGTGGTGACAAGGAAGATACTGCCCTTGTGGGAGTATCAGTGAGAATTAAGGTAGGAAACCTGAGCATTTGTTTGTGAGGTGGGTAGGGAAGTCTCAGGTAGAGTTCCATGATCTCCTGCCAAAGAGATCAGATTTATCCTCCACAACCTGATGCATGAAAGGGGTCTCGTAGCCATTGTGTTGCCAATCTAATCCCCACTGGCTGTAAAATCCAATCTGGCACAAAAGGGAGGAGACAAAGTGTTTTAATAAGAAAATAGGCTGTTTGCAATGCACTTTTAATTGGATCAATTTTTCCTTTATTACACAATCTTTAAAAACCAAACACATACGTATGACCAGACAAGCTCTTTCTCCAGGTACAGAGCAGGAGCCAAACTATTTCAACACAATCCTTAATTACTCCTCATTTGGCAAATGATCACAACACTGTGTGGGGGCACCACAGCAAGAAATAGAACTCTGCAAAATCATCTCACAGTCACTGTTGAGTTTTGTCAGGGGACATGCAGACCCTGGGCAAGAACAGGTGGTTTTGTTTTTCCCTTTTCTGCCTGAAAGCCCAGTCTGGAAGAGCTGCAGGCGAGACACAGCCCCAGGTGCTGATTGCAATGTCCTGGCCCACCAGTGCATCACAGGGTAGTGTTATTCTTCTTAATTCTCTGAGTGACAAACAGATGACAGACGCTTTGTTTGAACTTTGTAACAAGGAACAGGCTGGGATAACCAGCTGCTCAGTTTACTGGACCAGCTTTTTTGTCCCTTCAAGCACTCCAGGAAATGTTATTGCTAGTAGTGTGCTGTTTATTGCAAAAAAAAACTATCCATGGGAACAGAAAATGACAGAGGTACATATTATCATAGATAATATTGCTTCAGTTATTCAGGTCCACAGTAGCTTCCTGCTTGGAGCAGTTCTTGGAAGCAGAAGAAATGTTTAAAAGACATCAGAAGAAGAGGAACTGCCATTGCCATAATACTGGAAAAACGCCTTCAGTTACAATGTCATTAACTGCTGCACGGCCCAGTAATCGTCGTCATCTCTTCAAAACACACAAGCAGAGTGAAAAAGGCTCCCCAAACTGCTGTCACATGCCTTGGGTGACTGCCCCCTCCCTCCCAAAACAAGAGAAGCAAAGAACATAAATAGGGATGTGCAAGTTGGCAGCCTTGGCAAACACACAGGAGGGAAGGGGGTTCAGTCCCCTGGGCTCCCTCAGCACCACCTCCCACCTCCTGTCTTAACTCCCTTCTCCAAGACCTTTTTCCAGTGCATTATAGCAAGAAAAATCAGAAGTTGCCCTGATGGAGGGGCAGCTCCATCACACAGCTGTGTTTGTGGCTGGCCCCTTCAGCGCTCTGGCTGAGCACAACAGGAAGAGGGAAAAAAACCCCAAAAATCCCACCAAAATCTGTTCCCAGTGCTTCTTCTGCAAACCCTGGAACTGCCAAACACCCATCTGGAGCAGCAGCAGCTCAAAAGCCTGTTTCACTTTGCTGGTTCATTAGGGGAAAGTATATGGGAGCTTAAAAAAAAATAAAATTCACCTGTTGCAAACATGTTGTAGGACAAGTAGCAAACAATTTGCTGGAGCACGGCAGCCACCATAAAATCAGCTTTTATATTGTCTGTCGTGCCCCCAAATTTGCAACTACGTTGTTGATAGCAACAAATAAATGCACTGCAGTGTAACTATTATCTGTGGCAGATTAACATGCTACCACTGTGCCCTATTTAAATGCATCTTTCCTTCAATAAACTATTCTGGGCGAGCAGCACCACACTGAGGTACACATTTATCAGCCAGGAGAGTAGCACTGTGGGGGCCTTGGTTCACACAGCTGCAGTTTTGTGCTTCATTTGGCCCAAAGCCGTGATGAACAGCAACTCTGGTGCCTGCTGGTGCCATAAAAGAAAAAAAATAATCTGAGGAATGTAGTGTTTTGCTGTGCAAGGGAAAAAAAAAAGGCAGGGCATCAATGGTTGTGCTTCCAAGTATGAAAAAAATAGAAGTGAAATAGTCCCCCCCTCCCCATTCCTATCTCAGCAGTGAGTAACTTGCACATAGGAGGTGCAGATGAGTGGAAACCTATTGCTAAATGCAGTGGTCTGGAATGCAGAGTAGTGAAGTGCAGTTGAACATACAATATGTTGCATTTAATCTCATTTTCTACAATCTCCCACTCTCATTCCCCCAGCCCTTCCCCCCTGCCCACGAAACCAGATACACCTTCCAAAGACAGTTTCCAGGATACATTTAATTAATAAAACAGCAGTAAATAGCAACCTTAGGTTTCTCCTCAATGATTTTTTCCTTCGACCCTTTCCCTTTTAACCCCCTTCTACCTAGCAGGACTCTTGAGTAGTAATAAACCCCCTGTTTTCTTCCTACTCAGTAGTAAAGACGGCAGTTTTCTGGCTCAGATCGGTCTCCCACGATTGCACAGTACTCACTTCACATGGAACAGACACAGCTCACAAATGGCACAACAGGGTGATCTCCTGAACACCAGAAAAACAGGAGAGAGGCAACTCCCTTCTTCTCAGGGTGGAAGTAAAGCTCCATCTCCACGTGGGTGATGAGGGCTATTTCGTTTTATGCAGTGCTGCAATCCCAAATTGCTCTCTCTAGGAGCTGACCAGACAACTGCTACCCAGTTCCTTGTGAGGACCACAGAGAGAGGAGGATTGCCTCACTAGGTCTGTAAGGAAAGGTGATTTGGAGCAGTCACTCAGCATTTATGGCACAAAGAAAGACACAATGGTTAAAGCTGGAAGGGTAGATGTGGCGTAAGGAGGTGAGAAGGTTTATGGAGTGACCAGTCACTTAGCAAGGAACCAATACTCCACAGGATGGATCCTTTCCCTCACACTTATTTTATGGATTTTATATAAAAAAGAGAAAAAGCAGATCACCACCACCATCACACAAGCTATTTTGTTTCTAAACACAGAACATGATGGCCCCTATGCCAAATCCCCTTCGGTTATGGCACAGCCTTCCTGAAGGCTTTGACACTGGTTCCTGTCAGGTTGCAGGGAGGCTGGAAGAATGTCTGCTGCCAGGAGAGGCTTTGCTTACAGCCATGCCTTTAAGGGGTGGAGTATCTTCTCAGGTGGTAACTGTAGATCTTAATGCAATGATCCCAGCAGTCCAGCACCAGGAGCTGCCCTTTGGGAGTAATGGCAATACCAACGGGGCAGGTGAGTCCTTCCCGGATTAAGATGTTATAGCCACCTCCCTTGGGAAAGTGCAGGATTTCTTTACGGCTGCTGTCAGCAACGATGAGGTCTCCCCTGGCATCCACACACATCCCAGCAATGCACCTGAAATCCTCATTCTCCGAGAAGAAGTGGCTGATCTGCCGCCCCAGCTGCCCGTCTGGGCCGACAGAGCCGATGGAGAAGCCTCCTTCTAGATGGTGCTCGTACTGCCGGTTCTCCAGGTTCAGCCCCAGCCCCTGAGTGAAGTAAATGGTCCCTTCGGCATCGCAGGTGACAAACTTGGGGCGCACTGCGCTACACAAGCAGCTGTACTTCACCACCCCCACGCCACGGTCCACCGTGAAGCACCAGAGCTTGCCCCCTTCCACGTCGGTCACCACGAACTGCCCCGAGGGCAGCGCGGCGATGCCCCAGGGCTTGCTCAGCTGGCTCCGGTGGCACGCCACGCAGTGCCCATCCATGGTGTACACCTTCACGGAGTTATCGTAGCTATCTGTCACCCCGATCAGGCCATGGCAGTTCATGGTGACAGAAAGGGGGGTCAAATTGGGCAAGTCAGCTCCGAGGAAACTCAACACAAAGCTGTCGATGCCGCTGGGGCTCCGGCGAATCTCCTTCAGAAAGCCCTTGCGGGTAAAAACCTGGATTCGGAAGTTGCCCCGGTCTGCCACGAGCACCTCGCCCTGCGTGGTGACGTGTAGGCTGACAGGGAGATTGAACATCCCTGGCAGGCTGCCCTTGGAGCCCATTTTCTTGATGAAGTGACACTGCTGGATGCTGGAGGCTGCTTCGGGCATCCTTGGCTTGGCTGGTGAGGAGTTGGGTGTGCAGCTTGGCTCTTCTTGCACCAGGTCAGGCTCCCTAAATGACAGCGACGAGGATGCTGCCATTTCCAGGAGTGATTCCTCCACATTAACAGTCCGGGGTTTTTTCACCACCTGGCCAATCTGCAGTGGTCCCACATGGCTCACCTTTAGGAGTTCTACCTCTTGGAGAGTCAGCTCCCTTGGGAGACTGTTTGTCAGTTCTGGTTCTTCCTCATCTCCTGCCTCCTCCAGGAGAGCTATATCCCCCTGCTTTATTTTGGCAAGGAAATAGTCACAGCGGGACATTATCTGAACTTCTGCTAAGTTCAGCAGGTAGGCTTGTTCCTCCATTACCTGGTTATTTACCTTCTCCACTTCAGACAAAGAGGTGGTGAAGAACTTGCGTGACCTGGCCAGTTCTTCCTGGATCTTGCGCTCTTCTTTGCTGTACTCCTGCAGAACTGCTTTGTATCTGGATTGCAGGTCTCTCGAAACGCCCTCCAGGGCAGCTTTTCTTTTCTGAAGATCACCCATGAGCTCCCGAAGCCTGGCAAGCCTCATCCCAAATTCCCTCCTACGCTCTTCAGCAGCCTCCTTGATAGCAATGACTCTGTGCCCTTGGGGCACGTGTGAAGCCTCCTTGCAGGGCTCACATAGAACCAAGCTACAGCTTTTGCAAAAGTGTCTTGGCAACCTTCTCCCACAGACCTTGCACATGAGAAGACCCACGACATCCCCCAGTCCAGCAGTGTCTATGATCTTGAGCACAGTGAGGTTGTCAGTCAGCTGAGCCAGGCTCGTGATCCGAGTGATCTTGCTGCAGAAGGGGCACCGTATCCCGTTAATGCTGTTTGCCAGGAGCTTCTCCAAGCACTGTTTGCAGATGGTGTGCCCACAGTGCAGGAGCTTGGGCCTCAGGTGCTCCTCGGTGAAGGACTCCATGCAGATGGGGCACTCCAGGACCTCTCGGAGCGCATCCGAGTTGAAATGAGGAGCAGCAGCCATGGTGTTCCAGGGCAGCTTCAGCTGGCGCCGTGTCTTGTGCTCACATCTATTCCAAGGTGCTCCAATTCTGTCCAGAAAGAAAAAAGGAAATGTGATTTATGTCAGCACCAGCAGTTAGATATACATGCAATTTATTTCTGACTTATCACCCAACCCTGTAGAAAAGAAACCCAGTTAGCTTTTCCACGTTTGGGAAGGATGGATTAGTCATAGCTAATCTCAGAGTGGGCAAATTTCAAAACTAACTTGCAGCTCCCAGCATGATGAATTATTCACTTGCAACATTTGTAAGTAGCACTGAAAGAAGTGTAATGGCAGCAATAAGGGAGCCCAATAGATATTGATGACTGAATCATCTCCTCATGGTGCCCATCTCCCGCTGCCAAGCCTCCAAGTTTACATAATTTACTGAAACCCAGGGAGATTAAACCAAGCATTCAAAATGTTGCGCATCAAAAGAGGAACCAGATGGTGTGATGCTTTAGGACATTAATAGATCACCTCTGGAGACCTGCATTCAGATGTGACATCAGATACGAATGAAACAAATGTGGTTGGTTCACTCTGCTTTGCTAGAGAGCCAAAATAAATGTTCAAGGTTTCATGCATTTGCCAGGAAGTGAAACTAGCATGAATGCTCTGTCAGCCTCCACTAGTTCTGGGGGTGACTGTGCACACTGAAAGTACACAGAGAAGGTTTGATGCCAGTGTGTTTCATTGACCTCTGCCACGCTGCACCATGTTTCATCATGCCAATTAAACACGGCTCGGCATGGCACTGTTTGGGCAGGTGTGAGCAGTAATGGAGTTAAAAGACAACTCCGAACATCCAAACTCCAAACATACTACCAGTGTTCACTATTAGTCCCGGAACTCAGCTTAACTGGATATAATTTCCCCTCATTTCACAATCCTGCAGCGTTGACCTCATTCCTGTCGCCTGGTTCTGTTTTACACCACTCTGGTTGCTGTTCAGCTTCAATCCAGGTTTCTCCACCCTCCCATCCCTCTCAGCAGGGAGCAGATCCCAGCAGCACTCCTGCCAAAGCAGCCATCCATTCAAAAGGAACAGAACAGGGCTCACATCATTAAGTTATTATTCAGTAGACTGGGTTTCAATACCTTTGCTATTGCATTGCCTTGCCACTAAAAAATAGGGAAGAAAACCTTTTTTCTAGGGGAGAGGAGGTGAAGGAAGTAGTTAGTCTTTGAAATGAAGAGAAGGTGGCAGAGGGATGTGAACAGGCAGCTTTTTTGAGTAATGCCTCAATGCACACAGCGTTCTTGCTTCCCTGCTGGGTTTGCCTCCTTCCTCCTCGGGAAAGGTGCAGTGTATTTCAGTTTACCACTTGCTCATGTGCAAGAAAACAACTGCAACAAAGAAAATTTCTTTATGTTCATACAGAGAAGGGGAAAAAAAAAAAGTCATTTTCATTTATCAGCTGCAGTCCTTCAAAGCCCATATTTTAGGAAAGGGCTCAGTGGTGTGACAGAATGTGCAAGCACCAAGCTGGGATCTGGTGCTGCACAGTGGCAGGATGAGTATCCCTGGCACGTGGGAGCAGGGGGACTCAGGCACTTCCTGCCACTGGCACCAAACACACTTCCACTTCTTTCTTAACACATATCACAGCTGGGGAAGCAGAAGCCTGGGCACTGCATGGAGAACAGAAACCTTCCTCTGAGGGGTGAAAAAATCTGTTATTTTAAAACATTTTTTAAAAATGAAACACAGGATATGAGGCTCATTATTCCGACTTTTCCTTGGAAACACGTCAAAAGCCTCGCGTAGGGAAGGACGAGGAAGCAGCACAAGGCTCCAGGTGCTGCGAGTTACATTAAAAGGTACCTTTAAAACAAGTATTTTTATTAAAGAACAATAGCAGAGGGGATTTTAAGTCAGGCTGGGCTTTTAGACAGATGATTTGTATGATATTCTTTTCATATATAACCCCCTTTATAGGAGTGCCAGTGTGCCCTCGGTAATGTGACGTTATTTCCCCTTTTATCTCTCCCTTGCACTGGAAGTTTCCTTAACAGCAAGTTGTTCTTGCATATCAGTCCCTCCCAGGCCAGTTCCTCTGACGCAGGGCAGGGCATTAGAGAAAGCCTCAGCTGAGGATCAAGCTGCAAAACTCCGTGAATTACGCTGGCTCGGTTTCCTTATACTCAAAAAGAAATTTCCTGCCGTGGTTTTGGTCGTTTTTTTGGTGGGGGTGTCTGGTGGTGAGACCAGCAGGCTTTGCTTGTGGCTGAGAGCCCGTGGCATTAATAATGGGAATAATGGGGTAATGCTGCAAACCCCACGCTGTGACAGGAGCTGTGACATGAAAGGAGCTGTGACAGGAGCTGTGACATGACAGGAGCTGTGACATGACAGAAGCTGTGACACCTGGCAGGACAGCCCCCCCACCCGGGTTTTGCACAGGCAAACCCAAAGGGTTCGGCCTGGAAGGGGCCTTTAAAACCCATCTCATCCCACCCCCTGCCATTGCAGGGGCACCTTCCCCTCGCCCAGGTGGCTCCGAGTGCGGTCCAGCCTGGCATTCTGCTTTTCCAGGGATGCGCTGGCCCGTGTTCTCCCCGGGAACACACCTGGGCTGGGGTCAGTGGTGGTGGGGGGGTCGGTGCGAGCCCTCCCTGCCGCCCCCAGCCCAGGGTGGGCTCGGTGGGGCGGACCCCGCACTCCATCCCTATATCCCTGCATCCCTCCCTGCATCCCTGCATCACTGCATCCCTGTATCCATCCCTCCATCCCACCCCGCAGCGCGCCGGGGAGCGCCC